>JASKOT010000011.1:0-478857 GCA_032158125.1 Papiliotrema nemorosa | reverse complement strand
TCAAGTACCAGATGACCACTGGTATGGCACCAAACGCAGGATGGATCACCTTCAGCCATTTGGTATCACCTGCTATTACCGCCAGCATCAACAGCAGAGTAAGCTGCTCAACCGGTACTTGGAAGGCATCCTAGTAGGCTATGTGGAAGGCACCCACAACTACCGGATCTGGAGTCATGATCTCAATAAGATCATTATCTCAAGAGATGTGGTTTTCAGCAGCAAACTGCCGATCACTCCAGACAATGCTATCACGCCTCCAATTGAACCTGAGGATGATATCTTGGTCACCAATGATCAGGACAAGGTCAACCAAGGTCAACTTGACCTCCAGGACGGTCAAAACAGTCAGTTTGACCTCGACAATGGTCAAATTGACCTCAACAACCGTCAAAATGCTCAACTTGACCTCAATCAACCTGTTCAATTGCCCAGGAGGTCAAACCGGATTAGAGTGCGATCAGAACAGCCTCCTGCTCAACAACCTGACTCTGATCATGATGACGAAGTGTCAGAAGCAGAGTCAGACGACCCTCTACAGCTAGTGGGAGATCAACCATCCATGTTACTAGCAGAAACAGGTCAAACAGCGGTCAAAATGGTTAAGAACACTCTCAAGGAGGAATTTGACCATGACAAGGTCAAACTGGACGATCTACCCACTTCCTATGGTCAAGCGGTCACATCTGAGCATGGTCAACAGTGGGAGTTGGCCATCAAGGACGAACTTGCCAAAATGGACAAGTACAATGTCTGGGAAGTGATCCCACGGTCAAATCAGCGCACCATCTCTGCCCGCTGGGTGTTCACCAGGAAGATTGATGGTACCACCGGTCAACCTAGCAAGTTCAAGGCCAGATGGGTAGCCAGAGGGTTCAGTCAAGTCCCTGGTCTGGACTTTGACCAGACCTTTGCCTCAGTTGCGCACAAAACAACCATCCGGTTCTTTGTTGCCCTTTGCAACGCACTTGACTTGGAGTTTGATCAAGTGGACATCATGGCAGCCTTCCTCAATGGTGACTTGGACGAGGAGATCTATGTGGACCCACCAGAGGGATCAGATATACCAAGGGACAAACTGGTCAAACTCAACAAAGCACTCTACGGTCTCAAACAGTCACCAAGGTGTTTCAACAAGCAACTTGACACCTGGTTGAGAACAAACAATTTCACTCCAACCAATGCCGACCCTTGTCTCTACATCAAACACCTTGATGACGGCAACTTCATCATGCTGTGTATCCATGTGGATGATCAACTTATTGCGTCGACATCTCGCCAACTACTTGATCAGTTCAAGTCAGAGCTCAACTCAGCCTTTGAGTGCTCAGATTCTGGACCAGCCGACTACTTTCTTGGGTTCAACATCATCCGTGACAGGTCAACCAGGACGACTGCCTTGTCACAGCGCCACTACCTGGTCTCGCTTCTAGAGAAGTTTGGGTTGACCGACTGCAACCCAAATCAAACACCTCTACCTCCTGGATTCAAAGGCACCATGGCAACCGATGAAGAGTTTGCCTTGGCAAAGGACCTCCCATACCCCAGAGCAGTGGGAGCTATCCTTTACGCAGCAACCATCACTCGACCTGACTTGGCACATGCGGCAAGTGTCCTATGCCGATCCATGTCAAAATGGTCAATGGAACACTGGAACGCGGTCAAACACCTTTTGCGCTATGTCAAAGGCACACTTGACCTCTACTCGACCTTCCGGCATACTCCAACATCACCAACACTCATTGGATATGCCGACGCAGACTGGGGAGGTGATCCAGAGACGAGGAGGTCAACAACCGGTTATGTGTTCAAGTCATTTGGTGGTCCAATTGCCTGGAAGTCAAAACGCCAAACAACTGTCGCTTTGTCAACAACAGAAGCAGAATACATGGCAACAACTGACGCGGCTAAAGAGGCAACATGGCTACTCAGGCTCATCAAGGACTTGGGTATAGAATATGATCAGGCTCTACCACTCTACAATGACAATAATGGGTGTGTTGCACTTGCCAACAATCCGGTACACCATGAACGGTCAAAACACATTGGCATGCGCCATCACTTCATCAGGGAGAAGGTGGAAGACAAGACAATTGACTTGCGTCACATTTCAACAGAGAAGAATGTGGCAGACTTGTTGACCAAGGGCTTAGCCAGGGACAGATTCAAGAAGCTCTGTGAGTCAATGGGCATGGCAAGGACATCAGAGCGAGTGGGAGTGTCAGAAAAGGACTCCTAGACGGCGACCTCCGCTCTAATTTGCCACCCAAAGCGGTGGCATGGGTTTCCCATCACTTCTCATACTTTGTACTTCTTTTTTATCCTCTCATATATACACATTCGAGCCTAAATCTCACACACTCTTGGCAATCATCATTCAACCCTCAGCAATTTAGGCAACTTAGCTACTGGTGGCTAAGTTCACATATATTGTTGAGTACCTTCTCTTTCTAGACTAGATAGACTAGTCACGCGTTGGGCTGGTAACTAGTAGTGGAGCAACATGACAGGTAGGTGGGTAGCAAATGTAAGTTGTGTCGCGAGCTAGCCTTCATTTTAGGTCTCTACTCATAACATCACCATGCCTTTTGACCTCTAAAGCAAAACTCCTACATATTGTATCGTCAAGGCTATCCCAGAGAGTGATATGCATGGAGAGCAAGATATGATTAAGGTGACAGACAGACCCAGACTACAATCACGCCGTAACCATGGTTTCTGACCCTTTGATGAATAAGCGGCTCTTGCGGTCTTTAGTGCTTCGCATTTCTAGTGACTTCAAGGGCTACTATTCTCTCAGAGCCCTGCCTGTTTCTCTTCCGGGATCTACAAGAAAGAGAAATGATCACATGCATTTATTACGGCTTTTCGGTTCATCTGATCCCCCTCGAAAGCGCGCTGCTGTCAAAGTCACAGGTCTGAAATTGTTCGAGAGACCGAGAGCAGAAGCGAAGCTGACGGGCGAGATCATCGCTCATTGATCAATCTCGGACATTGAGGCGGCGCAGGATGTTGCCACAAGGCTGCACATCATAGAGTGTCTCCGCCGAGTCGCTGTCCTCCCCCCCAGCGATGGCGAACTGCGTCGACAACGTCATTTGTCGCCCGCGCGGTCGTAGATCCTAACGAAGGACCGCTGAGACCGGCCGAACCATACGTGCGGATCGGTCGTGGAAACCATGCCCTGAACCGGATGGGGACCTTCAACGGATTCGGCCGCTGCAAAACAGGGGGAGCGTGCAGTGGTAGGTACGTCGAGCAGAACCACCTTACATGAGTCTTCTTCCACGAGGAATCCCCCACCAAAAGTGGCCAGCAATGAGGCCCATGATGCCTCCAATGGCCTTCTGAGGGCCCCCGGTCAGCAAGTCGAGGCATATGAGGGCCGGAGGGTATACTCGAGATCAGCACGCCAGACAACGTTGCTTACAGCTCGTGGGGATCGTGATGAGCCCGAATATCGAGACCTTCATGTCAGGATGAGAGCGGCACCACAGATATGTTTGGGCGTGTAGCAGCGGTCGAAAGAGGAAAGGATGGCCTGCGATCAAGTTCATGCACTAGCAGATCAGCGTCCCCCCAAGTGGATCATGTTCACCATGATCGCCGTTCCAATTACGATGAGGACCCAGGCATATTCGGCTGTGTCCCCTCGGCTACTGTCAACATGCTTTGTGTTTGGGAACGTACTATGTATCTTTTTCCAAGGTCGACGAGTTACGGTATATCAAAAAGACGTCGTAAAGCAGCGGAAAGCCACCACCTGAGCTCAGTCAACATCGCTAGAGGCGATAACCCACCTCCAAAAAAGAAGGAAGAAAGCGGTCTCCAGATCTTTGATCAGCTCTGTTTATTGGCGTCATGGACACACCTCATAATGATTTCTGACACGATGCCAGCTCAGAGCCACCTGAATAGTGAGCACTGAACATCTTGGAAGGTGCGAGGACCCCTAGGCGTGGCAATTGCTGCTTACGTGGAATGGCGAAAGGAATTGCAGCAGGCATGGCCTGTCAACTTGGTCAGTCACTCGAGTCGGTGAGATGAGATGAAGCCAACATACCCAGTGACCAGCGCAGTCGCAGTCAGAATGACTCGGGTGACCGGCGGAATGGTGGACAGTGCTGAGGACACGTCCATGGTAGGTGATTGTTGTAAATGAGAAATGATCAACCAAAGTGGAGGTGGTCCATGCCATCCTACTTCATTTCTTCACTGACAGCGCTTCGTCGCTCAAGTCCCATTCGATGCTCCTTCCCTCTACATCCTTGCCAAGCGATGGTCGATGGGATTATCGTACGCACTCGAGCTCGAACCAGGTGCCCGATGTCTCTCTCATTTTCATTGTCGACGCAAAGTCACCGAGGGTATGATCGCGTCTTCGCAATCACGCTTATGGTACGCAGGTACTTCTAGGCTTGAAGAAGCGAGGATTCGGCCAAGGCCTGTGAATTCAATCTCTCATGCCAGTATACTTGCTTATGCTCATCCTGACAGCTACAACGGGTTTGGCGGAAAGCCGGAACCAGGTGAAGACATGATACGCTGTGCCCAGCGCGAGCTGGAAGTACGTTCCCCACGATCACAGCCATTCTCGTTCTGACGCCTCAGGAAGAAAGTGGAATCGTCTGTCAGATCACCGAGCTTCGGCATCGTGGTACAATCGTCATTGCCAGGCCTTGTATAGAGGCGGACTGCATTTGCATCGCCATACAAGTTTATACTCTTTTGATATCGGACGCAGCATCAGCCGAGTAAACAGTTCCAGCGGATGGTCAAGAAGTTGACGCTCAGAACTGAGGAGATGTCTCCTCGCTGGTTCCAGATTTGTGAAGGCATTCCCTTCGGTCAAATGGCAAGTCCGAGCGCAGCAATGCCCGTGTGCTGAAACGTCAGTGGCCTGAAGCCCGATTGTATCTGCCTGGTCTGCTGGAGGTGACTCGTCAAGATTCGCACGTCACTTTACAAGCTTACATCGAATATCGATGGCTGCGAGATGATGATCCCCAGGACAGCTGGCGGAGTATCATTGCAACAGGCCAGAAGGAGTATCTGGCAGGATGGAGCATCAATTGGTCGGGGCAAGGGATATCTCATGCATTCTGACCATGATCTCTTAATGGGTGACCTATCACACTTGAGGACTGCTTTACGCGTACAAGCTGATTTTAGCTTGAGCACAGACACGCGACTCACTCATCGTCGTCCGCTTCATTCTGGAAACTGGCGCCACCCTCTTGCGCCTGGCCACTTTCGGGAAACTGGTCATCAATAGAAGGACGACCGATGACCTACCTTGAATGTGTTGCCGAAGCTTCGGGATTGCTGCAACGTCGTACTAAACATTTCGTATCGTCGAATGTCAGCGTCAGAGACTGATCGACGGGCGAATCTCATTGCCTATCGGTCAGCTTCAGGAGGAAAAAGACTTTATTCACCTCTTCGAAGTGGTCACTGCACATTAGCGTTGTAACAGACGTTGTTCCAAAATGGCGTACACAGTGATGGCCGGTACATCATCTTCATCGTTCTCCTCATCCATGAGGTCAACATCTTCCCCAGCGCTCTCCGCCTTTTCCTTTCGTTCCCGGTCCTTTCGCATATCTGATTCGATACTAGCTCGGATCGCAAGCTTGGCAGCTCGCTGACAAATCTCTGTGAGATCGGCACCGGAGAAACCAGCGGTGTTTTTGGCCAAGAAGTTCAGGTCAACACCAGGCGCCACAGGCGACTTCCGCAAAGTCGCGTTTAAGATAGACAGTCGAGACGCCTCATCGGGCAGTGGAATGTAAATGAGCTATCGTCAGCCTACGAGCTGGCTCCCCGGCTTACCTGGTCCAATCGTCCTGGTCGCAGCAAGGCAGGGTCGATCGAATCAGGTCGGTCTAAAATGAGCGATGTACCTATGTTAACCTACTGGTCGCTCCGATAATGAAGACATCTAAGATCAGCACTGTTTGCTTCTATGAGCTTACTTTTCTTGGCGTTCATACCGTCCATCTCGGTCTGATGTCAGTGCTGACCTTTCGATTGACTCACAAGGATCTGGTTCAGAACTCGATCACTGGCGCCTCCAGCATCGCCACCCGAGCCACCCCTAGATTTGGCGATTGAATCAAGCTCATCGAAAAACATGACGCAGGGAGCAGCAGCTCGAGCCTTGTCAAAGACATCTCGAACATTGGCCTCGGATTCACCGAACCACATGGTCAACAGTTCAGGGCCTTTGATGGAGATGAAGTTGGCTTGGCATTCGTTTGCGATGCTGATCATCAGCCTCCGCCGTTTCAATGGACTAACGCTTTGGCCAGCATAGTTTTACCGGTACCCGGGGGACCGTAGAACAAGACACCTTTGGAAGGAGACATTCCGTACTTGAGGAACTTCTCGGGATGCTCAACGGGGTATTGGACAGTTTCTTGCAGCTCTCTCTTGACGTTTTCAAGTCCACCGATATCCTCCCACTTGGTGGTGGGGATCTCGACCACAGTCTCTCGAAGTGCAGATGGGTTGTTGACTCCCAAAGCAAACCTGAAATTCTCCATGGTAACCCCAAGGGAGTCGAGTACTTCGGCATCGATAGTATCCTCATCGAGATCAATGAGGTCCATCTTCTCTCGAATTTGCTGCATGGCAGCTTCGGAGCACAAGGACGCCATATCGGCTCCAACGTAACCGTGAGTATCCGCAGCGATTTGTTCAAGATCCACGTCGTCAGACAATTTCATGTTCTTGGTGTGGATTCGCAGAATCTCGAGTCGGCCGGTGGGGTCGGGGATGCCGATGTCGACTTCTCTGTCGAATCGTCCGAATCGTCGAAGAGCGGGATCGATGGAGTTTGGCCTGTTGGTCGCAGCCATAACGACGACATTGGATCGAGCTTTGAGGCCGTCCATGAGTGTGAGCAGTTGAGAGACAACACGTCGTTCGACCTCGCCGTTGGCCTTCTCTCTCTTGGGAGCGATAGAGTCGATCTCATCGATGAAGATGATGGCGGGACTGTTCTTTTCGGCCTCTTCGAAGGCTTTTCGTAGATTAGACTCCGATTCTCCTGCCATTTTGGACATGATTTCTGGTCCATTGATCAAGAAGAAGAATGCCCCCGTCTCGTTCGCGACAGCTCGGGCCATGAGGGTCTTACCCGTACCAGGGGGGCCGAACATGAGCAGCCCTCGAGGTGGTTTGATACCAATGGCCTTGAACAACTGGGGGTGTCGCAGCGGGAGCTCGACCAACTCTCGAATCTGGGCGAGCTGCTTTCGGCAACCTCCAAGATCATCATATCCAACCTCATTGAGGTTGGCTTCCTCGGCCTCTCGGTCAATTGGATCGCCTTCAGTATGGATGACGGTATCGGAGGCAACGATCTGCAATCAGAATCATCCTCAAGGGTTTTCTTACACAGTATGGAGATGGATCCACCTCGACAACCTTGAAATCGACGGTTCGCATACCTCCTCGTACCTGGAACACATCGCCCTTCCGGACCGGTCGGTAGGCTTCCAGGAAGTAAGGTCGCAGGTAAACATCGAACAGGTTTCCGGAGAGGCCTGGGAGTCAGCTACAACCTTCAACGCAGACTTGCCTTCAACCGAATCGGCAAAGGGAAGAACATGGATTCTGCTCTCAGCGTTAGTCATGTAGGATCGCGTACCTCTTTCCGTATTTGATGTCGTTCGCGGGGGAAACGTGGACGAGATCTCCAAGCTTTATCGCGCAGTTGTTTCTCGCGACTGGCGGTCAGTGCAATAGGAGACCGTAGCTTACCTTTGTTGAGGGCGACTTTGCCTTCCTCCACGTCATCCTGGCTGAGGCAAATGAGGACAGTATCCTTTCTTCGCTTTCCTCGAACTTTCGTCAGCGGAAACGCAAACAGGTCTGCGTACCAATCACAGTGTCGCCTCTGCATGATCAGTATCATTCATATCTTTGTGAATCTGACCACTCACCGGAATAGACCAAGCGCCTCCATAGTGGTAGGATGGAGGATAGCGACACTGTTGTCATCGGAAGGAGACTCATCCACCATCAATCGGTTGGGGCTATGGTCAGCTCAGTGAGAAATGGCATGACCTACGATCGCTTTTGTCGCAGAATGGCAGTAGCAGTCGAATCATCGGCCACGGCCTGCTGTTTCAGTAACGCGCGATCGAGTAGTGAGGATTGGCTTACGCGAGAAGGATCGTCAGCCATGTCGGGCAGCTCAACGAAGACGGGTATGGAGAAAAGCTGTGAGAGTCTTTGTAGAGCGTGTAGACAAGAGCAGCACCTATTAGTTGGGTGTCTTGTAGAAGAGAAGAAGAGTTGAAGGGAGAAATGTATGAACAATGAGAAGGAGGGAATGGAATCGTCGAGCGAGGGGGGGGGGGGGGGGAATTGCGCAAGCGTCACCATCATCATCGTCGGCCACGTGGCGCTCACGGAGTAGTCTATCGACTTTCTTTGCCACTGGGAAAGGGCAACATCACCGCCAAAGTCGTTGTTCACGTGCATGGTAACATGCGTGTAGATGCGGATGGAAGAAGTCTCTAGCATAGGCGTGGTGGTAGACCTCTTGGTGGAGTGGTCCAATAGAAAGTCTTGCACGCAGTCATCACGGCCTGGAACACGGTGAGGAGGACTGAGGTGTCGCTTGCCACTATGTTGTCCTCTATCCATCTTCACACACGCGGCACAGATCATAGGGATTTATCCAAGTCAACAGTAGCGTCTGACGGATCGAGTTCGCACCGGTGGACGATGAATCTTTGAGGCTCGCGGACCATTGAGCAGTTGTGACAATGACACTCCCTCAGGCGTCTGCATACAGTGTTGTTCTCCCATGTCAACTGCCAGCGATCTTAAACACGTGGTCATGTCTTTGATTAACACTAGGGACTAGAGGCGCATGAGTATGGTTTTATGAGCGCCATCATCCAACAGTATTACTCCAACGTCATTCTTCCCCGTCACCATCGATACTCCAATCGTCTTCCTCCTCTTCTAGAAAGCTTAGACAGCCCGGAGAGCATCCGTTCCATCGGACAGGTAGATCCTTATGCCCAAAAACATCTCGCCATTCCAGTCGAGACTCGGCGGCGTTCAGGAAAAAGCGCTTGCCAGAAGAGTGGTATGGCGAGGGGCAGGGATAGAAATATGGATTTCGAGCTGCATCATCGACAGGACGAGTTCGCGTAGAGTGAGGGAAAGGATTCACTCGCGCGGATTGCGCTGCCCTATAGCCAAGATGGGAAACTTCGCTGCGCTTGTCGCGATGTCTGCCGAATGCAGAGCCAGCACTGTGAAGCACCTGTAGCACCCGCGCAAGATCGTCCCTGCCGATGCAGGGTATCATCTCGTGCAAGACATCCAAGTGGAGAAGCGGGTGAGGCTGTCCGTTGACTGGCGTCCACTCATAGTTGTCGAGAAGCGGTGGCAGCTCGGGACGCGGGGACAGCAAGAGATTCAGACAAATGTCGTAGAGTCGGGGAACGTTCTGATATACTAACCGCTCCAGAGGGTCGAGTTTGCTGCCGGGGACGAGTTCGGATGGGCGGCGGAAGGGATTGGGCTGTACATGAAATTGCGATAGATTGAGATTCAAAATCGTAGATGGTAGTTCGCTCTGCTTTCAGTGGAAGATGATCCACTGGCTTACGATCTGATTATTGCTGATGCTCAGCTCGACAAGATTTGTCAAGGACCCGATGGCGGCTGGGAGCTCAGTTAATCGATTGGCACCTGGAGTCAGTACATAGCATAGCACTCATGTGGTTGAACTTGCGCAGGATCAGAACGGTGAGGTTAGAGAGCTCGAACAGAGCAGATGGGATTCTGCCACTCAGTTGAGGAGGGGCGCTTCCACTCACGATGTGAGCGAATTGTTCGAGGCGAGAAGTTCAACAGCCGAGCGGGTTGGCCGAATCTGTGGTTTTTCCACAGGGGCATTTGTCCTGCTCCGCGAGAAAGACGATCGCACACCGGTTTCAAGCGCGGCTGGAACGACAAGGGTAGGACTGGAAAGCAGATGATTACCGTTCTCATTGATGGAGGTAGATGTACCTCTTTCGCCATCATGTCGTTTGAAGAAAACAGCCGACGCAGGTGCTGAGACAACCCGGGAGAATCCTGGAGAATTCGCAGCCAGAGGCCCGGTATTCGGTGAAAGTGTTGGTAGATCCCCGGAAGCTGACGGGGACACGGGGCGAGAATGATACGTGACAGCTCGGGGAGAGAACGAGGTAGGAAGGGTTACGAGGTGTTGCATCTCGGAGATCTTTGTGGAGAGTGTGGTCAGTCCACTGTTGCTGCATTGTCAGCTGAGGTCTATCAGATGCCCCACGAGATATCGAGGATGCCCTTGGCGGAATTGACGCATTCTCCTACCCTCCTCTCCATCCATTCATCGGTTCCAACAGGGCTGTCTTTTCTGTCATTCAGAGCATGGCCCAAGCCGCAAACGTCAAAGCTTGAGTGTCGAGAATGGGCGTACTGCAATGGGGGAGCTGCAGGTAGATTGTCTTTATATTTCCGTGGCTTAGGCAACCTGGACAGTGTATTTTGGTCGACGGGTCGAAGGGTGGCGCCAAAGGGTAGGGGCTCGGAAGGAAGGGAGTTGAAAGGGAGCATGGGCCTTGCAGAAGCTGCCAAGGGGTCTAGAGCAGGCATGATGCCCCTCCAAATCCCTCGAAACAAAAGTCGAGGACTGTTGAAAAGGTCACCATCGCGCTCAATCCATCAGGTCGACGCGTCGTGCCAAATTTCGGTCAAACCCGTATGCTGTGTTCTCTTCAAGGGAACCATGGATTGACCTTTTGCATCATGTTCATCCCTTCCAGAATGTTCTGTCTTTGCACGACCCTACAAAGTTTACCATCCTCCAGTGGCATCTGTCGCAGCAGGAGGAGCGTCGTCTTCTCGTCGACGAATAGGACTGTGCTCTCGCTCTCGCACACCCTCTCGTCGATCATCCCGTCGTTCGTCCCTTCTATCATCTCGACGATCATCTCTTCTATCATCCCTTCGGTCATCTCGACGTTCGTCTCGTCTGTCATAACCTCGGTCGTATCCTCCATCTCGACGATCATCCCGTCGATCATAACCTCGGCTGTAGCCTCCACGATCGTCTCGTCGATCGTCGTATCGAGGTCGGTCATCGTAACGAGGTCGGTCTTGGTATCGGGGTCGATCGTCGTATCGAGGTCGACGGTCATCATATCGTCGATCATCGTATCGGGGACCACCGTAGTCTCGAGGAGGAGGGGGTCGACTTTCGAAAGTCTCGGGTCCGGCATCCTGCGAGTCAGTCGTGAGCAGGAATAAGAGAGAATGATGATACACACGGCCGCAAGTTCAAGCGTGACTGGCTGACCGTTGATGTCGACACCCTTCAATCGATCGATGGCTTCTTCCGCATCCGCAATCGAGGGGAATGCGATGACACTGAGTTCAGCGTTGTTGTCGGGAACGTACAAACACTTACCCCGAGTCTGGGTTGCCTCGATCGACATCAGCCCAAAGAATGTTGCTGTTTCCCATTCGACCATAATCTTTCAAATCCTGTAGAGATACACCAAAAAGGGTCATGCGTCAGGACGAGGTTCCAAGGGAGAAAGTAAACCAGGTGCTTGGAACGACCGCGAAACGCCAAGAGGGGAGGCCGCCACCGCGCCAGAAGTGATATCTTTGTCTTCATCATAATGACGGGAAGACACTCGGGGGGACCAGATGAGGAAAAAGGGGACTCTATCGCACCTGCCAGCTGGTCGATCCGGGAACGCCTCGAACATTAACCCGGATGCCTGAACGAGTGGCACCTCGTGGAGCAGGAGGTCGAGAGTAGCTGTGTAATCAATCATCTGATGGACAATTAAGGCTTACGGATCATCGTTGAACTCTCTTCGTCTCGGTTCCTTGGAGAATTGCACGATCAAGCTGACTCTTAGTACAATCGCTTCCCAATGACCTACTTGTCGCCCATGAAAGGCTTGCCATCAAACTCGGCAATGGCGTCTTCCGCATCCTGCAGCTCAGTACGATTCCGACGTCTATTGCTGTCTCCGTACTCTAGATGATTCAAACTCTACGAATGCGAATGCACCCATGGGTCGTACATCCGCAAGGGGCGCAAATTTCTTGAACAAATCTTCGAGGTCATTTCGCTGGACTCCTGGAGCCAATCTTCCGACGTAAACTCTTCGACCAGACATGTTGGGTATAGTCGAGTGACGAGATGCAAAGGAAGTGAAGGTGGTATTCGACGGGGGGAGGGGTTGACATATTTCTTGATCGATTATTCTCCCGCCATTTTATCCCAACTAGTTTTGCCACTCCCTTCTTTTGTTTTGATGACGTAACGCGTTTCGTGATGATCAAGGTGAAGGTGAAGAAGACCAATCTAGAAGTTGTATACACCTCCATGCCAACAGAGATTAGCGGGTTTGGCTGCCAGAACCGACCAGCCTCGCTAGGAAGTCCGGATCCTTGGGTACTGCGAAAGTTCACTGTTGGGTACGGTCAGAACCGGCGCCTGCACACTTCAAGCTCATTTTACCAGAGTCGGCACCGCTCTCGCTTTATGGTCTGCCTATGTTGTGATTGGCCGAGCATGTATTCCGATGATTCGTGGGACGCACACATCGGGGCTAGGGGAATCAACCGGGAGTGAGCCGATACAAGGTATACTTCTGACCACAGTTGGAGTGTTGGTCGGTGAAGTTGTCCTGTTCTCTGTGACAATGTGGTCCTATTACAAGGTAAGAAGGCATGAGCTATCCCCTACTGAGCTACAGATACTGACCGTCGGACCGGGTTTTGCCAAGAATGCAAGGTTTCAGACTTCCCGCCATCAGGAACTGATAAATAGCACGTCGCAAAGTCTGAACCTCCCGTTTCACCAACTAGCGATCCTTCCTCCCGGATCGGGGATGCCGGACCCAGTCCCGATCTCGATCCCAATACCTTGGCTTCTGTATCCAATCCTGTGACCGAGGCACCTCCTCCCGCTCGTCAGCCTTTACCGTTCCCCACCTCGAGCATCCATTACCATGCCAAGCGGGAGTCTGATTCCAAAGCCAAATCAAGGCGCGATGAGCGGGACATACAGCGACCCGTGCCGGTTGTGGAATCTGGCCCAAGGTGGTGCCGCTTCTGTGAAATCAATAAACCGGACCGCACACACCATTGTAGGCATTGTGGGACTTGTGTGATGCAATTTGATCGTAGGTTCCCGCATGAAGAGCACTGATGATTGACCACTGCATTTGGGTGGGACAGTGCGTAGGATGGGCGAATCATAAGGTGACATCACAGCTGTGAACCGGGCTGATCCTAGTTCTTCATTATTTTCAATCAATGGAGCATGATCTATTGCTTCTACATGTTCATTTTCCTCGTCATTACGGCCGCCAAGGATCCCTCCGTCGATGGTCAAATTATAGGGATGATAGCAGTGTGAGCGAGCGAAGAGAGACATGGTCTAATGCTCAGTGCCGCAATATTTGGTCTATTTACATTTACCATGTGGACGACCCATGTTCACCTCATTGTGACGGGTCGGAGTACCGTTGAATCGTTCAAGGGTCGTGATCAGATTGAGCAGGAAGATCGGGTTCTACAAGCAGAATTTGGCGTCCTTTGGAACAACCAATCCAAAAGGAGAGTCAGAAAACAGTGGAAAGAGGAATGGGGAGGCGTGGCTGTAGACGCGAGATGGAGATGGGGCAGCGCTGGTCAACTCTGGAGGCAAGAGATGGGGGAGCAAGGCCTAGGTTGGATATGTGAGTCGTTCACACCGTGTATCACTGACCACCAACAGTGCCATTGGGGCGGCCGCTAGGTGATGGAATCCACTTCCGGCAGAATCCTTGCTTTGGAGAAAGGGGGGAATGGCTGCAGAAAAAGGATTGGCCTTTGGCTGCTCGAGTCTAAGAAAGGTAGCAAGGATGCGACTAATAGTGATCGCACGCATATAAGCAGATCCAATGTGCCTTTGACTAGACAGAAGCCAATGCGTCTGACTGTAGACAAAGGAGAAGGAGGGCTGTTGTGGCTCGATTGAGTATAAGAAGGATCATTGCGAGGGAAAAAGTCTCCGCTTTGACCTCCACTTTGGACGACCACCTCTGAACGGTTGTTGCTCGTGACTGTCTTCTTTCCTTGATCCATCACCGACCAGCGACCCAACCCAAGTCTCATCTCTCTCACACTGCACGGAGCATTCCTGCCCCAGCTCTGTGGAGGAGGTCATTATCCACCGATCACGCATTGTCACGCCGAGCGATCGAAGAAATGTTCCCGGCACTTCACCGATCCATCCTCATCTCAATTCCCTTCTTCCTTACCTGCACATATTCCTTCAGCTTTCCTCCGGTTTTTGGCAATGATCCTGCCACGAGACGCGCTGTAGAAGGTGAAACACTCTCATCAGCATCTGTACCTACTTCTGATGCAAAGATGAGCAGGCTCTTTCTCCGATGAATGCCTTTTCTGAGGCGATGCAGCAATTGGGTAGGTTATGCACATTCAAGTCTGAACCGACTGACCATAGACTTCTCTAAAAAGGGCAGTGAGGATTGTCATAGTGGTATTGCCAGCCTAGTGAAGGCCCAGTGCGCGATAGATGGATCAAAGGGCATGTCTGAAGCCGACAGGATCGCCAGTAAGGGGCACACTGCATACTGATCATACTGATATCTGACGTTAGTCTCCATCTCTTTCACCATTTGCTCGTTGTTATCGGCTTCTCAGGCTATCCCGGACCAGTGTTCCCCTTGGTCCCCCTCTCGACATGATTTGAGCGAGTCATCTTCCTTCGATGCTGGTGCATGCCTATCGTAAGGGTCTTAAAGCCAGAAGTCGATTGATGAGACAGGATCCTGCATCGTAGTCCGCAGGATTGGGGCACCTATCAGGGCTTCCTCAGAGACGCGAGTGAGTCACAGAAGGCCGCAGTGATGACTAACTCGAAAGCTCAGCTGTGTCTCGCATTGGACGGCAGGCTTCAAGCAGGTGACTGAAGGAAGAGGCTCCGCTGACTTGTTAGACATCGCGAGAAAGACGTATAAGTACGCCACAGCAGAGAAGATACAGCTGTTGGAACTCCTGAGACAGCATGAAGAGCGCAGGGGGCACCAAGAGCAATTGCTGCGAAGTAAGATGTCACATCAATTCCAGGTGAGTCTTGATGCCATGCTCGTCTGATGTCAGATGATGCAGGAAGCTGGCAATGAGTTCAAGGACATCCTCCACAACTTGGCTGGCTTGACAGGCCGTCAGGATTCCGCAACATCGAGCCTGCAAGCAGTTCTTAGCGGCTTACAGTCGTTCCGGGACACGCTTGTCAGAGAGGTGGATGATGAGGCGCGCGTTCGTTCTCTTGTAGTACTTCGGACGGTCGAACAAAAGATGGGAGCCTTGCAACAAGCAATGGCAACGGAGGTCAGCATACCGCGAGGCTCGGAGCTGATACACAGCTGTCCGATGAGCTAAGGCAGATCGTGCGATGGGTAGGGTCATTGCACCACAATCATTGCACCACAATCATTGCACCACAAAGCTAACTTCAAGCATGCGGACGAGGTCGAGGCTCAACAAGGTATAATGCAACGATCTCTTGGCGAAATACTGGCTTTCACCAAGAAGGAGACAGATGACTTGGGCCAAACTGCTCGTTACCAAGTCGTAAGCATTGTCCTCGAAAATATGTTAACATGCAGGCGCGACTTTCTGGTGACCTCGTGGATCTATCGAAATTCGTGCGAGACATTGCTATAGTAACCACAATGGCGGGGAGCTCTCCGCTGATCGTAGGACATAAGCGATGCGCAGACGCTCGCAAGAAATACTACCGACGCCATGCAAATCACGTATGAAGGCTTGAACAACCTCACCCTGTCGATACGTCAGACTATGTCGCAAGCTACTATCATCAAAGAGGAACTTGAACGGAGATCAGGGGCTCGCAGTTGGCTCTTCGAGCAAGTGGCGGCGACCATCAGTGAGTCACTCGAGGATGGCAAGCTGAGAGTAGTATCCTTATGCTCGGTCGTCGGGCTGAAAAATCTTCAAACTATTCTATCGATAGCTGAGTTCGCATATGGCTTGTTCACAAACATCGCCAGAATCCTGATCGAGGTTGTTGGTGCAATAGCCAAATGGCGCTAACTCAAGGGGATGCTTTTTACAATATTGTGCACGCGATTTGGAAGATGGAGTGGCTACTTTTGGCGTCCTATCTCTGGAAGTCTTATACCCATCCTCGACGGGTCGGCTGACGAAGAAACAAAGCTGTGAGTGGCGGTCGTGCCGGACTGACGAGAAGAGAATCCTCGAGAGGCTCTTCGGGTCGACCGGCCTGCACTTCTCCGCCAGAACCTCCTATCCGGCGCCTTAGAGCGAGCCGCATCCTGGAACCGATTCCTATGCCGCCCAGGCCAATTCGAGTGAACGTTCTGGACCTAGATATGGTGACTGGGAAGAAAAAGCTTCCAGTACTGAGCGGACAGCCTTTGCGACGGGTCCAGCGGGGCGGTTCAGCTCCTCCATGAAATTCTCCTTTATGTACCCCGGTAGAGGCAGTCTTGTACGAGACAGCGAGCAGTATCCCTTTCGTCGTCGCCAGCCGCGTCCTGGCGCCCATGTATGCGGTGATTCGACCCAAGGTCTGCATCAAGGCGTGAATAAGCCTGTGGACGGGTAAAACTCAGCTGAAAACAAGATTAACGGGATACATCAGACCCCGGCCCTACATTAATCAATCTGCAAGACCGGCCATCTGTGCTTCGGCCCTCCTGAAGCCACCCCTAGCCAAGCCGTGGAGCCAGAGATTCACCTTGACCAGACGCGCCCGAACATCCATGCCGCGCTCCACCAGGCCAAGGCCGAGATTCCAGTACGCGTACGAGGCGAATGAGGAAAGGACGAGACCCAGGTTGTGCAGAGTTACACCATCTCGTCGGAATGATGCAGTGAGACTACTCAAATCGTCGAGCCAGACTAGCGGTCAGTCGGGTAGGCAGTATCCTCAGTGCTCACCAGCTTTAGCGCAGTACTGTGCCACTATCAAGAATATACGGCTCTGCCCATGGGTGGTAGCCAAACTGTAATCTAAGGACCTGCTGTCAGTTTTGAAAAGGGGTGAACACACCGTTGAAGATCGGCCAGCTTGAGAATCATGAGCAATCTGCGAGGAACCCTCCGCAGCAGCTCGAATATCGACGCTACAAGACCCTCCCGTTCCATGACAGCATGTCGAAGCTTGGATAGTCCCTTGTCATCCATTTTAGCAGAGTCGAGTAGGGAGGAAGGGCGACCGGAATTTGACTCGAGGGCGGCGTCATCGATGTTGATTCTGCCGGTAATGGCCGACTCAAGGATTGGATACTGCCGTCAGTGATGCAATGTTCCCTACCCACCATATCATCGTCAATGTTCCCCACCAACTTGGCGTACTTGCGCCGCTCCATACTGGTGGACGGTGATGCACGCTTTATTAAACTCAGCCAGAAATGGGCGTAATTCACTCTGAGATCGTCGGGGATGTCAAAATATTGTCCGTGATCAAGAAGACAGATATCGAAATTGAACGGACTGGAGGATCCGGATGCTCGGGGTCGTATCAAGAGGTTTCCATGATGCGGATCAGCGTGGAAGTAGCCGTTCAGATAGACCATCTGGGAGAAAATACGGGATAATTCTTGCGACACTTGATTGCGATCAATGTTGTGTCGCATTAGATATGCCAAATCGTCCACGCGAGCACCTTCGATAAATTCCATGACCATGCATCGCTGCTCCGCCCATAACACCTCCGGCAGGTATAGGCTCGTCTTCCCTCGAAGCGAGCTGAAGTCATTCTTGCATCGAGCAGAGTTTTCGGCCTCATGGCGGAAATCCATCTCCAAGGGCAGCATTTCGTTCATCTCTTCCCCCAGCCAGGAGAATTCGAAATCTGGAAACACGTATTTGACGAGATGTATGGCAAAGTTGGTGGTAGCCATGTCGATCTTTGCAAAATCCTGCAGATCCGCATGCTGAACTTTGACTGCGACGGGACGACCCGACCTCCTGTCGGTAGCTCGATGCACTTGAGCCAGAGAAGCCACCCCGATAGGGTGAGGTTCGAAATTGGTAAATAGGTCGTCCAATCCCTGGCCAAGGTCTCGCCGAAGCATCTCGTCGATCTCGTCAATCGGCGTAGGGAAACACTGGTCCTGCAATGGAGTCATGGTGCTCGTCCATTCGATTGGGAGCATTTGTACCGCGGCGACATGTTGACCCAATTTGACGTATATCCCTGAGTTCTTTTTCAGCGCTTCTAGCATTCGAGTTGCACTTCTCAAGTGACAATCTTTCCTCGCCTGCCGTTTGAGTGATATGTCCTCCGCAGAATCTGTCAGGAGCTCTTCTCGTTTGAATGTCTGCTTATAGTCCCATACGTCGAGAATGACCGCTCGCATGAGTCGTGCGCATCGCACCCCGGCGATGATAGTATGTCGGAAGGGAGGTACAGAATAGTAGCATAACGTGAGAAGTACCAAAAGTAAAAGCAGGTTGCGTAATCGCTTAAGCCGGCGAGGACTCCGTGTTGCGCGATGAGGTGGTATGCGACCGACTTCGGACTTGAAAGAGGTGTGTAGTTGCCGGTGAATGACCAAAGGGCGTGGTGAGTTGAGAGAAGCACGAGGTAGGCTGCGCAAATGGGGTTTTCGGATGAGAACTGGGCGTATGTAGCTCGACTCCAGAGCACGAAGGATTCCCCTTGAGTAGAGCAGCGCTGGCAGTCTTGCCATGGTGGGATGCCCTTGAGTACTCTATCTAGCGTTATAGCATGGATAAGATGAGGGGTGGAGGTGGGTGGAGACGACCGGTCGCCTGAGACACGTCATCTTTTTCACCCCAATCGGAGACGGGAGCTTATCAACCAGCGCTGGCGGGGAGGGGTAGGGGGGCAATGAGTTTTTGTCTACTCTGTTCTCTTCTTCCATAAATTGTAAAAACACGGTCACATATTGTAGCTGTCTTTTTGGAATCTACTCACCCATGATAGCTCTACTAGATGGCCAAGAGACATTGGTATATCTGAGGACAGGACTATGTCTAGCCGACGCATTGGATTCAGTAGTGTGAGACGGCCTGGGTCCAGCCCATATTCCTTATTCTTGTACAAGCGTATGCATCGCATTTTGGCATTATGATACTCAGGCCTCATTGTCTCTCTCGAACAAAAGCGTATGGATGGGCTGCATTCGGTGACATGTTTGGTTGTCGGCTGTGCAGGGCATGATTTGATACTCTCATCATGGTGGACTAAGTCGTCGCTTTCCGTTTTCAACTTTACCTCTTCCTTCCGTCTTCATCATGACCGCTGTCTTTGACAGACGACGTATACAAGCTCCCGAGTCGTCCTACACACCGGCCTTCGAGTCCAGCCAGGCAGAAGCCGGACCTTCTCGCAGAAGCAGAATTGAGGATGAAGCGCGATCGATTTGTAAGGCCAGATACCGATGCAGTTCTGACCTTTCCTAGTTCTTAAGACCGGTCTCATCAGCCAAGCCAATGGAAGCGGGTACATAGAATCTGGACGAGTCAAAATTGCTTGCTCTGTGTGAGATGATGCCCTAGTGTCCCGCTGACAAAAGGTATGGTCCGCGACCTAGACAACCTCCTTATTCCCCTCTAGGCTCGTTGAACCTGGAGGTCAAATTCGCACCTTTTGCGTCTGACCCCCGACGGGCACCGATGCGGGTGAGCCAACAGCCACGTCCGAGCTGACCTCAGGACACTGAACCCGCCCCGTTATCAGCGCTGTTGACAGCACACCTTTTACCCGCACTTCAACTTCATCTCTTCCCGAAATCCGTTATCGATGTCCATCTCCTTGTTTTGGAGTCAGACCTCCCCACCAATGTATTGGCGACCGGCCTGACTGTAGCTTCGGCTGCCATCGCGGATGCAGGGATTCCCATGTATGCACTGGGTGTAGGGACGACTGAGTCTTGGCAAACCGGGGGAGGAGAGTCAGCAGTTGCGTTAGGTGTTTTACCTGCCATCGGCAAGCTCAGTGGAATATGGCTGTCAGGAGAAGTGGACGTAGACTCTGCTTGCGATGTGAGTCGTGCTGAAGTCCAAGCTAATCATAGATGATTGCACAAGGTGTGACCAGCGCAAAGTTAACTCATGGGGCGTCGGCCCAGGCCCTGATCGATGGAGCCAGAGAGCGATCAGAAGTTTAGAGCAACATGCATGCATCAAACAATCTGAAGATCTATAGCGGATCATCTGAAGGCCAATAACCTGAATCGAAGGTGGGAGCCGGCTTTCGCTTGGACCGACGATTCTCACCGTGGGCAGAGCTCGTGGATATGATTGATCCGGGCGATGCAGCGGGAGATTCAACAACTTTCGGCCAGCCGGAGAACGGCTGTCATGAGCCTCAAGCCTACCCTATCATGCTTACAGCTTCATCAGATGACCTCGTTGGGATCTCCCCGAACAAAGGTGGCGCCGGAGCAGGACGTGGAGGATAATGTACAGGCAATGGGGATACAGACTAGGGTGAGACCTGCCCAACTCGATGCTCACCTCAGTGATCAAAGTATGCACGTGGATTTTGACGCTCCCCGCATCGGAAAGGACGTCGAAGGTCCCCTTGCCCTCCTCAGTGACTCGCGTTCGGTACGTGGAAGCGGTCATCGATCGAGGCTGGCCATTGACGAGCTTGATCCCGTCAGAGATGTTCCTAGAGTCGAGCATGGTTTTGATAGTCCGGCGGGAGATGAGTGAGTGTAAAATGGACAAAAAATATAGATCGGGAAGGGTCCAAACGAGGATCCGCCAAAAGTCGGCTGATTGTGAGCGACATTCGCTTGAGACTCACTCATGGTATTGCCGGTGGTACTGGTCCAACACACCAGGATCAGCATGACGACGGTGGGCGGAATCCTTTTCTTCAGCATTGGTGACGCAGATACTTTACTCACATGGTTGCAAACACCAAGATGAGAAGCCGATTTAGCAATGCACCTTCAGCGTGGAACATGCTCTCTTTGGACTTCAAGAAAAGATAAACGACTGATATCAGTGCACTTCTGATGCTCACTTACGCAAGGTGCAAACGCAAATGTCCACGCCAACTGAAGTGCAACCCCACGCCTTGATCAATTTGGCTTGAGTCATCAACCAATCTTGGAGTTTCCCTGCATTTGCGATATCGATACTTGGCATTCTGGCTTCTCCCACCAGTACGGGAAAGACAAGCACATAGCTGACCAGAATGCCGAGGATAAGCGGTGCTATCATGATCCTTTTGCGCCCGGAAAGCTATCCTTAGAATGGCTGATGGAATCAAAGGCGTACCTTCCATGCTCGCCAAGAATAAAACGCCGTGGCGGCTGCATTAAAGTGCGCAGTCATAAACGTCACACTCAGAGTCTCCCAGGCGTCATTCCGAGCGATGCTCGCATAGTTGACGGATGCGTGAATGATCAACTGTCGAACCTGGTGGCAGTTGAGTCCTAATTGAGCACCAGATCAGTTATGTCCGGCAAGTTGACCCACATAGAGGACGATGTTCCCAGCGCAATACCAAAGAGAGCCAGCTTAGGGTCGACATGGTGGAAGCATGCGTAGTATCGCCAGACATTGACCAGGATGACCCCGACAAGCAGTCCCTTCACCATAAGGGCCATACTGGCGTAGGTCTGCGGTGAGTAATGGCAGACCAGACGGTCTGACTCACGGTCATGACACTAGGGCTGGAGTGAACGGCATTCCAGATGAACTTATCGATGAGTGGTGGCGCTGCAGATGGGGTGGATCCGGGCAGGAGGGTATCAGCAGAGTCTAGCAGCAAAGACATATCTTCGGCATGAAAGGGAAAAGATGGCTGCTGATCTATGAATGGGCCATTAAGTAGGTATCTGTTCGCTATCGATGTCGGTCAAATTTGCCCCGTTCATCAATCGTGCTTGAAAGGATGCAGATCAGGACAAAGGCATACCGACGCGAGGGGATGCCTTTTGTCGATATCGAACGACGTCTCGCCAATCGAGCGTCTCGCTCGATCAGTGAGAACATATACAACATCCTTTGGTACGATCATTCACGGCCATTCGCGTCCAGCAATGGATAGAAAGGAAACCACCAACAGACTTCGGCGGCGTCTTGCAGATCGTCATATTGCAGGACGCCACGACATCTGGGAAGGACGCGGCGTCGAACCTACGAAGGACACGAAGTTAGGCCAAAGGGGAAAAAGAAAAATACGTGAAAATATGCCTTTCATAAGGATTGCTCTTTCCGATGCGCCGTTTCAGCTCTCCAATATAGCTGGCTGGATCTCGAGACCCCGAGGTGGATCCGGTAGGGCTACCGTGTGGCGTGATTGATGAGTGGTCTCGACGTGGTCCCATCGAGCAGTATTCCCGCTTGCCCGCTCCGCATTACCGTTGGAAGACTCGCCGTGTACAGATATGGTATATAGTCCCGTGTGGAGAGAGGGGACAAGCCCATCTTCGATCGAGGCTGCTACGTGGCAAGTGTTGTCACCTCTTAGTCTACGCTGCAGCGAGAGTGGTCTCTTACAAATACGATAAGGACGAAAACTTCGCCATGATACATATATGAAGCGTTCAGGCAATGACTACATGCATTAATGCACAAACGGATGGGAATGAGTGTTCCGTTGCTTCTGCAGGCCGGGCTGAGGATCAGCGCACTCACCAGCGCAGGGTATACCCACTGTCATTGTCAGCATCTCCTCAAGAGACGGGAGTCCTTCATCATGACGTCTGAAGCCACTTCCTTGACGCCCTTCCTCCCCGTGCAAGGGAGCCACGAGAGGTGCTACCGAGTCCACCTGTCGGTCAGAGTCTCGCCGCACTCCGGAAGATACCTACCCGCTTCAGCTCAAAATCCTTGCCTTGTTCCACGTCTCGTTCACTGCTCGATCCCTGCGCGGCTATCTTGTGTCCTGATTCAATCGCTGGGGTATCGGTCCTCGGTGATAGTACCACTCGTTCGACCTTGGCCCCTGTGCTGTCTTCAAATCGAGCGTCTACGATATCCCGGATCTGTCCACGCGAGACGAGTGAATACAGCAAAGAGTAGTAGTAGACCATGACTACAATCGAGATGACCACCCTACGGTAGTCAACTAATGGTGAGCCGGCTCGGCCAAGGGAAGAGACCAAGATCAAGAGTGCTATAACGGCTGGAGCCCTGACATGAGTGGTGATACTTGACTGGCGCTCACATCGACTCAAAGATGATAAGAGCAATCCTCTGAAATATTCTCCTTTCCGAATGAAACCGGCTGGTGCGACTGTATAGTAGGAAGAAGATCGCTGCTATCAGCACCTGCTGGACGCTTACGCACAAGTCAGACAGATCAAGCTGTCAACGGACAGGTTGACCGAACCCCAAGCCACCGAGATATGACCTTGGTCTTCGGTCCATTTGCCGAATGCCTCCAGACGTTCGATCGAAACGTGTGGCATCTTGAATCCATGTGCGACAACCCTGAGACTCAGCTGATTGAGAGGGCCAACTCACGGAAAGACCATTGCCACAGTTGCAGCGATCCCCATTGACAACGGCGCTATAATCCACCACTTCCGTCAGGATAGCTGTGATTAGCTCAATTGGGCAGATCATCACCTTCCAAGCCCTCCAAGAGTAGAAAATCGTGGTGAACCACGAGAAAATCGCACCAATCACCATCTGAGCCAAGATGGCGAATTGATCAAAACGGACGATTCCGTCAATGTTATCGGCGTGATAGTGTGCCAATTTGAATGCCTGCACCAGTGAGAGGACCAGCAATGTGCTGCCTTTAGCTCGGACGACGAGCGAGACTTACGTCGCAAGCAATGATCCGAGTCCGACCCCGATTCGCACCACCAAAGGGTCCCTGCCAAAATCGCCAAAATACGTTGCAGTCATACTCAGGATGACGCCCACCATAAGAGATTGCGCGGAGACGCCGAGAGTAGCTACCCACTTTTGTTAGACAGGCCTCTTCGAAGTGACAGAACATCTCACCATGATGCTTTCGGGCGATGAACCCAGGCCTTGCCAAACGATTTGTTCCAAGGTCGGGTGCGACATGATCGTATAAAGCCGAGTTATTTTTGCGGAAGCCACTTGATATATCTATTCTTGAGCGTCATATGCCTTTGCGAAGGAGTCACGACTGATCGATAGGTCAGCCAACAGGCAGATAAATCCATCAAGGTGGAGCAATGAAAGGACGGTCGATCTCGTCCTGGATCCTGAGCGGATAGTCAAAGTTCAGTGATGATCAAGGATTGCATCGGCACAATCTGCCCCCCTCCCCCCCATCTGAAGAAGCGCGAGCCTGAGAGACAACTCGTGTGGAAGAATGAGTGATGTCGTGTGTGTAGACGACAAAGCAAGGGAGCGGCAGTGTGGATCGGCCCCCTTCCTCCACCTCGCCATTCTACCTTTCTACCTTCCCCTCGCCGTCTGTCCCCGTCGCCTATATCACTCGTGCTTCAAAGTGCGATACCATGCCAAAGCTACCAGGCTACCCTGGTCGCACTCGCTCGCGGTGGCTATATCTCAAGTCCTTCTTGCCGGTTGTGGTTTTGCTATTCCTCTTCTCCATCCTCCTCGCATCGTACTCCCTTCTGTCCCACTTCCGCTCGCCCGCAGCCAAACAACGCATCGGATGGCAGTCTTGGGATGTTGTAGAAGTCGTTCAGCCTCACGAGAACACAAATTCTGCTATAAATGGGACGGACTTTAACCCAAGTATACCCATTGATGTCTGGGTAAGTCAATCTGTTCTGTGGTGGACTGATCAAAAGGATCCTTTGGCAGTACATACCACAGGCCGTAGGTCCACGTATCTTCCCGCACTAATCTTCAGTTACAGAGGTGATCGTCAAGTCATGCTACTTCCCTCCTTACCTGTTCCCCAATTACTGTGCTCCAGCCTCATCCGCGGATGATGACAAGGCAAAAGGCAGGTGGATCATCGTGGACAGGGACCTGAATATCCGCTCCGGACTCTGGTACCTCAACATCTATTACCGCCGGACACGGCGTCTAGACACCCCTCTCATTACAGACATTCGGGTCGTCCCGGATCCCGCGCCAGACACCCTCAATCTCGATGGCTGGGTCAAAGCTTCCGGAGATCTACATTCTGGTGTGTGGCCCTCACAGGATCCTGCACGAATCTGGTACAAGCTACAAGATGGCAACTCCATGCGCGCACTTCAGAGTTTCTCGTCACAGGTAGACGAAGTGATTACCGAGCTTGATGTGGTATATGGAGACGATGAGCCGTTTTACGGCTTTCAGCGGATTCAAGGCGGAAAAGTGCTCGAAGCAAAGGAGGGTAAATGGGAGAGTGTGGACATTGCGTATCGTCGCGGCAATCCAAGTGAGTATACCCCAACCCTCGGCGCTCATTACAGTCACGGAACGGGTTCGACCGCCCAAATTCCATGCCGATGGTACTCTGAAGATCATGCAGAGTATGTCGTGTGGTAGCGAGCACTGACACCAGTCGCTGACCTTCACTACTCGGTAGGCCACGGCAAGTGCCGGGACACTGACAAAACACCGTGTATAGGCGATGCCGATACTGCAGAATGGCTCGCGCAAGTTCTCGAAGCAGAGCAACCGGATCTTGTAGTCTTTTCAGGCGACCAGCTCAACGGACAAGAAACGTCATACGACTCTCGCTCTGTCCTGGCAAAATTCGCTCGACCCGTTATAGACCGCAAGATACCATGGTGTGCAGTTTTTGGTGAGTGACTAAGCGTGTCTCGCTCATTCGAAGGTAATCACGATAGCGAGATCGCTGAAGATCGGGAGACGCAGATGAGAACCTTGCAGAACATGCCATACTCGCTCGCCCGTGTAGGACCTAAAGGGGTCGACGGCTTTGGCAACTGTGAGCCGTTATCAGATTTTGGCTGACCCTCAGATATGATCAAACTACGCTCGAGTGATCCGAGCCGGATGCACATTTTCACACTCTACTTCCTCGACTCTCACGACTATCAAAAGCGAAAGCTTCCATGGTCGAAACCAGAGTACGATTACATCAAGCCCTCTCAAATTGACTGGTTCAAAAACGTCTCTGCTTCGGTCAAGCCTATCGAGCGTCCGTTCCGACCAGACGGAGGCGCTGACTTGGGTCATATCTGGGGTCGATCGCGCTTCGCCCGTCAAGAAGAACGACACCTAGCGAAACCCAATGCCATGATGTGGTTTCACATCCCCCTGCCTGAGGCTTACAATGATGCGGATATGGCCGACGGCGAGGTCCTCGACGTGGGTGACCAGCTGGATGGTTCAGGGGCGAGCAAACACAATTCTGGCTTCTTTGTAAGCGGTATCAAGCAGGCTTTGCAGACGGACGACGAGACCAAAATCGTTGAGGTGAAAATCATCAGTAATGGCCATTGCCACAATACCGACAGATGTCGACGTGTAGACGGAGTCTGGTGAGCCAATCATATCAATTACCCTCTTTGACAGTTAGGATGTGCTTTGATGGAGGATCTTCATTCTCGGGATACGGCCAACTAGGGTTTGATCGTCGCGTGAGGATTTACCAATTGTCCGACTATGGAGAGATAGTAGAGACGTACAAGCACCTCACGAATGGCGACATTGTTGACCGCCAGACACTCGTAGGGGAGGCAGCTCCTCTGTACGGAGACCATTTGGCAGTGTAGCCTATCGATTGTAGATATCATGCCGTTGTAATTCACACTGTATGAGGAAAGAGAGAAGAGTGATTTGCCACTTACGGGTAATGCCGACCATATCGCCGCCCAGCCTTGAGTTACTCTTCTTGCAGTTGTCTGTTTTGGCTACATCTTATCTCCATAACGCACACCCTACGGACTCACGATACTTCTGGTTCGACGCAGCGGAAAAAGGAATAGTTCAGCATGGTGAGTTGAACGCGATTCCGCTGTCTTTCGCCCCTTGATGGATTGAGAGGGTGTCAAAGGCGTACCTTGCCGAGTTGGTATCCCCCGCGCTCGCAAAGAGGCTTGTGACAGAGTGCGGTCTGAGATGCCTGGAATGATTGGTTCTGGTGTTCAAAAGCATTGGAGGAGGGGTCTCAGTTTCTGAATCCTCAAGGCAGGAGCATGACAGCTGACTCGTCTTCCTTCCTTCATCGACCACATTCGACACGTATCATATGCAGCCTCGTGAGTCTGCCTATCAACGCTATTATTTCCCGCTGATTATACAGCTCCAAAAGCCAAACATTCCAAAATGATCACCCTGGTCAACTATCGTCTCAAAGTTACATTGCAAGTCGCGCTATCCGGAACTGGTGCTCTAAGCTAATCAGCCAGAAACGATGGACGAGCTCTGGTTGGGCAAATGTTGGCGTATGACAAGCACATGAACTTCGTATTGGCAGAATGTGAAGAGTTTAGGACGGTGAAGGTGCGCATACGCCTTTGGTTCATCTGACATTGTAGGGAAAGAAGACCAAAGGAGCGAACGAATCAGAATCAGCGCCGACTGTGCAACAAAAACGAACATTAGGTCTTGTCATCCTGAGAGGAGAGACAATTGTCAGCGTGCAGGTAGAAGGCCCGCCTCCGGTGACAGGCGAAGGAAAGGGATTGACGGCTGGACCGGGAGCTGGTGTACCTGCTGGACGTGGGATGGGAATGCCGGGGATCCCTGGGATGGGTGGTCCAGGAGCTGCGATGGCAGCACGACCCATGGCATATGCTCGGCCTCCTCCAGGATTTCCACCAGGGATGCCAGGTCTGCCAGCCGGTATGCCGCCAGGGTTCCCCGGGGGACTGCCTCCAGGAATGCCTCCTCCAGCTGGGTATGCTATGGTCGATTTTCATTGCTGATCTCAGTATGCCCCCAGGATTCAGACCGCCGCCTGTCGGTTTCCCAGGAGGTGCTCCTCCAGGTTTCCCTCCTACCGGCATGCCTCCCGGGTGAGCTCCACGCTTATTGGTCACGAACGCCTGCCAACCTAACAGATTCCCCCCAAGACCGCCACAATAGGTGGACATCCCTAGTGTTCGTTATCGGAGAAGAGAGAAGAGGTCACCGCCGACGAGCGGTCTGTAAGACAAAATCGAGACCCATGAGTCTCGTTTATCCCCCACGCCATGCATTGACTACCCATCGACAGCAGATCGTGACATTGCCTGCATATTCATCCTATCTTACAACTCGATTCTCACAACTCGCTGATCACTGCATAACTGGCGTATGTGGTCGAGACGACAGCGACAAGGAGCTGATCTTTCGGGTGATAGTTGAGACATTCGAGGAATCCGCTTTGGATCGTCGCTGTTGCTGCTGCGCTCTGATCACAGCCAATGCCTTCCGCTCCTGGACCTCCTTGTCGAACATTTCCCATTTGCCCCAAAGCACGATGGCCTCCTTGGCGATGTCATCCAGGACGTTCGGATTCTTCGGGTCAATCTTGTGGTTCATCTCGATCGGAGGAGCTACGGTCACCGCGAGTAGATTGTCGGGGGCCTTCCAAGGTGAATCATCGTTCTCTCGCAACCAATTAATGAAGGACTTCCATTCTGGCAACTTGGCCTCCTTTTTCGACCCGGAATGTTTCGAGTCGATCTTCTCTTTGCCCATCTTTCGATGCGCCATTCCGAGAACGCTGTCTGCGGGGACGTTTGTCAGCCACAGGTACAACTCTTCCACATTCATGAATCCTTCTTCCCATCGGACATAATCGAGACCGAGCCAAACACACACTTCGGACGGCGAAGCCGACAGCGCAATTTCGACCGCGGGAAGGCCGTGATATGGCGTGTAGGATGTTCTGAGGTTATTGATGGTCAATGCTAGGTCCTTGGTGAGAAACTTGACAGCCGAGGCAAGGGTGATTCGGACGATGCCGTACGACTTTATGAACCAGCTGAAGATATATTCGTCTGGAGGGAGCAAACAAATGTCAACTTGAAAGATAGGCTGAGAGTCGTCAGCAAGGATTAATCTGAACACTCACCTCGACCCCGTTTTTGGCCTCAAGGTGTGCTCCGACGAGCTTGCAGGGAATCGCGACGGCAATCTTGACGCTCGTTCCACCCGATCGGTTCCACTGGACCGCGTCAACAGCTCTGGCGATGCTCTGGAACCACTGGCTCCACGGCTGATAATCCACATCATCAGTACCCATCTTCCTAACTCCCTTCGCATGTTCCGTCACATCGTACACCATACCGCTTGGGTCCGATGAGACGATAACACCCCCATCGTATCCAGTCCATCGGATCCCTCTGGTCATCTGCTCGGAAGCCACCATCAAGTCAAGATCACCATGAGAAGCCTTGGTGTCGAGGTTTCTCAAGGCCTTGATTCCTGTGGAGAAGGGTTGTAGACTTTTGACACAGTGAGCCTCCAGCGCGACGAGCTGCGCCGTTGTGAGACGTTCAGCTCGGTGTTCGAATGATCCACCTCCCATGTTCAGCAACTCGCCAGGTATGTTTTCACGGCGGGGTATACTGAAAGTGCGAAGGAAGTTCCATTCAGAACACTTGCACTGTGATGTGCGCACGAGGCATACATGAGGTAGACAGAGGATCAGGGTAAGCTATTGCACGCAAGTTGTGTGAACTGGTTGTGTGTCAGCCGCGACACCTGCAGAAGGAGTGCGCCCTGATCATGCTGGCCGAATGGCCGTTGAAGTAAGAGTAGCTGGCAGAAGTCTCGATACAACCGTGATGATTGTACATACAGATGTGTGGCCCTAGAAGAATCGTACACCCTCTCCAGCCTCCCCGTCACCCTTGATAATCTGCGCTTTGCTCCTCCTCACCAGCGTGTCTATCGCCCTTCGTAATAGAGGCGCAGGCATCGTGTGAAAGTCTGTGTGGTCAGCCCCACACCTTGATATCAAACATATCGACCCCACCCTTCTCATCAGTCAGATCGCCTTCTGTAATCTCCCAAAAAGTCATGATGCTACCACCTAGACCATTGTCCATGACCTGGATATCAGCATGGCAGCTGAGATCCCGGGGAAAATCCGCTCACCCAGTCGTATATCTCTGTACCCCATTCTTCGGGCTTCTTCCACAACAACAGATACGTGTCGGTTTGCTTCGGGGGATCGGCTATCGCTCTCCCTGCCATATGAGTCCGAGTTCTTGTAGGACCAAGTGGGAGACAGCGAGAACCAAGCCTTGGACCTACCTTCTTTAACCATTGAAGTGAGGATCGTCCGTATACTCGGTGATAGCAATCGACCTGAATGTGAGCCACAGATACTCGATTGCTGAGGCGGGCTCTTCATAGCGTTCCAGACATATAAGACGGGGAGAGTGGATAGTAAAGTCGAATCGCATTTGGTAGGGACCGACTTACGCCGTATGGTCGCGTTCTCGAATACCTCTCCCAAGCCATCGCCAGCAACGCCCTCTACATTCACCATGAACACCTTTCCATGCCTCGCCCAGTCCAGTATCAGTTTTGTCCACAGCTCAATCTGATGCGCCAGTGTAGCAGGATTCGGTTGTAGTCTGATACGTGAGCATGTTCGCGTAACAGAGTAATCCATCCAAGGACTCACGTGAAGAAAGGAGGAAATGACCATATTGCAGGGTATGTGAATCCACGCTTGCCCTTGATCGATCTGAGCGGCGTAGAAGGATTGCCAGATGAACCTGGTGCTGCCGAAAAGCTAATCGATGGCTTCTGACTCGCTGTGACCAAGGGTGAGGGTACGAAAGACATGATAAGGTCAATCAATCAATCAATCAATAACTGTCCGGCGCTGTTCTGACCGCAAGTCGGTAATCCCGCTGCCGAGACTTGCACGCCAACCTCACGATCCGGTGACAGTGAGAGTGACTGCAAACAGTGAATGCAGAGCCAATAACATGCATGTACAAGGATTGTTTATGTTCTATTTCGTTACGGTAAACTATCATTCGGTGGGGATCGTCATGAACAAAGATGAAAGACATGGGACGAAAGTGTTGGCTTCATGCTAAAGGGGCCAAGATAAGGTGGGCGCGTACTGGTCATCGTGCAGTCTCATAGGCTGGTGGAGCGCGGGGATTATTTAGGAACAAAGAGACAGTCACCTGCCCCCGTTGACTGCCGAGGTAGGTCGTGCGCCCCAATCCGATTGACGACCCAGGGCTTGGACTGACCCAAGTTGTAGCATTGAAGATGGCGGTGGCAGATGTCGATCGTGATGTGACGGTGCTAGCTCCTGAGAGGCTGGTTTGGGTCGTTGACTGCTCGAGGTTCGAGATTGACCGGTAGCGCGCTGCGACTTGCTTTGTCTCGGCACTCCATAAACCGCCTCTTTCCTGATCAACCCCTTGTGCTTCTCCCAACTCTCGCGCAACACGAGGTCTTTTCTTGTTCGGTCATGCGGCAGTGGACAGCCCCAGGCATCACAGTTGGCATATACACGGTAGTCTTCCCACGAGATGTATTCCGGTCGTCCCATGGGCGCGCTGTGATACAATGGGAATGGCGGCACGTATCCTTCCGGGTCTCGCGAGGGCCTCGGAGGCACGGGTGTAGGGTTGACAGCGTATGATGCGGATGCGGGAGCAGCTGCATAGCTGGTCCTCGGATTGAGGTTGTTGATATTTTCGCTGGGAGCTTCAGCCGCGTACGGCGGGATTCGGGGCGTGGCGCGATACACAGGAGGGGGGACAGGTGATGCAGAAGAAGTTTCTTCGGGAGCTAGTCTGCGTCGTCTTGGTACCGACTCCCTCTTGCGATGCGCTGATCGTGGACCCATCATGTTCAAATCGTCTTTCGCGTCGTCCAGATCGATTCCTCTCACTTCGACAGAGGTGTTGCGTCGGACGCCTTCCGAATACCGTCCAGCCGGAATGAGTGATTCGCGATGCTTGGATAGGTAATCGCTGGGGAAAAACTGCCATCCACCTCCGCCTCGGCCATCTCGTGGAGCAGGATAGGTGTCGATAATGACCTTGTGCACGGTGCTCTGCTGCTTGCACTTGCCCATTTGGTTGCGAGTCTCAGAGAGCATGGCATCGGTGAGGCGTTCCCTTGCATCGATGAAATCCGCCTTGTGTTGTTGTACGGCTTGATCTCTCATTCGCGCGAGTTCAAGCATTGTCTCGCTACCGATCAGCATACCAGTGTCAGTGCCGGGGATCATGCGTACGTCTGCCTGGCCTCCAATCGGGCGAGTTGAAGACCCTTTCGGTGCCTCAATTCCTCAAGAATCCAGACCAATGAAGGGTGCGTCTCGTTCCGGATTGCCTCGAGTTGTTTGTCGATGTCGAGTATCGCACTTGAGTCAGCCGGGCAACCTATCCATCTCACCTGTCAATCAAACGATGCCTAGCTTGCTGCTTTGCCACGGCCGCCGGATCGTCCATATCAACTATCATCAGCTCAGAGTCACACCACGACTCACCCTCTCCCCTCTTCAACCACTTTCTCTTCTTCCTTGGAGCTCTCTTAAGGGGTTCCTTCTCAACTTCGGCAATCGCCTGTTCCAACCCCCTTGCATCTGCTGTGCCGTAGCCGTCGCTGTCCGCCACCCGCAAAGCTCGCTTCTCTCCTATTGTAGGTGAAGTCCGGGAAGATGGCGGAAGCGGGTCAGGCTCGGTAAGCTCTGACCTGTTGTCATCGTCCGGTTGTGAGTTTTCGACTTGAGGGCCAAAACGGATTCTGATCTTTGGACCAGTTCGTGACTCCGAGGCCTCTTGGACCTTTTCGTCGGTAGTTGTCCGCTCGTTTATGCTTTCCGCCGTTCGTTCCGCGAATTGCTCTCTACTTTTCAATTTGCCGCCGTCGATGTGCGCAAATCGCTCCACTACAATCCTCATGCCAAATGGCGAGTCTGCAGCAGTCACGTGCTCAGTCTCAGGCACATCAGGCGAAGCCTCGAAAGTCTCCTCGGCCCTCTTCTGTTCAGCTGAGAGCTTGTCGGGTGACCTGGACGCGCGACTTCTTGTCACCCTGGCAGGTGTCGCAGTAGATGACGAAGTTCCAGCCGGGGACCACGGTCTAGCGACTGGTTTTCTATTGCGCTGAGGGCGGGAGGCGGCGTGAGGCGATATATCATTCAGTGATAGTGCCGGAGTATGCGGCGACAGAATTGCCGAAGACATTGTCGCTAGGTATCACTCGAAGGGTCAAAAAGGGCGCAAAGGGCTAGGAACGGCAGGTATAGATGCTAGATATCAGCTCGAGGCCTGCATGATAGGAATCGCCCTCGGTCGATCACGAAAAGAAGAGAAAGAAGTAACAAAATATGGATAGGATATGGTAGAAGAAGGATGGATGGGTGAATGCTGAAGCCGCCAGGAGGGGAAAAGGAATCTTGAAATATGATTACGTAACGCGTCGGAGGAAGAGGGTGAATGGATTTCAGGGTCCAAAGGCTTGGAGACCCCACACCGACCTATCAATTCTAAAACCGTCCAACCCGCCCGCCAGGAGGGTGATTCTCACCCAACAGCGGAAGCATCGAGGCCGAGGCTCAAGATATCGAGCCTGCGGATAGAGCAGACGATGTATAAGAAGTGTAAGAACGGAGATGAATGGAGGGGAGACCGGGCTGTGAGAATTGGTTGTGTCATTGCCCAGAGCGTCAAAGGAGGGATGAAAATCCCCGATTTCAAGCTGTTGGGTTTCGGGTAAACCACATCGCCGACTGGTCGTCCACCCAGTCAGGCGAGAACTCTTTCCCCCACACCATCGCATAGCAGAGTGCACACCGATAAGATGGAACTCGATGATCACAAAGCATGCAGGGTGATAGGATGCACATTTCCCAGCAGGAAACGGTCGCGTATAGGGGCGAGGTGGAGGTCGATCAAACGCAGACAAGGGGAAAGAAAAGCCGTGTAGCGAAACAATGAGACTCACGAGTAATGGGAAATGCAACAGCAGAGTACCTCTTGTCTAATCTCTTCCTGATGGTAAGCGAGGACCGACCGTGAGGCAAGCACAGTGAAGACCGAGATGACTCCAAATCCGGGGGGAACGTTTTGCAGAATGATTTCTTGAGTCATGCAGACAATGATTCGCTAATGGCACCTGCTCCTGACAGGGAACACTTCCAAACGTGCAGGAAAGGGGGAACCCATGGTAAGAGATGAAGGAGCACTTACTCACAGATCAGATGGTCGGCAGACTGGCTGCAGGCAGCTCTTGTGGAAAGCGCGAATGCGGATGCAAGTGTGGATGTGATTCGTTTTCTTGTATACCGCTTGCGGCGAGTATCAAGCGTGTCCAAGATGCGCAATGGTCTTGCAGATGTTGTGTTGGCGATAGGATGTATGACAAGCAATGGGGTGGGGTTACGAGGGGGTCAAGAGGGGGACGAGTTGCGCTGATTGTCGTCGAGGGAGGGGGGGGGTTGGGATGCGGTGATCGCCGCCAAAAGAGGCTTGGCTGACCCCCTCTGGGAGCGGGTGGCGTCAAAAAAAGAGGGGGGGGGGGGCAAGGGAGGGGGGGTGGGGTTTCTTTTTTTTTTTTCTTTATCAGTCCAAATCCAGGTGGAGGTTTGTCACGGTGCAGATCTCTTTTTACACCATTTCGGCTCGCACGCAGACGACGTTCACGGGTTTCACTACAGACAAGTTTATGATACTTCAATATACAGTTGACTACATACACAGACTCAGGATCCTATAATGATGATGCTTACATGACGGACCTCGCAATCACCTCAAAGCGTCTTCTCCTCTGCCACAGCCACAGCGAGCTCTTCGACCTGCAATGCAAGGGATACTATATCTTGGCTGGTTTGCGTGGACGGAGCGGTCGTGTCCGAGTTTGCGGCTACTTGTCCTTCAGAAGTTATGTCCTGTTCAGACTTCTTCTTCTGTTTCTCAGCGAGCAAAATCGCCTGCTGCCTGCGTTCATGTAATAGAGCCTCTATTTCCCTCATTTTGCCGAATCGGTCGATGGTCTCCCTTGCCGTCTTGTCCAGTAGCTTGGGGAAGTCGGGATCGACCAAGCTTCTCTGTGCATCTCTCTGCGCTGGAGTGAGAGCACGCGCAGTGCTTCCGGAAAGCGGTTCACCTGTCTTGACCTCGGTGTTGAGCGTTTGGGCCGTCGCGGGGACAGCTACTACCGATACGACATGCGTGTCTGTCAAATCTGGAAGATCCGAAGTCGTCTTGATGCCCAAGCGTGTCTCTGGAGTATCGATCGCTGACACACCCTTTTGGGCCTTGACCACGTTCGATCCGGAGGTATCGCTTTCGGAAATCTTGTGTCGGCGATATTCGTAAGGGCTGTCTTCTCCCGTTCTTAACCATACTACGAATATGCTCCACGCTCCAGCTTTACGGGTCTTGCCCTTTCCTTCTCGGGATTTTCGCTTTGGATTGGTGATAATCCTCCAAGCCTTGTCGATCTTGCCTCCCGGGGCTACCTTCGTGGCCCACTGCCACAGCTGCTTCTCATTGTCGAATCCTCGCTCCATCCTCTCTACATCGAGACCCAGCCACTCGCATAACTCCACCGGAGAGGAGGTCAATTCCACCTTGATGGGCTCAATCCCGACGTAAGGAAGATATCGGATTCCTAGATGCGTACCGTGGAGCTTGGTACAGTGAGAAAGATAGCTAATCGCATGTGACAAGATAACGTTTGAGAAGGATCGGGTGAAGGCCGTGAACTCGATGTATCGAGCGGGTACAAGCTGGAGGTCGACCTGGTAGAAAGGCTGAAACGTCAGTGATTTCCTTCAAAGGGCATAATCGTCGAAATACCTCATAGTCTGGTTTTCCTGAACGGACATCGTCTTTTCGGTCTTTCGGATGGCCTTCTACTGATTCGAGAACTCTGCATGGGACCCCTATGCTGATGACCGCCCCGCTGGCCCCCGACCGCTTCCACTCTGTACCTTCGATGGCTCCCGCGAGAGCAATCACCCACTTCCGGAACTCCCTGTTCTCCGCTCCATCTTTCTGCTCCTTCTCCTCGATTCTCTTCGCCAGGGAGAGGGTTTGAATGGGGTGATGAGCCCCCACCCCCTTGTCCTCCCCTTCGACGATTACGCCCCAATCTTCGCCCTTCACCTTCTTCGCGTCGATCTGCTCGTCCCACGAGCACAAAAGATCAATGTCACCATGCGAGTCCTTGTCGGTGAAAGGTTTGAGGGCGACGACTCTTGGGAAAAAAGAAGGAGACAGACGTTGGATGCAATACTCCACCAATCGGTGAAACTGAGGTGTGGTCAATCGCTGCGCCTGTCTGCCGAGCGCCGCTCCTCCCATGTTGTTTGATGCTCGCGATAGTATGTCAAAGATTCAAGCTGCCTCCAAGATCTATCCACGATGATTTGTCGCCGATTTACAAGAGAGTAAAGAGAGTAAAGATTGGGCGACACGAGTATAGCGGCCGCAGGAGATACCTCGTGTCCACCGTTGACCAGGCGCCCACGAGGCGTCCGTGCGGTGGTGGAGAGAGGATACGGGGCGCAGGATGTCATAGAGAGTGACTGCGCGATAGTGGTACATGGTCTGTGTGTGAAGTGTGTACTGAGGGAATGAGGATTATCGGTGTCATGAGACAAACAAACGAGTCGAGCTTTTCAACCATCATTCCGATTGACCCTCCTTCAGACTCGATCACTGCATGCATGAGAAACTCGAAACCCTCAAGGTCTCTGACATCTGGAAGTCCGCGAGCTTGTATCTTGGTTCCTATCGAGATCCCCTTTGCATGGCGCCCCCGAGGCGAGACGACCGCATTGAAAGAGAATACGCTTTGACGCTCCTAATTCAGCGCCCTTCAATGTCTGACATTGGTGCCCTACGTCGACCGTCGTCGCATTTCTACTCCTGATGATGCTTGAAGAGAATCCTTGAGCACTCGCAACTTGGAGAACGCAGCCCTCTGACCTTGAGAATCCCCCTGTCAGACTTTCCGCATTTTGTCAAGTAGCCAGCTTCTTTCACTTGTCACCATGGGAGGGAAAGCCTTTGGACGGCAAGCGAAACGTATGACGACTCAGCAACTCCAACTTCTCAAACATCACTGCGTGACCGCTCTTCAAGACATCTTTGTCGGTATCATGCCGTTAAGACATTACACCAAGAAGGAGATCCATGGCGACCTGGACCTGATTTGCGCCTGGCCTGGTATCAAGCTCGGTCATTTCACAAGTCATGGCGGACGAGGGTCTGTTGACGTGTCTGTCCGTGACATCACGTGGGAATGGGATCATGTGAGCTGCGAGTCGCCCTTGAGGGAATTTGACGGATGGTGTGGAGCGGTAGCTTACAAGGTCGGCGCAGTTCACTGGACCCGATTCAACTACGAAACGCCGGTCTTATCCCTCAAGGTGCTATGTGAGCTGCTCGAGAAAGATACACACAACACCGACGGTTATGATAAGGAGGGAATCGTAGAAGAAGAGGATGATGGCGCCAAAGTAGGTCGCGAAGTCCGAGTATGTACCACGCTTATTGCCAGCCCTTTTATCAAGTCGACCTGCTCCTTGTCCCTCCCGAGTCACTCCAATTTGCCCATTTCTTGGCATCAGGCGGATCACTGATAACGCTCCTGTTCGCTGGATTGAGAGCCTTATCACCCTCTTTGACCCTTCAGACGACCTTTCTGAGTGTATGTCATTCGCCTTACCCAAACTCAAAATGTATCCGAGTGATCCTCACATCTTCGATGGAGGAGCTCTGCAACTGGCTCGGCCTCAACCTTCAGACCTGGCAAGCCGGTATATCCGACGAGCAAGCTTTCAGGCGATGGATAGCGAACCCGGCTGGGGACGGAATCTTATGGGAGGCATGGCGGAGGGTTGTGTCAGGCTATCCTACAACACCAGGTCAGGGAAAACGACGAAATGAAACGTGGGAAAGCTTCAAAAGCTGGCTCGACGATATAGTATTGCTTCAAGAGTATTATCAAGGTCGCCAATGTCGTCCAAATGAGGAGATAAGTTCGCCTACTTCGCTGACACGAATTGGGTCTCATTTGAGCAAGAAACAAGCTACACAAGGTCGTCAAACATGTGCAGACACCACGCCTACAATAGAACCATGGGCTACAGGTATGAATATCCCAGATCCATATGCACTGGAAGCCTTGAACAGATGGGGAAAGCAAAACGAGTTTGAGATCAGCATGGAAGTGGCGAAGCGTGCGGCGCATGCGAGTGAAGAGATCCGAAAACAACGCGAACGCATCAAGGCAGAGGCGAGACGCCGTCGAACCATCCCAACCTTTTTGCGACAAGAGGGAGCGCAAATCGTCGTTCGTGTGCCCGGTCAAGATGAGGCGATCACGGTGGAGGGGATCATTGTCTCTTTTTGATTAGTCTCCGGCGCCCTTGTGATTGTCAGGCCAGTTTGAGTAACGAGCTCCCTAGTCTACATCATGTATCCTAATCTTTGTCGCGCAAGTGAACCACCAAAGTCAACTCCCCATCATCCATCACATGAAGTGCAGCTCAACTGGGTGGACCTCCTGGGGATGATGAGTAGCCACAAGGCACATTATACATATATACTGTCAACATTATAACACCCCGTCTGTCAGTGGCCCATTCAATCATCACTGAACACATCGTGTCGATAGATCTTCCTCGTCTGCGAGACTCTCTTTTTCATCTCGTTCACCCTTGAGTGTCTGAGCAAATTTGCTTCGTTCTCTGAACCATTCTCCTTTGAAATAGAAGACATACACCGGGATAGTAACGAAGAGTGCGATGATCGCCAAGATGGTCGTGGGCCATTCGAGATGATATTTGTAATCTGGCCCTCCGACATTTTCGTAGAATGGTGCCGAGTAGAGCGCAGCGATACCAGCCAAGAAATCTCGAGCGAGTCCATTACCTCCGGTAGCACTGGCAGAGTACGGTCCGTAAGCCGCGATCATATAGTCGATGGTGGACATGTAAATGGCGTAGTTGGCAATACCGACCAAGCCAGAGAAGATCATCGGCGCGATCCAGTGTGTTTTGGGTGGACCGAGTGAAGTCCAAGCGAAACCAAACAGACCGATAGTTTCGAGCGGTGCAACTGACGATCAGCATGCAAGGCCGGGTCAAAGCGAGTCGGAACTTACGATACAGCAGCCACCAAAGTCGAAGTTCTGGAGCGGCATTGGGGTTCTTCTTGAGAATCGCACGCTGTTTGGCTAAAGGGGGCAGGTACGATATCCAAGCGATGAAATATCCGATTGCCAGGGGGATAAAAGTTAAAGCCATTTGTTCGGTAGTGAAATTCCACTGTTTGTACACTGGTGTGAAAGCTTCCAGAAAGGTGAAGATGAGCGCGTCGGAGAATCCACTCAGCAAGGAGCAGAAGAGGACGATTGGTTCCGTCAAAAACATTTGGAAAGGTCGGTACCAGGTTTTCAAGATTTCGTGCTTTGAGAAACGGTTCTCTTTGAGTTCAGAAGGACCGTAGATGTTGGTCTCGCCATTGTTCCGTCGTCGCTTGGCTTCTCTGTCGAGGAGGATAGCCGATCTAGTTTCGGGAACGAGGAAGAAGTGGAGGATTTGGACAAAACCGCCAAAGATGAGCTGAGTCCAGCAAATCCACTGCCAAGAGAGGTGAGCTTGGATAAACGGTCCAACAAGAGGCCCAATGACACTGCCGAAAACAGATGAAAAGACGACAAATGCTACAGCAAATTGCTGAGTCTTGGCATCCCACATATCGGCGACTACACTGTCAGCGGAGTGACAAGGTGCTAAGGATACTGCTCACCCATTCCGAGTGTGACTGATCCTCCTGCTGAAGAGATACCACCCAAGAATCGGGCGACGATGACTGTCGCAAAGTTTGGTGCTAGTGCTGCGGGGATTTGCCAGACTGGACTTTCAGCCAATGCCCCTTGTACAAAAATTTCAAATGGTGAGCTCACTGTTTACAAAGAGCAAACTGAGCTGCAAGGTGGGCCATCTTCCCAGTTCTTCCGACCAAGGGGCCCAGAGCTCACATCCAAACGCATAACTGATCAAAAAGATCATCTGGCCCACCCTGGCCGCCTGCTCCGAAATATCAAACTTCTCCGTCAACAAAGGCACTCCATTGGCGTAGATAGACGCGTTGAAGTTCATCGAACACTGAACGATAAAGATGACACTGAGTATCCTCCATTTCTTCGACGTGGGATAGGCGAATCCCAAAACGTGTCTGGCGTCTCGGTCTTTGAGTTCAATCTTGCCGTCTGGCCGATCGCTTTTACGATTGATCCGACTGGATCGAGGTGTATCGTCTTGGCGGTGGGGATCCCGATGTTCGACTTCGGTGTCATGTTGGAAACCCTTTTTCGGACTGGATATGCCGTTTGAGAAGGGGTATTGCTCGTTCTTTGGTGATATCTGGCGGACATTTATCGTCTCTTCACTGTCACGCTGACTAGCCATCGTGGCAGAGATTAGCTATTGATTTTCAGATTGAGGAGCAAGAGGTTGGCAAGGGAGAGTGGACAAAGATCGACGGGGCTGTCGAGAGTAGACATCGTCAGTATTTATCTAGACTACACGGCGGCCGATCCTGTGACTCGTGTGCATGCCGTGAATCCTGGTCATAGACATGTCTGATCTCAGGTTTAGACCCTTCATAGACCTCCGCAGTGGCCGCATAAAGAGACAGAACTTCGTTTGAGGCTTGAGAGGGTTGAGACGTAGACATGATGGCTAAAAGTTTCTGATTCTGCTCGTCTTGTTGACGTCATTCCAGTCGGCCCTCGAAGGGGGGGCATACTCGGTCTTTATGCTGCATAACGCTCTCGTGGTGTCGATTCAAGGCTATTCATAGCAGACGGCAAAGGGCACAGTCGACCACCAAGCGAACAAAGTAGGGAAAGAAGCGTAATGTGACTAGACTGGGTGCGGCAAAGAGGGAATATTTCTCGCGAAAATGACGTTTGAGACTGGGCGGGGGGGGGGGGGGGGATCGTCACTTGGTCCACTCAGGTCGATTCCAGCAGCACATGTCCATGCCTTACGCCGAGGACCCTGTTCTCAGATAAATGCATGTCATGCGGCGAGTACGAGCAGCTTAACACCCATGCTGGCTAGCCTAGACACTATACAATTCTCGGACCCAATCTGACCTGAAACGCGTCACCAGTGCTGCTCCCTCCACCCACTTCCCCATCTCCACCATGCGCTTCTCTCACTTTGATGTTCTGCTCCTCCATCGACACAAGCTGGATGGGGAGCGGTTGTGGATCTTCCGCTTGACCATCTGCATTTCTTCTTCTGCCCCTGTCGGGATTGGCCAGGATGTTTTTGAGGTCTTCTCGGCTGACCAGTGAGTAAAGGATCGAATGAAGGTACAGGGGTCCGATCGTCCACAAGACGACTCGAGAGAAGTTTCCTAAGAGTTGATGCCAGTTCAGCGGATTTGCTTTACATACTCACCCAGAGAAGATCCTTGGGTCAAGACGATACAGAGCTGTACCAAGACCAACAACATGGGCGGGGTCCTGCTGATCAGCCAGACACCACTTTGAACGGATATTCATTACTCACATGGTCTCGAAAGTGAGGGTGAGCAGCTTACGGAGCAATCGCCCCTCTGCCAAATGGAACGATGGACGAGATTTCCACAGCATAGCCATCACTGTCAAGTCAGCTCAACAAAGGCGAAACGGAAACCGACGTGCTCGTCGCGCATACTCCGACATCCATCACAACCGAAACTACAGCCCAAGCTGTGACTGTATGATCGATGCCCTTCAACCACTTGTCGAGTCGGGCCAGATTATCCAGCGTGATGTTGGGCATAAGGTACCCCTGCACTATCACTCTGCACGTCAGCCTCTCCTTTACGGCTTACTTCACGCAAGGGATAGGCCAGCGACAGCGACAACGGAGATCCCATATAGGGGAAGATAACGTCGTTTTCTCCCTGCAAGCTGACCACATCAGCCCGGACCGGCGGCCTCTTCAAGAGATTATACGACGGAGAAGGTCTCTCACCAGCCAAGCCCGACGAGAGTAGAAGGTTATCGCGGATATATTGGCTACTCCGACTAGAAGTACCACAAACATGTTGGCTCGCATGTCGATTCGTAGAAACGCAGGCATGTCATCGTCGACATGCTCGATCAACCTGTAACACTGCAATGAACACCGAGAATGAGAGACTGCGGTTCTCGAGTCACCCACCTGCCATGCGTTCAGACCAAGCTGCACACTGGTGTTCAGACGGTAACCCGCGAGAAGAAGATATCAGACGTACAGACAACACAGACCAGCGATGAAGACGAGCGAGACGGTGTACCTCGGATCGGAATGGTAGAAACACTCGAGATACCTCCCTATCTGCCCAGATCAGCAGCTCCTCCTACCCCTGACTTGCATGGACGATATTGGCACCGGTGACGACCCCTTCGAGCATGACGCCCAAAGACGCATACCACTGTTCTGCGTCAGACAGACATCCCATCATACCCAGTTTCGTGCGCACCAGCAACTTGGAGGGCGTCGATTCAATGGCGGTCCAGACGATTTGGTTCAGCCCTTCACTCATCTCCTGACGTTGAACAACGGTTGTTGAGTTGACCTCAGTGTCTGTAGGTGCTGAGAAGACCGCTGAAGGGCGAGTGAGATGTAGAGAGCAGGATAAACATTTCTGAAATCTGAGCTACGGCATAAACTTTCGTGAGGTCGAGGTGTGTTTGAATGGCCTGGGGCGAGCACTGTCCTTCGACCCTTGTTCCTCTGTCAAAGGAGGGTCAATCTGCCGGATCCTCGTCTCCATCGGTCACATGAGGGTCGGCTCAGCATGCTGCAAAGGCGCCTTTCCAAAAATTAGAACTGATACATCCATAGGGTGAAAAGCATAATCAGGTAAGAGAGTCGGGGGGACTACATCATAATGCGTATATATGTCGTTCAAACAGCAAAATTTCCCCGATCACTTCAGCTTTTCTCGACCACGAGCTCAGGTGGTTCTTAGAAATTCCAGAGCCCTCGACCAAGTCTGAGAGCTTGGTCTCGCCTAGGCATCGCCACTCCAGCCATGACTGGCTCTCCATCCCACCCTCCAGGTCCACTCTTCCTCTCCGGAGCAGCGCCCGCAGCACCTCCGGTACTCGCTTGCCCTGCTTGGACAGACGCTCCATTGCTTCCGTTGGCAGTGGTACCAGGGGCCGCGCCGGTGGCTGCGCCGGTGGCTGCGCCGGGTGTGGACCTCTCTCTTCCATTCGGACTGACAGCCGTGACTCGTCGACTTGCAAGAAGTAGATCTCGATTGCGTTCAGCCTCCGATCGTTCCCGCTGCAAAGCCGCCAGCGAACGATCTCGGCCAGAAAAAAACGTCCCGATTCCACCGCCGAGGTGATCACGTTCTCGCTCCATTCGTTCCCTCTCGACTCGCTCTCGATCGTGTCGTTCCCTTTCGGCAAGTCGGTCTCTCTCCCTCTTCTCCCGTTCAGCACGATCTCGTTCTCTTTCAGCTTCTAGCCGCTCAATCTCCTTCGCTCTGGCTCTTTCTCGCTCTTCGAATTCCCAGTCATCGGAATGCTTTGTGGCCTCGCTAGGTGCAAGAGCGATCTTATTTTCCACCATGTTGAGCATCTTGTCGGTCTTGGCCAGCATATTCTCGAGCCATTTCTTGCCGTCTCGCAACTGTTCTCGATGCTCTTGCAGTTCTCGTCGACCCATAGCGTAATGTCCGTATCCCGACATCGATGATCCACTGGCTGCGGCGGCCGGTCCAGCTCCGGGATAAAGTCGCGAGGAGGCATCTCGGACCGGATCTGGTGATGCTCTGCGAGGGGGTGAGAGGGGGTTTGTCTTTTGGGCTTGAGCGGTGGTTGACACAGACGGCGATAAATCTCGTCGGAGACCAAGCGAGTTGTATCGCTGGCTCAAAGCTGCCCAAGGCGAAGAGGCGAGCGTTTCTCGAGCAGTAGGACCATAGATGGAGTACCTCGATGCGGCTGAACCAGTTCCGCCTCCCAGTAAGCTCGAAGTAGCGCCTCCACCCAGTACAGAGGGTGCGCCAAGTCTTTGTTGAGCGGTCATTGGTTTGTCAGCTTGGGTCAGAGGTGACCGGCCAAAAGAGCCCACTGGCGGCTCTTTTGGCTTTTCCTTGTTCTCCGGACCATGTATGATACCCAAAGCGCCGCCTGGACGAGGTCGAACTGCATCTTCCTCTTCGTTCTTCCGCTTGATGCCACGAGCCTCTTCCGCAGCAGACACGGCGGATGAGTGGGATTGCGGTGTGGCCCTTCCAGTCGCGGCTGGCGTTGGTACTGATCCCATGGATGAAGTCTTATTCTCGGGAGAAGCCGAACCTCCTGGTGCCATCGTGAGTAAAGTCTCGGCGGCAAGTTGGTGCGCCTGGGCGATCTGTGGGGGCGCGGAAGATCGACGTTCGGCAGAATTTAAGGAGATGTTGGTTGAGGGGAGATGTTCGATATCCGGTGAAGTGATGCGTCGTAGAGCGGCAGAGTCGGATGAAGGATTCCGGTTTGTAGGAGAGAAAGGTGAAGCAGCGCGGGGGATAGGAGATGGAAGTGATCGAGCAGGAGAAAGATGTCGCGTCAGCTCTTTCCGTTGCGGTGGCAGGGAAGCTTGTCGGTTTGGATGGATGGCAGGGTTGAAACGGGGAGGTATAGGTATGCTTTCTGCCATGATCATGAACAGAAGGTGTATTTCAGGCGAAATCAAAGAGGGGGACACGATCTACAATCGACCGATTTGGATCAGGTGAGCCGATAAGGCTTGGAAGAATGCCTCCCGAACAAAGGTAAGAGCACCCTTGAACGTGATGAAAGGAGTGATGACAAGTAAAGGAGGAAAGGGGGGACCGCGGAGATTGTGGGAGAAAGGTAAGTGCAATGATGGCTCATCGCACCGCCTCGAATAGCACGAACAAGGGAAGGCATTTTGGATGTACGGGAATGTGGTGAAGAAGGGTGGGAAGGCATACTCACACCGTCTCGTTCTCGGCTTTCCTGTTGAGCACGACGATCTTTCGCTTCCTTTTCGAGCTCTTCCCTCGTCTTAAGAGCAGCATCATGTCGATCATCGTGAACCCACCAGGGTTTCTTGCGATCAAGGTGGGGAGCGAGCGATAAAGGAACAGCCGGCTTAGCAGTCACTGGCGGGGTCACAGAAGCGTTTGACAACAGGCCATTGCCGAGTCGCGCACTGTTGTTGCTGAAAGGTGCACGATCGAGTGGCAGGGTATGTGGCGGTGGATTCGCAGTCGCTGTAGCCGGAGTGGGCGGCATCGTCGCAGGAGGATTTGCTGGGGAGTTTTCTGCAGTGACGGGGTTTGATTTGCTGGGAGTGGTGTTGGTCGTGGGTTGAGTCCCGACCGCCGGCACACGCTTCCTGCGCTTGATGACGGTCTTCTTCATAGCCACAGGACGAGGTACACCGTGCAGCTTGTGATAGAGACCTGAAAGTCAGTGTGACTTCGTCGTAAGCTACAGATAGATCTAACTTACCACAAGCATTACACTGGGGCCTGCCCTCTTCATCCCTCCTCCACAACGGAGTCGTGCTTGTTCCACAATTCCTGCAGCTCATTCCCACAGGAGTGGCAGCAAGTCCGCCACCAGTCCCAGGCGTACCACTCTCGGATTCTGGAGAGTAGGCTGATCGCACCGAGCCAGCATCCTCTGAGATTGAGCCAGGACCAGGTCGAGAAGGAGTCGCAGAGTTGTGAGGATTTCTGACGTCGCTCGAGGAGGAAAGCGATCGAGCACCCATCATTATTCCAGAATGGAACGGACCCAGAGCCCACGGTGGTCGGTCGTACATCCCTCGCGAAGGCTTTTCGACGCCTTCGGATGGGCCTCCCTTTGCAGAAGTCGCCAGAGTATTGTTGTAGGTCGGACATCCTTCGCAGCCCGCCTTCCCACCTGCTCCGTTGCATCGACCATCTCCGGGACAGGTACCGGGTGGGGGATGGGGTGGCTGCGAAACCGACGAAGGTGGGGGTGAAGGTAGTGTTCCGGCAGGTGCGATGGCTGTGGCGTCAATTTGCATACTGAAAAGTTGTACTTCATCACGCACTTTTCTTCTTCCGAGCGGATGATGGTGGAGTTGCTTCTCGCTGAATGGCTCTTAGACCTCTTTCCAGGGCACCCTCCACGCCATCCTCAGGTTTGCGGTCCACTGCTTCTTCTGGCTCTTCCTTTTTCGCCGTGACGGGCGTGGGCGCCCTCGAACTGGATGATTCGGTGTCTTCCTCTACACCACCTCTCTCGTTTGAAGGTCCGTAGCCAAGTCTCCACCGGTTGTTGTATCCGCCACCCCATCTCGCGCTGAAAAGACCCAAAGGTCCGTTCCTATCCTGATCTCTGAGGGAACTGGAAGTCGGTAGGGCCGGACTGAGAGTCTCTTTGGATGGGATTGGGGTGCTTGGTTTCTCATCTCCCAGCTCATCCTCGACCGCCTCTTCGGGCGGTGTCATGTCGTCCTTGTCCTTGGACCCCCTCTCGTCGGACACGCGCGAGTTGGTAGCTGAGAATCGACGATAAGAGAAAGAGTTGTTGGGACTGGGATTGGGCGAGACGCGTGTGGATGTGCTCGTCAGGGGTGACAACCTGTCGCTGGGTGACTGTGCGGGTGTGTTCAACGATGACCTTGGCGGCATGGCTGTGGGTCAGCATCAAGCGATGACTTGCTGCGTCACGAACGACAACGAGATGGGATGGACCCGTGTGATGGTGATGCGGTGATGAGGTAGTCTGGTGGCAAAGGGAGGACAAAGAGCTGCGGTAGATATCGACACGAGGATGACCGTGATGACTACTCGTACGCAATTCGCAAGACATTCGAGATGGAAAGAGGCCGGTTGATAGGAAAGGACGAATGGGCAGAAATAGGATGGACAGATTGTGGAGAGTGGACCATCATCGAAAGGATGATCTGACTTACTGATCGGGTATGGACAGATGGCCCGATAAGACCGGGCGGGAGAAGGGGGGTAAGGGGGTTGTCAGACGGGGTGGACCGATGGGTTCGAGCGGTTCAGAGGCGATGACTCAGGCCTGGTGCTGGTCCGAGAGAGATGTCCCAAGGGCGATGTCAAGTGTAGTCTGACCAAGCTGAAGAGGATCAGTGTTATGGATGAGGTGTATGCACGAGTAGAGGAGATAAGATGTAGATGGGAAGGGGATGAAGGATTGGTCTACGGAAGGGGGAATGGGGGGGGGACTCGACCTGCCCAAAGGGGGAAGAAAGGTTGATGGAAAAAGAGAATTGCTCACACACAACCGACCCGCGCCTGATTAGAAATCACACTAAAAAAAGGGACCCAAAAGAGACGGATCGGAATGGCGGCGGCAGGTACAGACGGATCGCTATCAGTTGTGATCTCGAGAAAATCGACGTGGCTGTCTAGCCGTGATGAATGGTGAATCTATCGATGACAAGGATGAGACTGATGGAGAGAAAGTGTTCAAAAGAGGAGGATGCGAATCATGTGGGCTGAAGGAGATGCGTTGTTGGTTATTATTCTGACAAGAGGGGAGAGATTGCCTCTTGTCTCAGGGTCATATGGGTGGGGGGGATCACCTGAAAAACTGGCTAATCTCATATCAAATCTCTGAACCGACATTCACCTGTGGCACTTTTTTTTTTTTTTCGCCTCCATCATACACCCAACCTCGACCCGATCCACAAGATGCACGGCGTAGATGCTCGCGATCAGGACCTCGGCTCAAATGTATAGCTCGGTGGCAGCATCGACGCGGCAACCGGGTCAGATGACACGTTCCAAAATCGAGACGGGGTTACAGCCGGTTACCTGATCAAAACCCTCCGTCTGGATTGTGACGTGTCAGAGTTGACTCCTCTCCGGGGTCCATCCAGCCTATCCATGCAGCTCCTTATTACAGATGCAGCCAAGCGACCTGAGTGTATGCTACTCTCCCTCGAGACTAAACACCGCCATCATGTGTGCCCACGCGGACACGGTGCTCAGATTAGTGCGGAGGTTGCCGATAGGCGATAGGGCCCTGATCTCCATGATGATCCGGCGCATCGACGCGTCATCATGCCGGCATCTCACTCAATCTCGATCCAACGTAATACCGTTTCCGTCGGACATGTTTATCAGAGGGATCTGGTCCTCCCCAAAAGGCGAGGCGCGTTGCATGGCTGTATGTAGTCGACAGACTCGATCTTATTCTTGCTTAGACGCGTTCAGTGCACCTGTTGACTGACAAGATAAATACATCGCCCAACTGCGAAACGATGTGATATCGTCTCCTCGCTTTCGCTCTGGCTGATTTGATCTGGACCTTGTTCGCTTGGCCGGGAAAGCCGCCGTGTCCCTATTCGCCGAAGTCGATGCCGAGGGATTTTTCGAACCTGCTTTTCTTGGCTGATTGTCGGCGATACGGTGATTGCAACGATTGTGGCACATTCTCAGAGGTGATAAGGGATCATCGGGTCACCAGCATCTCCCACTTGGACATGTATACATGATAATCGACATGATTGTACCTATGCACATGCTGCCCCTCCGATGGCAATCCCCTAAACCGACACTGCGCTGATATTTGACATGGATATCTGATATACCTTACCCGAGAATGACATTGTACACAGTATTCCCCATCCTCGCATGGTCACCTGCCCACTTCAAGCGGACGGGACTCCCATATCATACTTTGTCTGCACATTGGCTGATATATCTGATGGGTTAGCTAGACGGTTCTGCTCCTCGTCACAGGTCACTCACGATCGACTAATGTATTCCAATACTGCATCGAGTTTCCATCCCCCCATTGCCCTCCCACTCCAGGCGCCACCATGCCGTTTGGCGCTTGGATGAATTCAGGCCCGCCAGGAGGCATGTACTCCATTGGCTGCGTTGGAAGCAAAGTCATACCAAGACCAGGATTCGGTATGGAGCCAGGCGGAAGATTCGGGTCCAGCCACATGGCTCCAGGTTGTGGGTATGGGTCAACAGGAATCGACTGAAAATCTCCATTGGTAGCGTATAGTGTCTGAGCGGGATCAAGCGAAGACAATGGAGGTGCAAACGAGGTGTTCGACATGAGCCAGTGATCCAACCTGATCTTGTCAGACCGCAACACGCTCGCGTGATCACACTCACAACTGCTGGGGTTGATCGTCATCAGGACTACCAGAGCCAGAACCGAGCATCGGGCTTTGCTTGGCCAGGAAACCGCTGACCGGCGATTTGCCAGGAAATTGCATTCCGGGCGCAACAAATTCGCCAGAACCGTTTCGAGGATAAGGCATACTTTCGTGTCGCACATCAGAAATGTTGTCTTGAGTGAGGCGAATCGAGCTAGATCGGGGTCGGCTGATGCTCTCAGCAAATCGTTTGTCTTCGATTTCTTTGGCTCGATTATGCAGAGTATAGATCTGAGGTGAGCACGGGGAATTATGGCATGCGCGAGACAACTAACGATGGCAGATTCCTTTTGGGAAAAGTCGTCCATAGCAGGATCGTGAGGATAATGCTCCAAGAAGCTTGTCATGATAGCGCGCATATCGGCCGACCGGTGTGAGGTCTGTGTATTAGCGGGAGTCGCTGCCTGCCAATGGGGAACATACCGGATCGATGATCATGCTAATTCCAGCGATCATAGCGACATTCTTGCCGATCAGTTCAAATCATACTTCGCAACTTACGAATTCTCGGAAAGAGCTTGCCAAAAGTGTCTCGAAAAAGTCTGGCACGTCCTTCTTGAAAGCTTGTCGCTGAAATGAGCTTTGGATCACGAATACAACTCACAATCCTGAAATCGGTGGCTGCGGCCTCGAGACAAGCATGTCGCGACAATGCATAACGCGAGCTTCTCAGCTTACGCAAGAGCCAAGGCCGCTCGTGATCAGCTCGAATTCAGCTGGGAGACTTACGTGTAGGATGATGATGAAATGCAGAACCTCAGTTTGGATATAGTAGCGATGCACGGGCAGGAACCACAATTCTGTATCGTCAGTTGAGCACTGAAGCGAGGCATCGTTCAGATGGACTTACTGTCATCCCACGATTTGTCAGGATCATCCATTCGGAAGGCTCTCGGCAAATCCTGGATGAAGTCCTTGAAGTCCGCATCGATGGATTCCACGTCTCGATATTGGACCGCCTCGCCCAGCAGTTGGAAGTGCTCGGTGACTTTGGCCACAATTTCGCCCAAGCGTCGCCTCAAGATGAGATACGTCGCAAAGGTTGGTTCATCTTCCGATTTGGGTTCCGGCTTCTTGCCGTTCAGTAGGTCGGATAGGTCAAGATTGAGCGGCATTCTTCGATCAGATCTGCTCAGTCATATTTTATCACCACTCACCTGGTGTCACTGAAATTGGGATCCAGGGAGGTAGGTCGACCCAATAGGCACGAATACGTTGCGTCCGCATGAACAAGATACGACCAGAGCCTCCTCCTGTATTCTGTAGTATACTGATCCAATCGCAATCTAGTGCCGTCTCGGTGGAGTCCCAGGGCTTGAGCGATACTGATGGCCGTTCTGAACTCCGACCAACCTTCTGCAAGCCGTCGATCGTGCATCAGAACCAGATACAGCCCGGTCAGAATTTTCGTTTCGACGAGCTGAATATTCTCGGCTTTAACAGCTTGGGCGATGATGACAGCGTGTTTGCAATTCCAATACAGCCGGAGACTCTGTGTCTTCTTCTCTTCTTCCGAAAGTTCCCACTCGTCGGGCGCAATCCGAGTAGAGATTGAAAAGACAATGTATGCAAGCGGGAGGAAGAGGATGGCGCTGGGATTGACCGAAGGCGACGCATACAATGCTTCGTACGCTAGACGTCAGCTTCGATGCTGTCATATGCGCGAACCTTTTCTGAACATGTGCTCATCAATGGGGTATCGGACATAGTTGAATTTTTTGAAGAACCAGTCAAGCAATCTGTTTGCGTGCTCCTCGCTGGGCAGTTCCCGTATCAGGTCGTGTACCTGCAATGTCAGAATGCTTTGCAGCACTGTATTTCACCTTCTCCGCGCTGACTCCCCAGTCCTGGAACAATTTCTGTAATTGCTCCGCAGGAGTGCCATGGTAGTCCAAGCCCAGCTTTACGGCACCTTCTTTGGTGCTCAGCATCTGCAGGTCAACAATGCGAAGACTTGGCCGCGACATGCACACACCGATTGGGGCAGGGGATTTCGCATTGACGTGTCAATGTCCAGCACCTCCACTACATCTCCAGCTCGGCTCTCCCCTTCCACATCGGCCGATTCTTGCTCTTCATTCATCGAGGGTGGAGGAGAAGGAGAGGCGGTTGGGCTGCCACCACGTGGAGACTCCCGACGAGAGACGGATCGACTTCCATGTATGGGTGGAGGAGAGGTGGCTGGTGCATGGTCTAAATATGAGCGAGAGTTTGTCTCCATTCAACCCACTGATCCGCCAGTCTGAGAGTGCCTTGCCGTCCAGTCCATCAACTCTGTTGACGACCACATTTAGCAATGCCTCGATCCTGGCCACTCTGACGCTCAAAGTTGGCAGTGCGCTTGGTGCTCGGGGTGGTTGGGCCTCTGCCTTTTCGGTCTCCTCCTTTACACCCTTTCCACCTTCATGTTTGGTTCGTGGTGGAGGAGTGGGAGCTCTCGAGTATGGGATGCAGAGCTCCGGGACCCTTCGAGCGACACAATGCTGACAGGGTGTTTCCCTGTTGCATCGCTGTTTTCGTTTTGCGCACTCTGCACAAGAGAGCGCGACTCTTCGCTTCTTCTTCTTGACAGAGCCAGACTCCTCGTTTGACCCGTGTTTGTTGCTGGTCAAGGCAGCTGCGCCGGACTGCGTTGGTGAACGGTGGACAACGGCTGACGGATGACTGGGTGTCGCGTTGAGCTGATAACCGGAGCCATTCCTCATTGATGGAAGGTGTTGCCTGATGTCACCCGGTGTCGGGGGTTTGGTTGGAGAGTGTGGAAAGGCGGATGGGATGGAAGGACGGGTGTTCCATGTGGGAAATCCAGTAGACTGAGGTGCTTCCCATCCACCCACAGAATTCCGGTGATACGATTCCAATGGAGGGAGTCGGGATGAGGAGGATGGTGGTCGGTCGAAATGAGACATGGCCGGAGAGTATCTCCCACGAGAAGAGCCGATTCTATCCCTTTCCGAAGCCCAGCCAGCAGGATCTGTATGACCCCCACCAGGAGATGGATAAGTATGAGGTGAAGAAGCAGATGGGATGGGTGGTGGAAGATGGTGGCCGATGAAAGAAGACCGGGAAGGTGGATGGGTTGGGTAGCGTCGATCATCTCCCACACTGCCGCCTCCTCCCCCTCCCCCAGGAGCACTCCCGTTCGGAGGGTTACCCTGCATGAGGGATCAAACCGCGGTCGCTTTTGTCGATCTTAGAGTTGTGTGATGGTGAGCAAAGAGATATATGCGGTGATGATGCTGCCGGTAAAAGTGAATGAGGAAGGAATGGTGCGAGGGGATGAATGCATTTGTTCGTTGGCGGCAGTGGCCCCTCGTGTCCCCCCGTCTCTCCCTCGATCTGTGCCGTACTCAAGCCACAATAATGCCACCATTCAGGTGTCCCGTAGACTCATGTGAGTCAAGTCGACAAGCACATCTCTCGAGCATACATACATGACAAACACCGTGCCAGCATACGTGCGGTCTATGCAGGACTGTTCATCCTGGTGTGCGAAAAGGAGGGGGGGATCTGCCCAGAGTGGTGTTATTTACCGGTGCGGGATTAGATCGCCTATAAAACAACTGCTGGCATCATCCTCCATCTCATCACACCATTCCTCCAAAGAGATCCCATCTCTTTCCGCGATCCCCGTCATGAGACTGTGTCTACGAGTGCTGAGCCTGAACGTGCGACGGATAGAGCTCAGCTCAAAGGCAGTCTTCTTAAGAGCAAGACGCGGCCGGACCATGCTCAATCATGTCAAACCTGGCGACAATGTCCTTGGCTCCCCCACCTCTCTACCGATCATCCTTTCAACCAAATCCCCGAGGTCATCTCACCAACATTCGTGTCAAGATGGACCACTATCATGATGAGACGAAAAATGCGCCGAAGACGCATTATGGACAGAGGAGAGTACATGTAACACTGATCAAAAAGCGATGCCCTCTTTGTCACCCATCCTCAATACTCCTGCTCCCTCACCATCCACCCCAGGTCCCATCAAATCCACACAACTAGCAAGACAAAAAGACAACAACCAAACCCCCTCAAACGACTCCGAACCGGAACTCATTGGTCATAACAGTCACTCAACCCTTCTTGACCCGTCTCTGCATATCCACCAAGGTTCACTCTTGATACACCATTCGAGATTCGAGGGTGACTGACATCTGCTCCCCCTCGTTGATATCACCCTGACAGAGACGGAGATTTAAAGGGAGAGGGACTGACAATCTCTCCCTCTTGCCACCTTTTCTCCTACCCTGTCTTACACATTCACTCACCGTCGTATCAACGTATCCACCCTTCCATTCTCATGACCCGAAGCTCATCCATGCGACCACCCCCGATCCCCCTCAACCTAACAGAAAATACTCCTGCCCTTTCCACGCCCGACAGTACAAAGGGCAAAGTCGGAAGGCAGAGCTTTAGCTGTGCGGAGTGCAAACGGTGAGATAGAGGGGGGATCGAAGGCTAATCTGGCAGTCTCAAGCTCAAGTGCTCGCGAACATGGCCGTGTCAATCATGTAAGCTGGATCTCTTTTCACTATCCAAGTGGACGAAGCTCATCCTCAGGCGAGAAGAGGGGTTGCGCGCAGATCTGCCCAACTGGACAGATGACCACCGGTAAAGGCAAGAGGTGAGCCGGTCGCGAGGCTTCTGCGGTGACATACTGACGAAGGCAGACTCATCTTGGCCGATACAGAAGAAGTGAGCACGACTTCGGGATCACACTCATCACTAGTTGCACCAACGCATCTCTCAGCTAGAGGTCGCACTGGCCAAAGCTCATGCTCAATCAAGCGATGACCCTCATCCACTCCTTGCATCACCATACCTCTTCTCCTCGCAGGATCGAGAACGTCGGAAAGGTTCAGTCGCACCTAAAGTTGAGACCCTGCTCGAAGAGGACGAGTCTTTCGATGGCGGTCTGGGTACATTGACAATCACAGGAGAGGGAGAGGCGCGCTTCGTGGGCAGCTTTGCCGGTAGCGAGTATCTGCGGGCAGAGGACAATGGGCCTGGCCCGGAAGCGCCTCTTGGGAACACAGGCCTTGTGACTCCTCCCACTTCAGCCATCGTGGCCACATTTAATGCGCGACAACCGCCAGGAATGCTGGATGCTCTAGGCTTGGGCGGCCCAAAAATGGGCTCAGACCAGCTGCGAAACCATCTACCCCGCTGGGAAGATGAGGGTCGGATGCTTGTTGAGACTTATTGGGAAAATGTCAACTGGATGTGAGTGAAACAGAGTAAACAACGGCCGGACTCTGCTGATGCAAGGTATCAAATCCTACCTCGACCTATGTTCGATACAGATCATCTCCTCGCCGCATATGACCCGGAAGCACCTATAAACGCACACAAGATCGCCTGTGTATACTTCATCATGGCGATTGGAGTGATTTTCGACCTCGGCAGACCGCCTTGTGAGTTAGTAATCGAGATATTGCTGAACCAAGTCGCTCCGCGAGGCGAAGAGCTGTTTGCCCTAGGACGAGCCTGTATGAATGCAGTGGGACTGGAGCATGCTAGTCCGGCTACTGTCCAGGCTCTGCATCTTTGTGGGACATATGCTCTCAACGACAAGAGTGGTGACGGCGGAGAGACGTTCTGGCCTATTTTGGGGATCGCCGTCAAGGTCGCGCAAAGTGTGAGTTCGGGCTCTACTCAACGCTCAATCCAGCTCGGCTTGCATAGGGATGGCTCGGCGTTCGGACTGTCGCCTTACGAGATTGCAGAGCGACGGCAGGTCTGGTGGGAGATTATCGTGAGTTCCCTGCATCAACTAAGCTTATGAAGACATATGACCGTCTTCAAGCATTATGTTTCGGCAGGTGAGTCTGTGTGTTTTGCAACGATAGCACTGACCCTCAGACCTTGTGCCACAAGCAACAAAGCTGCCGATACACAGTATCCAGATCCTTCGTCTGGTTTCTCTGCGGATACTGACGGATGTGAGTTGAGCGCCGCTGACTATCAATCTGATCTCACAGACCATCGAGCAAAGTATCGCTTGATTTCGATGATGGAGAGAGTCATCGATGTGGTACGTTCTACGTACCAGGAAATCCTGAAGCGTGACATAAGGCTGACAATTAGCAAACCCAGACTGCGTCTGTATCGGTACAACAAGTACAAAGTCTGGACAGAGAGTTCAGGGAATGTACGGCGCTGTTTCTATCGCAGGCTTCCCGCTGACCTAGCAGTCAAGAGATCGGTCCCAGACACACTGATGCCCAGAGTCCCAATCCAGTCGCTCCCTCTCGATGCAAACATCCATCCGCACCTGGTATGCATGGATTTGTGTCCCGAGTTTGCCTGACGCCAGATCATTCATCGCCTGGGTATCCGCCTGCTTGTGGCGCAATGCCGACTTCTTCTCAATCGCCCATTCTTCGCTCGAGCACTCGGCGATAAGCCTGAAGACCCCTCGACTGGAAAATTCGGTGACAACTTCATAGCGCTGTACGAGAGCGCGCAGGAGATCGTTCAGCTGGTTCAACAACTCGTAATCTATCATCCTTCCCTTATTGCTCGATGGTGGTTTTTCTGGTTTCATGCATTCACAGCGTCTGTCTGCCTGTAAGTCACTCGATAAGTGGCCGAGCTTAAACAACAGCGCTGCGATCACCATACGCTCGCCTGCATGCGCCTTCGCTTCCCCAGCTTTACATGGAATGACTATTGTTTGCGACATTGCTGCTGTCGCCAGAGCTGGATGCCGCGCGAAGAAAGGTTTGCCTATTCTACTTCGACTTCGGCGACGAGCCAATGAGGCACTTGTCGATGCGGGAAACGGATCGCCAAGTCTGTCGCTCAAATATGAACCGGACAACGACGATGACCTGAGTCACCTAAATTCTCCGTCCAAGCTTCGCCGCGTCACCAGCAGTCCTCATTCGACAAAAACGAGTCCTGTTGGGAACAACTCGCCGTCACGCGAGCCCATCAATAATTCTTCTCCACAATCGCCCGGCTCCATTGCGACATCGGCGACTTTGGCTGAGCCCATTCATTATGACTCGACTGGAAGTCTGATTCCAATGGCAAACATGAATGGCAGCGCCGGCGCAGTACAGGCTCCTCCGGCAGCCTTACCACCCCTCACACCTTCAGCGGATTGGTCGACGCTGATCGACTTCGCTCAGAAGGCACCAATGTCCTTCTCCGCGCCGCTGCAACAGAACGATGGGTACCCAGTCCCTTGGGTCATGAACGCTACCCGATTCGCTTTCTCGCCGGGCTCCTTTGGTAGCGAGAATTCACCTTTGCAGTCGTACAATCCATTGACAATGGATGTGGACATGCCTGCACCAACTTATCAGCTGCAGGTCCAGCCTCTGGCAGAGGCTCCTCGCCCTTCGACAGGTCAGATGATGGGTCTTTTTGGTGATATGGAGGAGGAATTTGACCTGACAACGTTTGTGAACCAGATGGGTGGCGGAGAACTGGGTCTGGATGGGTCCTGGGACTAGGTCGGTGTTTTTTGGTTTCCCCTTGTAGTCTGCTTTTGGCCTGACGAGGTTTGATTTTCGAAAGCTGATCGGTGTTGTAACGTACTGTTTTCTGTCCCTGTCTCTCTTATGACCGTCTAGTGCAGGTAGTAAATGCATTCTGATATCTCTTGGACCGGTCCATCTGCCTGCCTCACACAAATCCCCCTCCACCACGTTTTTCGTCGATACGAGCGAAACGGACTTCCACCTCTCTCTGATCGTCAATTAGACTCGAAAATTCGAAATGACGACAAACGGACCTCTTTGATGACGCACACTGTAGCTAGAAAGAACATGATGATGATGGCTTCGAACCCGTATATTGAGCTGAACACATTCTCGAGTGTGAAGTCACTTCCGGGCGATTTGGCACTGGTGACTTTCGCTCAGCCCCACGGTATGTCACTGACACTCATTTGTCATATGTACGCACTAGCAGATTGGCATCCAGGGGCGATGGCGGCGGACCTCATATCGGCGCAAAACCCTTGGACAGCACCATACAGACCCGCTGTGGTCCCATTCCAATAACCGCAACATGAAAACTGCCTCTCAGCACGATGCCCACTGAAACATGACTTTCCACAGATGGTTGAGGATGTAGACTCGCCTTGTCTTGGATTGCAGCTTGCATATCGGCAGATTGCGCTTTCCAAATTTGGCTGAAGGTATCGAGTTGACGTAAAGAGAACAGCCAGAATACCGTTCCAACCTATTTGGTCAGCCCGTCGGTGTAAGAGAAATCCACACTTACAGCGAGGGTGAATATTGAGAGACAGATAAGCAATATATTCAGCACCTTGAGAAGAACGGGTCGATCTTTGGGCTGCAATATCGAAGGGACGGAAAGCAGTGTTGCGAGAATGTATGTGCTGCCCAGTAAAACTCCCACTTGAAGTCAGCTGGCACTACACGGCGTGGTGGCCGCTAGGTCACGGCTGATGATTGGTAATCGGACGTACATTTGAAGTCGATTCGTTGGAGTATGAGATCGAGGATAAGACGGTCCTTCGAGGACATGTACAGAACACTCACGGTGACGCAGAGAACACCGGCCGCGAGGAGACAGAGGTCCAGAAAGCCCCAAACGAGGTAAAGTTTCCGCATACCGCTACACTTTTCGATCTAAGGTGACGGTTTTGAGATGGCTTGTTCACGCCAGCGTGACCGATATGAGCTATAAGAGCTCTCCAGAGAGCTGTAAGACGGGGTTCTCAGAACCAAATCGACTCGCCTGACGTCTACGAGAATTGAATCCCGAGTGAAAAGCATGATTAAATATGCAGTCGTACTTGAGCGTATTTTGGGATCTAGGAGATGCATGACTGGAGACTGGAGACTGGAGACTGGAGACTGATGCGTTGTGGTCAAGACGAAGCGGCACCGAGAGACAGAGAGGAGGTCGAGTGGATGGTTGCCAGGTGACGGTGTTGTCGCAGATGTCGATTACCCCTCACCACCGAGTGCAGGATCAGGTCAAAGCCCTCGACATCTATATCATCGACATCTCGAGCACACTGTAATCGTCGCCCCATCCTCCTATGTACAGTATATATCGCAATCTCAGAGCTATTCACAGTGTTCGAATACGTCTCTTTAAAGAAGGTCAAAAGCATCACCTCCCAAATCCGCTGAGTGATAGCGCATGAGCTTCCATAATCTCCGCTCTTGCTTGGTTTCCACATCTTTCCAATGAGATCGGGAGGGGTAGGCAGAAGTATAACCCGTATCAACGCCCGTATGAAGCCCAGAGGTGGCTCCCTCTTCTGAGGGCATCGCCGGTACTGGTGCATCAGTAATCCCAGCCTTGATGACTGCCTCGATCGCCTTTCTCAGGGAACCCTCGAATAAGGTGATGGTCTCTTGTTCCACGTCTTTTCCCGTTCGTACATCGTGCGCAAACTCTATGGCCAAAACGAGGTCGTTTCTAAGATCTTCATGTTCCGTTTTGGTTAGATCCCAATTACCGTTATCTCGGTAATTCTTGCCTTGAGTGATCAAATCTGACAGATAGAACATGTCTGCGTCCATCAGCGTCCGTTCGGCACCGTCGATCTAGGTGAAGATAGTCTCACTCTCTGACCCTCCCTGAGCTGTATGCAGACTTCTTCGATATTGTGCCATGGCGTTCTCGAGATCCTTGTATCGCAACGAGTACTCTTTGACCTCCTTGTTCAAAAAAACGGAATTTCCGGCTGAGATGTAGGTTTGCAAGGCAGTTCTCTCCTGTGGGGCAAGCTGCTTCTCCGTGGCTGTCAGAAGATTGGTCGCTTCCTCGATCGCGTAGAAAAGGAGATCCCTATGACCTTCCTCTCTTCGACTTGATGAGCCAGCCTCGACCCTTGACAAGGTATGCGGATCAGTGACCGGTAATGTGTCCAAATCGCCGGTATCGCCTGTAAACTGCATGGGTCGTTTACCCTTTCTCACGCTCGAAGCGTCCTCGCTCAATCCTTCCTCGACATCCTCGATCGTGCTCTCCTCAGTGACCTGAACTTGTTCTGACTTCTCGACAGGCTCTTTATCAACTTCCGCCATAGAGACGAAAGAGACAGCCTCATGATTCAACCTTTTGCTCTGGCCATCTGCTAGAGTCAAAACAGGGGGAAGCGCGCTTGGCGATCGAATTGCCAAAGGCGGTTTGCGAGAATGATCAGAACTCATTCTGGGACACAGTGGGTATGCGAACGAGTGAGATGCTGCAAAGAAGAGAAGGATCTGGCGGTGCCAATACGTATGGGTCATACTAGACAAAAAGAAGCGACAACGTACTTGAGAAAGAAGTCTTTGACGGAAATTCGACCTCCGACATCAAGGGGTTGGAGTTGAAAGGTCGTCACCGTTCGGAAACCCAATGACGGCCAAGAGCGCCTTGCGTCGCCTCAGGACATGACATTGCGAACATTTTAGATTATGTGAAACTGCTACCCGCCTTCCGAAGCCCATGACCAATGTTACAACAGTCACCGTGGCGGAAATGATCCTGAGACGCAGCAACGGAGAGGATACATGGAATCTCGCCCATAGCGGTCTCGCCTTCGTATCGAAAGGACTATCCATGTCTTCTCCTCGTGTATGCATGTTGTGCGTTGTGTGTGTGTCTCATGCACAACTCATCGGCCATACCGTCGTGCCGACGACGAGTACTCGAAGGGATCTCGTCGCCAGACCGCTCTGGAGCTTCGAGCCTCGCTCAGCCGTTGCTCTTTCTCCCTTCTTGCGTCTGAATTGTCAGTACGTAGCACAGAGTGTTGAAGTTACCTACCTCGCTCCCGCTCCATGTCCCTTACCGTGAGCTCAGCGTCACGCATCGTCCGTTTCCACAAGAGCTGCAAAGACGGGAGAAGTGGATCGTCTGCCCTCCGCGCAGGATCTTGGACCCGCTCCATGGATCTCTTCAAATGTCTTCTCATTCTGTCATCACAATCCTTGCTACCGAGCATCCACCGAGTTCGTTTGAGCAAGTCATCAATTTGCTCCGTGGTGAGCAGGTCTATTTTTCCCTCAGGCAGGTTCATTTTCCGCAAGGCTCTCATGCTCAATGCAAGCCCGGTAAGTGTCAGTTGTAAAGTATCTGATGGAATTGGGCTTTTCAGAATCTCATTTCCGAAGCGTATCCACAATTGTAGGTCCGTCCGAGTCTGCTTATCGACAGTAAGATCTTCCTCCACAAGTGCAGCGGCGTTGTCTATTAAATAAAGTCTTCAGTTTCTGTTCCATTTCTACGTTCTGCTCAGGTAAATCCAGCTGGATCTCAGACGGCAAAGTGTCTCTGACAGCCTGGATGTCGGAAGCAGCCAGAGACTCGAAGGAGACAACTCGGCATCCAGCTTCCCACTTTGGACCTCCTGAGAATCCATCAGAGCGGATGATAGATTGTGGTTTTTTGCCATCGTATCTGATGGGTGGGAACGATGCCATTCCAGTCTCGTCTGCGGCATCTTCGACACTTTCATCCTCTTGCCCTTCGGCAGTTGTATGATTGTCCTCGGTGTCACCGTTATCTTCTCCCACATCGGGGATTGAGGGAGACTTCCATTCGGCCCTTTCCCTACTTTTACGCAATTCGTTGAAAATGTCGCTCGATGTGGACGGCTCCATCGAAATTACTTCGATGGCCGTTCTTCTCGGCCACGATACGTTGCCCCAGACGGCCTCGCTCGACGAAGCAGTACTGGGAGCACTCTTGGTGGAATCAAGATCAAAGTGTCTTGACGTACTGGAGTAGGACAGACGTCTCGGTCGAGGTCGGCCATCATTCCCCATTTCGGACTGCATCTTGCTTAGCTTGTGAGTCAGTCGCAATGTCAAATGATGTAGAGGGAAAGATAGATATATCTCAGCGGGCAATGATACACCTGCTCTGCCTTGTCAAAGGTAGGAGATCGGACCCCATGGGGAGAATATCAAAGGTGATGACTCATCTACATATTGTAGGATTGCCACACTCAAGCTGTAGGACGTGCAGCGATCAGGCAGGGAATGACTGTCTTCATACTTTTGCCGGATTGGTTAGCTGAAAATGCTTCTCCAATGCACAATGCTATTGATGTCAATGATCGAAGGCATTAACCATACCGTGGTAGCATTATAGTGACCACACTCGGTGTCAAAGGTCGCGATACCCAGAAGAACCGAAACTGCCACCTCCAAAGTCTTTCGATCCATACATATTCGACATAAGCATCGGTGGCTCATCCTCCAGCCTCCCGGTTTCAGTCCGGTGTTCCTCCTCTTCTGATGCAACCAGACGGCCCTCTGTCGCTGAACGATATTCGAGTCCCGACTCGTCCTTGGCTGTGCGCTTAGGCTCGGACTTTCGTCGCGGCCCAATGGGGTCGTAGGCGGTCTTAGTCTTCGAATCGAGAGTGCGATATAATGAGGGCAGGGTCTCGGAATCTGAGTTTGCGATGGTCTCCAACAACGCCCCCAAACTTTCTTTGACTCGATCCGCAACATCGCTCTTCTCAGTGAGCTCGACTGCCTTGTCTAGAAGACTTTTTACCTCCTGGTCGGACAGCTGTCGGGCTGAATATGAGTGTGGAACAGGGGCATCATAAGCAGATCGAGGCTCACAAGTATCAGGCCGCCGACTAGTACCGGACACGACAGTCGACAGACTTGCTGCTTGTTCGAAGGCGCTCATAGCATGTTGTAATTCCATTACTACCGTATTGACACTGTCCTCCGGTACTGCTTGAAGCAGCACCGCCTGTCCGAATTTGCTCCACGCTTCCAAATCAATCCTGATATGCTCTTTCATATAGACGTCATCACTTGACAGGCTCCTGACGGATGTAAGAGTCTCTTGAAGACTTTTCTTTCGTGGTGTCAATTTTGGAAAGTCTGATATCACTTCTGTCGAAAACTGATCTCGGATGGACTGCATGAGATGGAAATTCCGGGGGGCAAATGAAACCTTCTGTTTGGTTCTCCTTGTCTTGGACAGGGAGGAGCTCAAGACCGATCTTGGCTGATCACCGGTGTGCTCGATGGGTCCGACCCCAGTGGGTTGGGCTTGGCTCTCGGTAGATTCAGCCGCCGTCAGCAATGGCAAATGTCCCGTCAGAGTCTCGTCGAGCTTGCTATCTGTTGACGAGCTTTCGGTATTCTCCTCGTCACCCTGCTCGCCCCACATAGTGCCACCACCTCCCAGTGTTGAGCCTGTCGAGCCTCCGATGGAAGCTGCACTCTTATGCAATAACGAGCCTGGATCAGATAGACGACGCATGAAACGTTTGGGCGACCCTACACTGAGAGCTTCCTCGTGCACATCCTCCATGATTGGCGAGCTATGTGGACTCGTACGTGATGACGCAAGGGGCTAAACAGTGAACTAAGCCTGCAGGACGTCCTGTTCATCATGTGAGGTGGTACTTCGGCATCAAATATTTATCGTACAGAGTCGAAGGAAGGCACAGCAGGTCAAAGGATCATGATGGCCCCTTCAATGGCTTTCCAGTTTGAGGTTTCCCAATCCAAAGTGGCGAGCGAGTGGACGTGGCGCTAGGCATGGAGTTCGATCCCACGCTTTAAGACATGGAACCGAGCGTATGAATTCCTGATTGATACTGACGAGGGCGTCGATGACACTGAGAACCACTTCAGGTGACACCCTGAGAGAGGTCCGAGCGCTAAACGTGTAGTAAATATCTGAGTTAATGATCTGTTTTCCACCTTCGTCCTCGCCGGCAACTTGTCCTTCTTCCCTCTGTTCCACTCCAATTCCCCTTTGCTTCTTGATCATCTTGCGTATTCTTGCTACTCTCGATCGAACCTCGTCAACACCCTGCACAGTATGGTCATGACACGGTCTCGCTCCATCCAAGCTCCAAAAGCAGCAGCCGCAAGACGCCACCCTACCCAGAAACGACAGTCGAGCAAGTCGACCACGCAATATATCCCGGGAGAACGGTTCAGTACGAGACTTCAGCTTCAAGAGAATCCTGTCAAGGCTTCACGAGAAGAAATCAACTCGAGCAGTAGTAGCGAAGAAGATGACCCGACCGACAAGACGTATCAAGGCCGTGGCCGATCGTCAGCGACACAACGAGAGGCGGAAAAGGTATCTGAACTCAAGAGAAAGTTTGATTTCAAGCCAGCGGATGACAAGCAGCCCGCCAAGAAGAAAGCTCGTGTTGCCAAAGACGATTCGAAGGCTAAGAAGAGAGAGAAAGCTCAAGTCAAGATCGTAGTGGAGATTCCTGCCTGGGATGGTGAATTGACTCCACCACCTTCCAGGCTGACCTCTCCTGATATTCCGCTGGATTGCTCAGTTCCCACAAGCGACGAGGCAGGAAAAGGTGCGGACGAAACCAGTCTACCACCGCAAGGCGACCATACCACGACTGCTCAGCATGATCTACAAGAGGAGCCGAAGGAAGGGCGCAAAGGTATCGATGACGATGTCAAGACGCAAAATCAGCCCTCGGATACGAATCCTGAGCACCGAGCAGAAGCTGTCTGCGATCTTGATGAGCTTCAGGACGCCCATCGACAGTCCGGCGCGAATTCGGACGCCACAGTCCCGGAGGTCCTTGCGAAGGAACAACCTGCCACTCTAGTGGCTGCGATCCAGCGCGATGCACCCGAAGTGGAAGAGGGGTTGGGGGAGGTAACGGAAGACCCGGGTTCGACAGTACCATCAGAGATACCTGACCACAGCTTTGCGGCAAAAACGACCTCTCCTCACGTAGGCTCTTCCGCCCCTGAATGGGCCCCAAAAAATGATGTGCAAGAGAAGCAAGAATACGTGGTGAAGATGGTCGAGCAAGACAATGAGGGTCGTATACTTTTGGCTGACCCCATCCGCATCCAAGCCCCGAACACCACGACGAGTCGACTCGGAGCAAGTTCACCATTGGTGATCGCTCCCCACAACCATGCCGAAGGTACATTGCGATCCTCAAATGACCAGGTCGCATCAATCGAGCAACAAGTCGCTAAATCGAGCGAGAATAGACAAAATCAGGGAGTCGGTGTCTTCAGCGATTCGCAAGGTTCGCCCCAAGCAATTTCAACACAGCCACCAGAGACTGTGCCAGAGACAGTGCAAGAGACTGTGCAAAAGACTGTGGCTCAAATAGTTCTAAACACTGACGGTGATGAAACAGCCGCTCCCTCGCCCTCCGCGCCAGTCTTGACGGTCGCCATGCCTAACTCAGCTCCGGCGGCCCAAGTATCACCGGCGCCAGTCTTGCCCGTTGTAGAATCTACCACCCAGGAGACTCAAGTATCGGCTGCTGCCCAGTCTGTCCCGGTCCAGGCCCTCTTATCGCCACGTATCAGACTTCTGCGTCAAGACGTCCAGAATGCACAATCACCTGCCACCCTCAAAGGAACACCTCCAACTCGTCCAGTCTCCATTCAGGCCGACAATCGCAGCGCCTACTTATCACTCTTACCCAGACGCAGTCACCCAACGCGAAAACCCTCGGCACCTCGGACAACGCGTAAAACTCCACCTGCCAAGTCTCCAGCAAGAGCCAGTCCTACGGCGAAGAACAAGAAGGTGGCGAAAGACCAGCAAGAAGTATTATTGTACAGCAGATACCAAAACATGTTGAACGATGATAATGTCGAGGTGTTGACTGCCGGGATGAAGGCTGTCAAGATGGACAAGTCGCAAGCGTGGGAGGACAACGCTCTCTCGGTGATTGAAGTACTGGCCACTTGGAGTCTTCTCAAACGTCAAATGCTGGTGAGCCGATTCTCTCACCCGTGATTTAGGAGTGCTCATCGATTAGGGGCTAAACATCCATGAAGGAGGCCGCGAGGAAAATGGATCCAGCTCGAGAGCACTTTCAGGACTGGTCAGCGTATCTCCGCCGCCACAGTGGACAAATCTTGGTCAATAAGGAGATCTTGTGGGACACATGAGGAAATATAGTGTAACATGACAACCCTTGCACCTAGCAGATCAACCCCGATCTCTGTATTGTCCATATGTCATCGTCGTAATCAGATCGTCAAGCGGAAATGTCTGGCCGAGGACTCGCCGGTAGTCCTCCAGAGCTTTTGCGTGGACTGCCAAGACCGTCGACCGAGATGCCAGGCGTTTCGACCGAAAGTCCTCTTTCTGCTGCTTTAGCGGCAGCCTTGGCTTTCCGGACCGCCGCTGCGGATGGGTAACCTTCAGCTCGAGGTGTCGTATGGCTCTGGGAGTGCTGATCATCCGATGCCGCTGAAAAAGCTTCGGATTCAATCTCATCTGTGTCCGCTTCCGAAGCGGAATCTTCGAGTGCTTAAATGTCAGCTTGTCGACCCTTGAGGTAGTTGACAATCACTCACCAGGATCGAGCGATCGACCAGCCAGGCCGAGCATGACGTCGGCGCCTCCGGCTTGATACAGCGTACTATTTCTCTTGCTCTTGACAGTCTCCTCTCCTCCCACATCAAGCGACGCCCTCTCTTCTCCGCCAACAATGACGACCGCCTGAGGCTCGTCGTCGAAAATGGCGCCGAAATGTGAAACGAGTTCAGAGAAGATTCCTGCTGGTATGCCTAGCGTGGGCGAGAATACAATGCCAATATTGCGTAGAGTCATCTTGTTGACAGTGCAATTTCGGACAATGAGGATAAGATGTGCCGTCAACGCTCGGAGGAGAGCATAGTTTGGGGGCGGGAGCTCGGAGACAAGTCTGGATAGCTCTGCGACTCGGGCCGAAGAATCGATCAAATCTAAAATCAGCATTGTACCCGGAGTGCCAGTGGGAAGCGGCTCACCCATGACGGCCAAGAAACGAGGATGCAAGTCTCTCGTCAGCAGACTGTGTGGTAGATCCCGCAAGAAGGTCTTGAGCAGGCCACCAATCGCATGTGGATCCCAGTGCTCGTCCAGCTGCAGCAGATCGACGTCGCCATCAGAATCAAACTTGTCTTTCAATCCCTTGATCACCGCCGAAGACCCGCTCAATCGGTAGATTCCTTCTTCCTCCTCTGCATGTTTCGCCTCCAAGTATTCTATGCACCGGAAGACGATCGCGGGTAGATTCGCCTTTGAAGCGATAGCAATGGATTCGTTCAGGGGTACGCCAAAGACGGGTCGGCTGAGCTTTTCCACAGTCTTCCCAAAGCTCGGCCAAAATCGGCCAGACTTTGCTTTTCTATCCCGTTCTTTCTCTTTTGGCTCCATGCCCGGTATCGTCAAGCCCTCGCTCGCGGCTTTCGAAAGGTAAGCAGCAGAATGAGATACCTTGTGACCCGGCATGACGCTCTGCCTTTTGCCAGCTCGAGGTGTGGGCGTCGACACTGGCTCACTCATCGGAGGAGAAGAGGGCATGGCGTCCGAAGATGGTGAAGTGACCATTGTCAGGGGATGCATGCTCATCCGGCCGATAGGTTGACTCGATCCGCTCGCAGTTGTCGTTTGAGAGGCGAGAGACGGGATTGAAGCGCTCGATGTAAGTTGCTGAGTGGCCCGTTTTGATTCCATCGAGTTGATCAGACTGGGCGAAGGGGCACCCCCAAATTTGCTATCGGTGCCGGATAGATTCGACAGAGGCTGAGCGGCAGTCACGACTACGTCACGGGATGACTTGCGCGAGGTGCTTCGTTTTCTGCCAAGACCGTTGGACGAGGAAGAACTCGGTTGAGAAGTCAGGGGCGGACGGGCGGGCTGAATTGCGGGAGGCGATTCGGGCTCGACTTGACGGACCAAAGCGTCGATCCATAAGTCCCGCTCCGAGTCGCTTTCTGCACAGAGGACGTGCCGCAGACCTCCCTTTTTGACCTGCTCTATGATCAGGAAGGCATGTCGAAAGTCTCTGTCGTCAGATGATTCGGATGGTCGATTTTGCCGTCCTATTTGCGCCCCTGAAATGACGATTGATCCTAGATGGTTTCCTCCACGCTATTGGGTCAGCTAACTATCCAACGGTCGACTCGACAGACCCACTGATTCGTAGTACTCCATGACCGGGCCATCCAGCACAAAATACCTCGTCTTCCATCCTCCAAAATTCTTCCCCTTCTTCGTCAGATAACCCTCTTTACGCGTCAAGTTCTGCTTTGCCTGGACCCGATCCGTACTCAGGAATTCGCACAAGTCGGATTTATCACTCAGAGGAGCCACGAGCAGACTCTGAATATACGCTTCCAGGGCTTTCTTCCGTTGGTCGATTTTGCTCGGAGCGAAATCTTTCCATGCTTTGGCCTCTGGCAGGGGGCCAATCATGCCTTTCCATTCTTTCCTGCCTTTCCCAGACTTGGCCTTGATACGGGTGTCTAGATCGATGAATGCACTGAAGAGCTTGGCCACGTTCCATGATATGGGCGGAGCATTCGGTGGTCGGACGGTGATTGCGACGATGAAGCAAAGGACGTCTCGGCCGAGAGCATTGGGGAAGACGGTGCTGTTGGGTATGGAGAGACGAGCATGAGGAAGGAGGGAAGGCGTAAGCTGGATGGGTAGGCTGAGTGGTTTTTGCTCAACAGATTGCCGAGGTGTCTCGTCCTCTGACCGATGATCGTTTCCTGGAGGGAGAGACTCGTCCGCCGATGTTGCCAAGCTTTCATGAGCAGAGTGTACGGGCGACAGCGAATCCTTTCTCGGCGGCAGACTCTCCACCTCCACCTCTTCCTCCGGCTCCTCCACCACAGTGTCGGTGGTGATTGCTAAAGCCCGCGAAGAAGGTGGAGGGACGGAGCTGATTTCCGACTGACTCTCTGAATACATCGATGAAGGACTCAGCGTATTGCTAGAAGCGCTAGGAGGCATGGGAGGTATCGTGTGCTGAGGATCTCGAGGGGAGTCCGCCAAGGTCATGAATGAGGTGACTTCGGGTGGGAAGGCCATCCGACTTTCTCGACGCAGCTTCGTGTCTTGTACAGCCAAAGGAGAGGGTAGAAGGGCGGAAGAGGCTTGAGAGAGTTGTGGAGCAGCGATGGTAGGTGGAGTCTCCAACGGTGAGCCCGACGCGGAAGAAGACGTCGAAGGGACTTGTAGGGTCGGCTTGTGTGATGATCTCTCATCTCGATCAGAGTTGTGGCGACGAACAGTGGGAGGCTCGGCTCGCAATCCGAGTCCGACCGCACTAGAGCTATTCGACATTTTCTTGATCGGTATCGGTTCAAGTCCCGCAGCCGTCAGGCGTGAGTTGGCGCGTTCTCTATCGGACCGTAGACGGTCATTGTCGGCCACGAGAGAAGCGCATTGAGCTCTCTGCTTCTCGATCAACTTCCACAGTTGGGTGTTCTGTGCTTGCTGTATCGTTAGCGAAGCAAAGCGACATTGGAACTCGGTCATGATGCTCACCAGACCATTACGATCATGTATCGCAGCCTCCAATGCTCTCCTAATATCTCCCCCATTACTCCTCAGCAGTCCATCAAGATCTGCAGAGCCATGTGAGTGACCTCTGGGACTACTACTCCTCGGACTACCGTACGACTGGGAGGGTGATGCTTGTGGAGACGGACGTGAACGAGCGGGTCGGGGTGTACTGTGAGCAGCAGGAGTGGAGCCGTTCATGTGTTGAGGAATGGGTGAAGCCGTAGTGGTCATGATTGTCGTGAGTGTCGTAAGGCGAGATCGGACGGGTAGTTGGCGCGAGTCCTTATGAGGGTAGAAATCTAGATCGAATTTTGGAGACGCGCAGGACTGATCAAATCCCACACAAACTTGGTGGTGATAGTCGAGCAGAGGAGACGAGGGATTGACGGATGCACAGATCAGAGCTGAAGGAGTGGAGGGACGTGCGAGATGTCAACAAACCCCTCTCAAGCGATGCCGTACAACCCCGCGTTCTCCACTACACAATGTTGATGTTGATCCTCCTTCCTGACTGCTCGAACGAGAGCCAAGAGATGGAAATCAAGTCGAGATCCGCTCTCCTTATGGGTGAAGATCAGACCTGAGAGTGCAGACGGGGTCAAAAGGGGTTGAACCATTCAGAGATCGAGTAGACGCGACCAACGGGGGGGGGGGGGGGCAAGTCATTTTCCACTTCTCTCGTAATCCGTGGCACCCGTCCATGGCAACTCATCGCACGACCTCGCATGAAGACTTGACTATGCGAGGAAGCATGCGTCGGAATAAAGCTCATCAGAGCTGAGTGCAAAGCGCAAGAGAGGAAGCTCATCCCTTTTCATACAGATAGGTCAGAAGGTATATGGGCAGTTAGTACAATAGATATCAATAGCAATCTACAGACGGGACACCTGCTGAATATAACGCGACTCTAGGACCCGAGCAGGGCTTGCCGAGGGTTCGAACCAGGGCCTATCTTGGCAGCTTGTCACTCAGCTGTCAATGGCAGACAGTTTAAGATCTTGTGTCCAGGACAAGGGGAGTATGTCCACGACTGCAATCATGATACGACCAAGCCGAACATTCAGTACCCGAAAGTCCGTCTTGGGTGATCATGAGACTCGTGACTCAGTACCACCTCATCAAATGGGAGTGCCACGATGTGCACTGTCACTGTCCTTTCCAAGATTCGATCAAGTCCCCTCGCCCGAACAGCCGTTCCTGACATTGCTGAGCGCAGGATGGTTCCGGAATTTTCAATACTCTCTGAGTTCTCGTAGTGCAGTCGTTAGCATACTCCTTTCCGGTCACGTGCAGGGAGAGACGCTGGTTCAAATCCGGTCGGGAACTACGCACAGCTGCCATGGGCATGGTAGGATGCCTTTGCGACGCTTTTTCGGGCATGATAGAGGGGGATGAACTCTGTGCAGCGTCGATCATTGGGACCGGGGGGCGGAACTAAATTTACACACACTCAAGGGGTTTTTGCCACCCCCCGGGGAAGGGGGGGCGGGTGGTGTGGTGTTTCAGGTCATGGGATTTGCCACTTTGGGAAATTCACAAGTGTCGGTTTCCGGTGTAGAGTATTATCGTAGACTGTCGCCCAACTTTTGCTTCTGGTTCGCAACACTCCTCATCCCTCTCTCGGCCCTCAGTGTCCAAGATGCAGTGCAAGTGAGCTGAAGACCATGTGCTGAGAACTCACAGCAGATGGAATTTCTGCTCGGTCCCCTTCACTACATCGTCAGAACTACACACTCATCTTCAATCAACCCATATAGCGTACGAAAAGGCCGAAGAGGTACCTCACAAACGACGCAGGCTCGCACCTGGCGCTTGGTTTGTACTCCGAGATGAGCCTCTCTCAGGTGCGTATTCCGTCCAAACCGGTAGGTAGCTGATCATCAGACCGTCTATTCCTCCGACACTCTCAAACGACCGGCGGGGACATCACCACCTCAGACGGGAATACCACCTTCACCACCCATCCTTTACCTCCCTCATTCCCCTCTCTGCCTCCATCTCTCCCATCTCAGGGGATCCCATTAGACGTGGACGGCGACGTGGACACCTTTCTCAACTTCAACTCCCCGTCCTCATCGCCGAATCAACCACTGTTCGACCATCACGAGTCTGCATCGCTCGCCATTGAGTCGGGTTCCACAGGGGAGTTACCGCCCAGCCAGATGAGCGCAATACCGAGTCAACCTCCATCTACCTTTGACCCGCCCACACAGCCCTTCGCAACGGGTTCCACGGTGGATTCTCAACCCTCTCAACCCTCTCAACCTTCACTAGCGGCCAAGGCTCCTTCTCGTCATACCGGGCCGAGCCAACAACCCAATACAGACGAGACTGCCGTACAAACCTCTTCGGAGTCGTACCATTCTCTTCAACCTTCCGTTTCTACCGCACCAACCACGACCTCGGGAGCTACCACCACATCACGGAGCATCTATCCTTCCATTCAACCGACTTTAGCCACGACTGCTTCTTCTTCTTCTACTACTTCTGCTCCACTGGCAGTCTCTGCAGCTTCAGTCTCCGTACCAAACCCTACCTCCAAAACGAACAAACGTGATCCGGGGGGATTCGCTGTACCCATAGAAACACCTCGACCAACCAAAGAGGGTTCTACAATTTCCAACAGAGACGGTCCGACAAGTCGTAAACGTGTATCGTCAATGTCACAATCATTACCCTCCCCAAGATTGTCTTTCGGTTCAGCTGCAGTCAAGAATGCGAATAGTGATTCTCCAGGAGTTCAGAATAGGAAAACGAGTGGGGAGAATGTAGGGTTTGCTTGGGGCGAAGCAGGGGCGAGATAGAGATCAATTCCGAAGAGGGGGATTAGAAATGCACATACACCGCGGATTAGTTATGACACGAGATACGTGCTCTGAGATACATCCCATGCTAGGACACCAGTCGAGATCAAAGTCGAGACGGTAGTCTGGCCATTCTATTTTATGGTGGCTGCCTGCATGACAAGTCACGGGATTTTGTTTGGTGCAAAATAAACATATAGCATCAGGTATGTCTATAAATATTATCATGAACATCTCATATATGACTTTGAAGTCTGTATAAGCACATGGCAAGCATCGTCCAGATCTGTTCTCGCATCGGATTGTCCGTCGAGTCTCTCTCAATCCCAAGATTCGTAAAAATGTCACGACAAACCACCTCAATTTCTACTCTGAACCCTCCTCAATTCGTCCACTCTCGCTTTACTCTTCTCGTGATGCTTTGCAAACGTTCCCTCCTCCTCGAAACTCTTGACTATGGCCGACACACTCGGACTCCCATTTCGTTTCTGTATTTCTATTCCGCCTCCACTTGCGCTTCCGATCTTTGAAGATGAGGGTGTATCAAACAGCGCTTTGAGGGCCGATGAGCGCTGGGTGAATGGTGGATTGAGCGTGGGATATATCTTTGGGGTCGAATACCCTACAAGACCCGGAGAATAGCTTGGTGGGAGGGTGGAAGTGTATATAGTAGGCGTATCGGGCATGGAGCCAGTGGGTCGATTGAAGCTTGATCGGAAGGCTCCTGGGAAGGGCGGTGTCCAAGCTGGAGAAGCGGGATGCGCAATCGCAGGTGTTGACACGCCTTGCGAGGAACTCTGCTTCATCGGCGTGGAGTGAATTGATGTCGCAGCAGGTGAGGATTGGGCAGAGGAAGAGCCAAACCGGTGTGAGCCATGCTTGAGTCGGGATAAGAACTTGTTCTCAACCTTGTCCACCACCTTGCCCTTGCCCTTGTCCAGGGGTAGATCATCTATCGTGGCGACTGTAGATGTGGCGTCGATGGAGGAATCACCCTCAGCCTCTGTGATGGTCGATGTGTCCCCCAAAGAAGGACGCCAGACGTATCCCAGCATTCGTCGGATCGTCGAAGGCGGAACAATCGAGACCACGGTCGAGTTACCTTCGTCCGGCACATCCCTTGTGGGAGTGGTAGGGGCATTCTCCGTGCGCGCGCTCTCAAACCGAGGTTTCTTGCTGTCCCGCTTATCATTCGCATCCTTCTCTTCAGCTCGAGAGGTTGGAGGCGCGTTGACCCGCTTCTCCAGCGCCTTGACTCGTAGCAGGATCATCTTTCTACGTTTCATTAGCTCACGCTTTCATCCGAGAGACAGGTCGACTCACTCGGCCCATTCACCATTCAACCCTTCCGCATTTTCAGCCTCCACAAAACGCCTGACGACCCGTTCGTTGTCCCATTCCTTGACTTCCGGCTCACCAGTCAATACTTTCTTGGCCCATCCAAACAAGCCAGGTAACGGTTTGACCTGTCTCTCCTCGATCCAAGCTTCCTTCTCTGCTCGGTAGACCTTCTCAAGCTTCTTCCAATCCGGTATACCCCACGCTCTCCCTCCTTGTTTGTCCGTTTCCCGTCCGTCGTTCGAGGCTCTCACATCTCGCTCATTGGTTTGGATCTCCTGTGAGTCCCCAATTGGGGGCAAAAGTCTCGGCCGAGCTCGAACAGATCGGGATCGCTTCCTCTTCCCAGGTGTAGCTTTCCATCCACCCGGGAGAGCATACTCCGTCTCATCACTTTCCCATCCTCTCTCGCTGGCCGCACCGAGACTCGTCGCCCTGCTCCTTGATCTAGATCGTCGAGCAGCGACAATCTCAAGCTCAGCCTCGTAGAGAAGTTCGTCCCTGTTTAGCTTTCGAGCTGACTCGGCCGTACTGAAGTGCTTTGATTCCCATTTCCTTCGGCGACCCTCAGATCGAGGTGTTCGAGGTACCTCCCGACCAGGGGTAAACAGGGTCGGGAGGTTAGCGGTAGTTGAGGCTGGAGTTGCACTGGGAGAAGGCAAGACTCCATGTTCGATATATGCGTGATTCTACGCGTCAGTCGGCGGTTCAAAGATAAAGAAGACTTACCAGTTTGAGTATGGCAGCTGCACGGGCGGCAGCTCGGGGATCGAGAGAAGATACCTCTACCACGGATCTGAAGCTCTCGTTCCCGACATCCTCAAACAGTGTGTCATCGGCAACAGCATCCGATCGCAATCTCGCATCGCGTACATCGCCATTGTCTGGCTGATTTTGCGGAAAGTCACTGCTATCCACTTCACCAGGCGCTAAAGTGAATGCCGAAAGTCGAGAGGGCCGGGTGGATGAAGAAGATGAGGAGGACTGTCTTCGGACCAACATCGATTCCAATGACGATATGCCTCCGGGTAAGGTGTCCGCATACCGATGGACCGAAGAAGATCTCGTATGTCGGTGATGATCTCCCTCGGATACCGCCACACTGATCGGCGCAGGTAGGTCCTCATCCGGTGCCGTGGCAGGTGTGGTGCTTGTCGCCGCGATCGAGAGCGGTATAGACTGAGTCTCCTGAGTCGACCCAAGTTGCGAACCGATCGGGGACGGTGACGCTGGCGCACAGTCCTCATCGACGCCAACTTGAGACGGCTGACGAGGAGGTGGTGATTCAAGCTTGACAATTCCTCTATCCACTACCCGTAGAATGATTCTAGTCGATGGTCGAGGAGGTTGAAGGATTGCTTGATCAGCTTCTGCTCCAGATTCCAGCTCTTCCTCTGCTGCGGAGTACCTTTCACTTTCCTTGTCGTCGTCTTGCTCGCCGTCGTCTTTGGGCTGATCCTGGTCCCCCTCCACTTCTTCCTCGATCTCCTCCCCTACTATGTCTATCCCATCTTCGGAAAGCTCACGCTCGTTGTCTTTGGGTTCATCGATCGACCCTGGTGCGAGAGCGACATATCCGATTGGGACATTCGCGCACACCGTCGATGCTGTCACTTGCCGTCCGGAGTCGATCCCATCGTGAGTGGACGATGGTCCGGTAGAAGATCGCTCCGGGCGAGCGATGTGCGTCTTTGCAGCGGCCGCACGATCAGAGCGCACCACAGCAAGAGGCGTGAGAGGCAGGTCAGTCTGTTCCTGATAACCATCATCCTTTTCCTGCGCCTCCTCGACGCAATCCTGAGAATCAACCAGAATCGATGATGGGGAGACAACCGTCGAGGAAGGAAGGACTTCCAACTGCAGGGCATCGACTGAGACGTCCCACTTTGTGCTTTCTCCGTCTTCAGTCTTATCACCCACAATGGAGCTGCTGCTTTCGTCTCCGTCTGGTTCTACCTCATCCGTAGCAGCGTTGACAGCGGTCAAATGTGATGGCGAGGGGCTGACGTAACGGGTGTCTTCCGCGTCTGTGACATCGATGCAAAGTACGTTTGCGTCTCCGTCGATCAAGTCGGTAGAAAGCTGCCTGTCCTCGCCATCGCGGTCGTGGCACTCTTCGAGCCCAGTTTCTGCTCGTGACATTTCTGAGCCGAGATCCGCTCGTTCCAGATCCGTGTGCGACGTTGTTCCTGCGTCCTCGACCGGGGCTGAAATGGGCTCGATAGACGACGGACTTTCGTCCACTTCATCACAGAGACTCTCTGCTTTGTCTTCTGGACTGCGAGACTCATCAATCGGGCGATTTTCAACATTGCCGGACGAGGAGATTGGCGATGGAGGTAACGAGATGTATTGGTCGAACAGTTCCTCGTTCGCTTCTTGAGCTGACGACACATCGGAGATTTGTAGGTGGCTGTTAGCTCCCAGCGGTACATCATATTCTGCTGCTTTGGGACCGATGACCGAGCACGGCCTGTGTTCGCAAGCGGGTGAGTTGATTACTTGGGCGCTGAGCGGCACAGAGATCCCCTCTGATAGGGGTGGCTCGGACAATCGATGGGCAGAGCCGATATCTGCCCGAAGAGATTCCTCCTCTTGAAGCAGACCACCAACGAGAGTAGGGGCTTGAACACCAGGGCTCAATGCGGAATAGGTAGATACGACTTGCTCGACAGGCTTGAGATCGAGCGCGGATGTTGCAGCAGCCTGAACAGCGGGGCCAGATGTCGACTCAGAGCGTACTGGATCAGTCTGAGGGGTACCGATCTCGTATGTGGGGGTCCGCTCCTCGGCGGAGATAGCCTGACGCCAAGGAGTTTCGGCGTCTGGTTGGGTGTGAAGACCGAGTGACGACGAAGCGTCTTTAACCTCGTCGAGCTGAGCCGAACAATCAAGCTCAGTATTGGCGATGGGAGACTCAACGCTCTTGAACTCTGAATTGGGCTCTAAGGAACACGGTGGAGACAGAGCTATTGCCGTGTCTGCCTCGTCTCCATCTTGGTCGACGCCCTCCTCCACATTGTCCACGTTGACCTCGATAGTTTCCTGGTCCAACACGCGATCTCGATCTCTCCCTCCCACAAAGTCCATGTTGGCGACCGGCGGCACAGTCGTCGTTTCTTCCGGGTGGTCTTGTTCGATATCGTCGGTTCTTGCAGGGGAAGCCGCTGGGGAAGAGGGAGACATGGCACCAGGATAATCGGTCGTTCGCTCATCATTGATCCTTTGCTGTGATCCATCTCTTTCGATATCGGTGCCGGTGATAGGAGCAGAATCGGCATGTTGACCGTTTTCCGACCGCATTGATGTGTCCCAATCTTCTGCAATAGCCTCCTCGGTCGAGCCCTCCTCTTCTTCTAGGTCCTTCTCATCGCTCGTGATAATTGGGGTGGAAGGTTCGCTAGCTGCTGGCTTGCAAGTCTCCGATGGCGAAGGCGAGAGCGCTCTCGGAGATCCGTCAGGCAGTTTGACGGGGGAAATTTGGTCCGGGACATGATCGAAACCTTCCTGTAGGCCCGAAGCAATCACAGAGTCGCCTTCGGCCATGATCGGTTGATCTTCGAAGACCGGCTGAGCATGATCTATGGAGATATCCCATCTCTCCGATACGGCCTCCTGGGTTTCATCCGCGTCTTCCCTGGGGCTTGCACCTTGCGGCGCGGTAGACGATTGTCGAATTGAAGGGGACATGAATGAGAGCACCTCGAGTGGAGGCCGACCATGTCCATTGTATGAGACTGGACATCAGCCGTAGCTTGTGAGTAGGTGCGACAACACTCACAATTATGTGCTACAGGGGATCCAAGTGGTGTAGTCGATTTGAGAGGATGGCTCACTGGTGCGATTGGCTGCTTGGGCGTCTCGACGTCAGATTCCGCCTCGTATGTTTCCTTCACGAGATCCTCATCGATATGATGTAATATTCCGACGACCGTGTCCTCTCTCAGGCCATTCGACTCTGTGGCCGATTCCGTTATAGGGTGCGTACTGTCCTCGTCGTCTCCCACTTCCGTCGCATCGTCAGAGATCCATCCAGGCGCCTCGTCATATTGCAGATCGTACGATCCAGAGTCTTCCTCCGGTACTGCAGAGGCCAGCAAGTTTGCTGCTGAATCCTCTGTATGCATTTGCTCTTCGATGCCGGTATCAAGATTGGCAGGCTCAGGCGAGGGGGATGGTCGAGGAGTTGTACTGTTGTGCCGTTGGATTATCTCCACCTCAATCACATTGCGTAGCCTCGACGGTCCAGCTTTGACGTGTCTGAATCCCAATCCCATTGGGCTTTCCATCGGACCCATGGAGACCCTAGAGGCCGTCATGCTGAGAGATCTTGACATTCTTCGTTTCCTCAGCCAAACATCATCGTCTTCTTCCTCTTTGAGCAACAGCTCATCATCCCCCGGTTCCGCCTCCACCTTCTTGGTTAGTCGACCTAAAGGCGTCCCGGTGATCTTGACAATTTCCTGGACTGAAAGTGACTTTCGAGCGGGTTTAGAGGTTTTAAGTTTGGTGCTGTAAGCAGGAAGAGATTTCCGAGATTTTTTGGGCGATGGTGTCTTCTTGGTGTTTGCTGTGGATTTGCGACGTCGAGCAGGAGGTGCGGTAGAAGGTACAGGTCTCTGCTTGAGTGAGGCGGACGGATGCGACACTGATGGGGTGGATGGAAGCTGAGAGAGTGAAGGAGGAAGCTTGGCTGAGATAGAAGCTGAAAGCGGGCGCGAGACAGCAGGGGAGAATCTAGCTTGTGAGGGTGATTGGGGGACCGAGTTGACCCTCGGAGATTTCTTGCGTCGAGGATTGGGAGATGGGTCGTGTGGGGGCAAGACGACAGGCTCCCTCGTTTGGCGGGGAGGGGTTGGCGCAGGTCTGGGGTGAACTCGTTTTGCGCGAGCCGCCGAAAAGGATGGAGGAAGAGGTAGATCCTCGTGTACTTGAGAAGATGGCGGAGTAGGAAGTCTTGATCGGCGATCAATAGGAGGTGACGGCAAATGTATCCGACCTGTCGGTGCCTAGTCAAGTGAGTATAAAATGCTTAGATTGGAGTATGTAAAACTCACCTCCTGACTATCTGCAGGGGTCATCATCCTCCCTACACCCATGACTGCTCCAGATCTGCCATTCCCATGCCCACGGAAAGTCGTCTCGGCATCCTCGTAATCTGATGAGACGGGTGAAGAGAGTCCGGACATCCATTCTGGCGGCTCCACATCCATCAATCGACTCTCATCTCCTGTTCTCGGAAACGCCATGGTCATGGAGTGTCGAGGATGAGGTGTGCTTTTCTTTCCGAGAGACAGGCGGGATGAAGGGAGACCTCGAGGTGTAGCGGTGGCGGAGGGTGCTGTTGATGCAATCCGGGACACAATCGTCACGGGACGTTTCACGGGTGACCTCGTCGTCCCCTTCGAGCTAGAGCCCGGTCGGCCGCGAGAGGATGAGATGGACACATTGTCGATATCACTACGTTCACCCAGAATGGTGCGCTTCCGTGCTGAGCTGGTGCTGGACCCAGCCGAGGTTGAAGGGGTCCGGATTGATTTCGGTTTGGCGAATAATGATGGTTGTTTGATCTTTGATGGGATGGGTAATCTCGACGAGGTTGCAGTGTCGAGAGGAGCGGCATACCTCGCTGAAGGCGGAGATATCTCTTTCACCATGTTGACAGATGAGAGTAGGATGATATCGAGTGACAGCAAGATGGGATGTCCGGGCGAACAAATGTATCCAAGGCGAGATGTTGATTAATCGACTATTGGTTGTTTACCATCCTGTGAGAGCCGAAATGTCAGGTCGATCCTGTGCTGTTATTGGGTGGTCTCTTGTCCTGGACAGCTCCAGCAGTGCCTGTAATGAGTAGCCTCTGGGTCGTGTATATGTATGTGTGAGTGTAGGGTGTAATTGTATGGGGTCTCATTGGGCTTGAACTCGACGCCCTGGGATCAAAACAAAACAATCACGTCGGAGAAGGGGGTTGGGTGGCAAATCACAAAGTGGGAGGAATACTCAAGGTGCCTGGGGGTGGCGGCAACACGCACGCCGGATCCGCTGGAATTGATGACATGTTCCGTCGGAAAACAGAAAACGCCTTTTGACCCTGAGATTTGCATGACCACCCATGGTCGAAACCCAATATACCATCCCAGATGCCAACAGGTCATACACAACACCTAAGACTCTTTCGACACATCCTCCACATCTAGATCGTGACGAGCACAGCCACACGAAGCATTCAGAGTCATTAATCTGGGACCCTTCCGCAATCCGGCCATGACACCCACCATGGCGCCGGGAGATCGACCTGGAGCGCAAAGCAGCGGATCTACTTCGTCGACCTTGCCCACTCAACAGACCCTAGGCAGCAACAACAACACTCCTGCCAGTATCCCGTCGCGTCCTTCACACTCTCCTACAGCATCAATTGCTTTGCCCAAGGCACCCTTGTCTGGCACTGCAAAACCCGCAGGATCGGAAGCGCATGCAGCATCATCGAGCCAGAGTTCTTCCGCTGGGAATGGCTTTCGCCCACCGTCGAGATCAGAGCAGGAGATGGCCAGAATGCGAGCTGGTATGGGTGTGTATATACTACTCGGTTCAAGGTGTGTGACACTGATGGCAGAAGTGAGATACCCCATCTTTGGACACCGACCTGCAAACCCCGTCGACCAAACCAGTTCCACCTCTACCCCATCCTCCAGCACAACAAGCTCTAATCCACCTCATCATCACCATCACCATCATCACCACCACCACCACGCTCATCCTACAACGTCGACCTCTGCAAGCACGGCACCTGGATCTGCTGCAGGACGTGATGCGGCAGCTACACCCGGGAATCGCGAAACACCGTCTTCGGCTGTTGGCGGCGGTACCTTTTCAGCCGCGTCGGCCTCCACCCAATCAAAGCCAAATCCATCAAACGCACCATCCTCCTTCGCGACGACTCCATCTACGCAGTCCACCACTGCTGCTCCCAGGTCCAACGTCAACACGTGGAGTACAGCGGGCTCGAGCAGGATGTTTGGAGGGTGGAACAGCACATCATTCATGGAAGCTGAAAGGAGGAGGGAAAAGGAGGCACAGGAACGGATGGCCAAGGAGAAAGCCATGTCGGCTTCGGCCAATCCGGCCACCAGCACATCCACGGGACCTACTTCACCTACAGCACGCACTTCTGCTAGTCCCTTCGGTCGACCTCCTGGACCTACCTCCCCAACTGCTGCTCGTGCTACACCTGCACCTGCTGCTTCAACTGCCAAGCCCTCAGTCTCGCCTAAAATGACATCTACCGCGCGCCCATACCGCCCGAGTCTTCCCACCACAGATTACGGACACCTTGGTTCACGAGATCTGCCATCACCGTTCGATCGCGAAAGGTCGGGGTCTACTACATTAGGTGGAGCTACACCTTCCAATATTGGGCACAACAGATCTTTATCGGGTTCTTCCAACAGGCCGGAAACCACTCTTCCGTCACCCTCTCGTCCGGCCGCTACACCAGCTCCCGCAGCATCTTCTGCAGCCAATCCTATCGCACGTAACATGTTCGGACAGCCAATCGGTAGTACAGCTGCTGCTCGGCCAAGTGAGCCTTCTGCTACCACTGGAAAACCCGCTACCTCGACCATCTCGTCCACGCCCAGCACCACCTCGGCATCAACCACCGCACCCCGAACCGGCTATTCTACCTACTCGTCCTACACCCCTCCTTACATGGGCTTCAGTTCAGGCTTCGGCGGGTACGGAGGGTTTGGTGGCAGCTGGTCAGAGCGGGAGAGATTGAAGGCTAGGGAGAAGGAACGGGAGCGCGAGAGAGAAAAGGAAAAGGAAAGATTGGAAGAAGCTCGACGAGCGGATGAGAAGAGGAAACAGGAGCAACAGGCTGCCGCAAGCGCTGCACGGGGACCATTCGGCCAACCTCCTTATGGATCGGCTTTTGGACGATCGGCAGCTCCTGCTTCTCGTATCGAAGTCATCAATGTCCCGGCCAAGCCGGCGGAATCGGTCTCCACAGCACAGCCATCTTCGACTAACCCTCATGCTCATACACCTTTTGGAACGACCACAGCCACCCAAGCCGGTTCAGACTCGATCATCAACCAAGTTGCCCCTGCACGGGAACCTCGGCCCTACACCTATACGGCGAAGAATGAGATCCCACCTAATGTCGCTCCGACCATCGCAAAAGACTACACGTACAACCCGCGCGATCAGCCAAAGGACAAGCGGCCGCGCATGGATGCCGCGGTAGATGATGCTCGGCGGGGTCAAGCCAAGGCAAAGAGGAGAAAAGAGGACGACAAGAAGGTTCCGCCTTTTGGCCAGAACATGATGCGGGATATACAGTCTCTCGCTAGGGAGACCAGACGATACCCAGAAGTCAACTCGGGACTAGTAGAAGCTTGGCTGAAGGAGCAACCAGACTTGACACGAATTGCTGCAAGAGAGATCTACGGAGGCTCCGAGTGGACATTGGCGCAAGGTCAGAGCACAAAACTGGCCAATGAAGGTGCCATTGTCATTGTCCGAGTGAACGACGCGTTCTTGGGTCCCAAGTGGGTCGTCAGAGGCGAGAAAGATTGGGACGAGGCGATCCCGTATCCTCACGAAGAGGTAAAACTCGGCAAAGGCATCGAGTCGCGCAAGATTTGGGGTACCGATGTGTACACGGATGACTCGGACCTCGGACTGGTCTTGATACACGCAGGCTGGATCAGATGGAATGTCGAGGAAGACCATGTCAAAGCGGAAGAGGGGGTCGCGGTGAAGAAGCCTCTGGTGAAGGATGCGATCGAGGTTACGGTCCGGGTCGTACCACGCTTGAATCGGTATACGTCGACAGAGAGAAATGGCGTCAGGACTAGATCTTGGGGCAACGGGCATGATGGGTCGAGCATCGTTGTGGAGGGTGTCAAGAGAGTCACCGTGAGTACCGAGCATTGTCAATCCACAGGAACCCGCTTACGCCAAGCTCGATCGGAAAACTTTGAAGCAAAAGACGAACCGCAAGTTGCGTTTGGCAGAGATGGCCAAACAACGACTGGCAGTTTTGGGACAACCTCAAGACGTCATGGCCGATCATAGGCATCTCAATGGGACGCAAGTGTGTCCAATCATCTTCACCCGATGGGGTGCAGCGTGAGTCTACGATTTCAATCAGGGATCAGGTATTTATCTGCAGCCTTAAGTGGAACCCGGCTGCTTTGGACGGATGGGCAGACTGGACGCCTCTCCCTCCGACCGTTTCCAAATTTCCGAAATCCGAAACCACTCCACCTCATTCCATTTTCGACCACGATTTAATCTTCATCAACGGCGAAGATCGATACATTCTCTACTCTATCAACGATGAATGGTCGGAATTGGAATTGGCTTTCAAAAAGTATAGGGTGGACAAACCTCGAAGGACAAAGAGCTTGTTCGAGTACATTACCCCAGACGAAGTGGAATTTACGGAAAAGGGATTGTCGCTCAACATGGCCGAAGTGGGAGTTCATTCGATCCCGATAGAAGGGTTTTACTGGAGGTCGATCCCGGAAGACTCCATGGAGGATTGGTCCACTTCGCCTGCGCTGAAGAACATTGATTTGCCCGATGTGGGCGGTGATGAAAAGGACAAGGATAAGGACAAGGCAAACGGGGATGACAAGGATGTCTCTGTCTCTGAGGAAAAGAAGGAGGCGCAAGGGAGCAAGCCCGAAGATGCAAAGGTCGGGGTCGAGGTTGAGCCTGTCGTGGGCGATGATGCGAGGAGCGAGAGTTCAATTGGCAGCGTGATCATCTGCGATTAGGTGGGAGTCGGCTGGGGTCCCCCATGTCATGTATCCGTAGCAAATGGTTGAGCGTGTCAGGCGTATGTCTATGTACGGGGTGGGGATGCATCGTGCATGGCCACGTCGAAGTCAGTCATGGTGCCAGGTGGGATGGGTTGACGCACATTGAGCATGACGTCAACCAGCGCTGGGGATTCATTCCACTGCGTCGTCGATCTGCACTTCATTCATTCACTCACTCAGTGCTGCAATATCCCACCATTCTACCCAGGACTCTATACAGAGCGCTCTTCCCTACCCACACTGTCCGCTTCTCACTCGTGACTACCCGCAAAATGGCTTCTGTATCACCTATAGCCGACGTCAACGCCTCTTCTGACCCAAATGACAAACACCTCGTCATCCGCCAAATCACCCCGGACATCATCACCTTCTCCCAACCCTTCTCAAGGGGAGGTATGGCCATCGGAGGTCGAGGGACAGCAGTCAAATTGCCAAGTTCAGAGATCTTCTTGTATGTCTCTACGCCGCATTCCCCCGCTACCGCAGAGACTATTGCCAAGATGGGAGGAGAGGTGAAATGGTTGGTCACGCCTGATGGAGAACATGGGATATTCTTTGACGAGTATATCAAGGCTTATCCAAATGCTCAGTGAGTTTAATAAGGATGCGACGGGTGGGAGGGTAGAGTTGAAAAATAGGGCAATCGGAGTAGCGCGATTCAAGGAGAAGAAACCTCATGTCAACTGGGCTGGACTATTCGGGCTCGGGGGAGAGGACAAGCAGTACGGCTTTGAGCCCCATGTATGTATCTTCCTATTTCCTCCTTCCCATCCATCTGGAAGAGAACGACATACGAACCTTTTGGCGATGTTGTGCTCGTTGCTGACATGTACAGATCTCCTTACATCGAGTCTCAGCTCACCTCAACGACGAACTCCTGGCCATCCACCACCCCTCCGGGACGCTCATCGAGGCTGATATGGTTTTCAACCTACCTCCCACTGAACAATACTCTCGAGCTGGCGGACTCCCGTTCTTGCAGAAGATGCTGGGTGGAGGGAGCTCTATGAGTCCCGGTGGATTCATTCACGATAGAGCGGGAAGCATCTTGGCCAAGGATAAAGAGTAAGTCGACCAGCTTACACCATTATCAAACCCGGGATCTCGTGGGTTGGGTCTGATCCATAGACTATTGAAAAGAGAGTTAGCACCGATCATGGCGGCCAAATGGGATCGAATCATTCCTTGTCATGGAGATGTGATCGAGACGGGTGGTCGGGCTGCGTGGGACAAAATCTGGGCCAAGCACGCTTAAATTTGTCGTCTCATAGATCTCTGTAAGTATCATAAGTATCAGTCGATGAGTATGCAGCATAGAAGTGATGCTTTGTATCTTTCTCTCGTATCTCAAACCATGAATGACAATGAACGCATAGGCCCCTTCCTCTTCCCCCCACATCGGTCCCCATATCTGTATTCGCTAGAAGCAAAGTACAGGAGACCTCCATGGTACCGGGTTTTCAGGATGAGCTCTCTCCACCAGAACCAGACTGCTTTTCCAACTTGTCCCTCAACTCCTTCAGTCTCGCCTTCGCGATCGATCGGTTTGCCAAAGATTCCTCGTATGTATCGATGAAATTGAGTAAATTCCAGTACGCCTCGGTGACGTGTCCGTCAGCACTATCAATGTCGAGTTCAGCTGCTTGGGTCATCAACGAGCCTCTAAACTCATTCGAATCGTCTCCTCTATCTTGTGCGCCCTTCCAGTAGTCCTCTTCAGTAAACTGCTCGACAGAGTCACTCGCATCTTTAGACGATGAGATCCTATATTCGTAGGCTGTAAGTCAGTGGCGCTCTCCATGAAGGCGTGGAGGGAATATAGCTCACCCTGCTTGACCGCCTCGTAGCCAAGTAATCTCTCTTCGACGCCCAACGTCTCTCCGTCTTCAGGCTTGGTGTCTCGGCTCGAAGCTCCTTCCTGGTGTTCTTCTAAAAGCTCGGCGATACCCTGACGGGTATGGGGGGAGAATCTGGTGTATTCACTAAGCACGGTGAGTCGTTTCAGTCGTCTGAGGTGGGAGTCAGAATTCGCCACTGGCCTTCGTCAGCTCCAGTCCAAAGTCCACACTGTCACTTGTGAATCGCAATGCGGACACTGATTCTAATGACGAGAGAAGCACGTACTTGCTATCAATTATATCAAGATCAGAAAATACAACTTGAACTCCCAGGATGTTTAGCAGAGAGGTATGTACAGTACTCTAGAGTCTGTTTCGAGATCTGGCCATGGCGTATGAACGGTGATGGAAGGACAAAAGCGTTATCGATCAGCCTAGATGTCAAAGGTAGTCAATTGCCTCACATGTCGCAGATGGGGACACCTTTGGCAGAACACCGTACTGAGAAGCACGACCTTACATATGTACTATCACATTCACCCCGCTTCTTCTCTATGAGCCATATCGATATCCACCGCATGCAATATATTCCCCGTGTCTACAGCGACGCCCGCCTGGACATTCTGGTATGTCAACCTCTTTCCGTAGAGGAACCACTGGTCAGTCCACTCGGCCCAGGGTGTGCTGAAAGTTTGGCTTCCAAGTCACGCAGATTACTCTTAGCAGTGGAATCTCGTCCATTTATCAGATTGAGGACGTTCTGAAACTCTTCTTGCAATCCCCAGTCAAACGAATCAAAAGGAAGAGATAGGGCTCGATCAATCAGGTCGTTCGCCTCCGCTTCAGAGACTGTGCTTGGTTCCGTGTACGTGGCGTTGTCGGCCTCGTCTTCACGGTCCGGCGGTGTCATCCCGCGTTCCTCGTTTTCTAAACTTCAGTAAGACCATACCGTAAACATTGGGCACAACATGCTGCAACTCACGTCGCTTCATAAGCTTGTATACGCGCATCTGATGGTCCACCAAAACTCGCAGCCGTCTCATCTTTTCCTGAGACTCTTCACTAACGCTCCCAGAAAGCATCAAGGTGGCTTGATCGGTGAACTCGGTAACGAGGCCAGTGATGTTTGCTTTCGTACGATCTGTGAATGAAGAGCACATGCTCAGATTTACCAGCTCCTGCGTACGGTCATAGTCTTTCTTCGTCATTCCGCCTTCTATAGGTCTGTCAGCCAGTTTTCCATGTCCCGTCATTTCGTGTGATATAGGTCAGAAATGACCAGTATCACCTGTGATGAAACGTACTAGTGTACTGAATCATCTCGACCCCATCGTTTTCCTCGGGCTGCTGATCCGATGTGTGTCCCGGCATAGGAGGATGGTGAGGCTTGGATTAGACAAGTTCTGCAGCAAAAAGGGGGAAGTCGTCGGCTTGCTTATATGTGCACCGCGAGGGGATGTCAAACGCATTAGACGCCGCATACGGGGCAAGCAAAAAGGAGCACGATGGTTCTCGAACCCCGACCAAGAGATGTCCTTCATGTAGTCGAGTCCGGGTACTGTACAGCACATACGCGCTTCACCTCGCCACTCACGGTCAAATAGTGTACAGTACCAATACTGTACGTGTATCGAACCTCATATATAGACCAGATTGTCCGCATTAAATCCCTGCCTGACCCCAAGACAAACGAAGTCTTGTTGTGTGCGTGACAGATGCGCTGCACAACGCTCAAGACCATCACTTGACCTCACCTCCTCGGTCACTCAGGCGGCTCAGTTGGAATGCTCACACGAAGAGGGAAGAGGGAATGAATGCCTCCAGATATCAAATTATGCATCTCATCCCGCAGTTGTCCGAGTCAAGCCTTCCAGACGTTCTCATACCCCGGACATGGAATGTGTGCATTTTCATCCGGACCCTTGGCTGAGATGTCCACTACCCGATTGCGACCCTGAAGCGCGCGTTGCAGGAAGATTCCTAAGCTTCGCCATCAACGCTTGGACTCGCTGCGAGGCTGTCGGATCATTGCTCTGAACCATGTCGAACGCCACCTGACATTCCTCCTGAAGGTCCAGACCCATGTCATCGAAAGGTAAGCTTGCAAGAAGATTGATCATATCTTGAGCAGCTTCGTCGTTGTTTGCTTCCGGAGTTTGAGCCATTCGAGCCACCGGATTTGACTGGCTATGATCACCCGCCTTAGAAGCAAGATTCGCCGAGGCATGCTCGTATCCTATGTATTTGGTGTATCAGTCACGCGTGTCTGGGGAAAAGGATCGACTAACCCGACTTTACCCTCTTTCCATTCGTGATGACGACCTCGATTGCTTCTCGCGCTTGTCGTCTCTCCTCAAGGGACGCATCAAGATCCGTCATCATGGCGGTAAACTTCCCCACATGCTCTGTCATGGAGGCGCGAGTCTTGTCTGTGAATCTACCATAATCGCTTAAATCGACTAGCTCTTGCAGCCTGGCGATGTCGTCTTCGTGTAGTTTGCTTTCTTGGGAGAAGTGAGCTTGGAAAAGACCATCGTGGAAGACACAGACTCAGTGGAGAGGAATGAGACCTACTGCTATATCCGGTTGGAATTGATTGCATCTCAGTACCCTCCTCGACATCGCCACCAGTGTACTGCGTTCTTGGCATTCTGGAAGGCTTGTGTAATTGTCGATTTGATAACAAGAAACATTCTTTGAAATGGATATGGACTGAGACGAATCCCAGCCGACATCAAAGGGTTAGTTAGTCAAGAAAAGAAGAGACCTGGCATTGTGCTTGATCGACAACTGTTTCGAGGGGGTCAGATAAAGGACCGACATGCTTCTTTCTCGCCGCCTGGAGGATATGCGTCCAGGTGGGTGAGGCCTGAGGAAAACGCTCTGAGCATCAATTGTGACAAGATTCTGCAAAATGGAATCTCATCGTCACGTCCCTCGACCAGCCGTGCAAGGTCCACATAGTACAAGAATGCTATACAAAACATGCTGTAGCTTCAAACGCTGTTGTGACTGATCTCCAAGGCGGCCGGACCATTCACACCATGATCTATCGTGGGTCTTCCCTTTATATCTGGATCGATGCATGGTCAGCGTATTGCAGCATCACCAATGCATAATTGGCCATGATTGGCGGGTGACCAACGAATATTGTTGTCATGCCGCCCATCAGACCCTTTCCATGTATACGATCGCCACCTGCTCATCTGCGTTAAAACTGTACGCCGATCCGCTCAATCTGGGTCGTGGCATTCCAAGTCACTTTGATGACGACTCGATGGCCTCGTCGATTTCCTTGTCCAGCGCCGCGACCCCGTCGGTAATCGTGTCCCAGGAAGTGAGTCCCTTGGCGGCCAAGTCCCGTAATATCTGTGCCTCTTTGATCAATCCACTTCGGACACTCTTGTCGACTGTCGAAGGGATCGACTCCGCTTTCTTGTATACTGAGTCTACTTGAGAGTAGCTACTTCCAGAGACGTCTGTCAATCAGCCAATTTTGAACCATTCCGATCGTTCTCAAACGATTGTTTTCACCAAAGCAGTGATCGGGAACGACTCACTGGCTTCAGACATATTGGTCAACTCGGTTCCCTCCTGCGAGGGATCCTGAGAGAAAGCTGTCAGCATGTCAGCGTAGGACTTGTGCTTCGCCCTTGACAATAAATCGCAGAGACGACAGACTGACCTTTCTGAGACATGATTGTGCTATTCAAAAGTTGTTGTTGAACTCTGAAGGTGGCAAGGTCAGTATGAGACAAAGAATAGTGACTGAGAGACCTGGGGATTCTCAGTCGCCCGGTCGTCTATATATCTCATGAGCACAATGACTGCATGATGAGTTGGAGTGTGAAAGGCGTCAATCTCCGCACTGGGGAAATTCCTTTCATGGTCAGTACTTTCTGTCTGACCCCTTACGAGCGCGACTGCAAGCACCGTGCACAGCGTAGAGTGCTAACGCGGAGTTGTGATACTGTAAGACTAGAGCGGCGTTAGAAATCACAGTGTCAGCCCGTCTCGGGCAGCAGAGCCAAGCTTGGACTAGAAGCAACCCTTTCTGCGCATGGGAAGATGTACACAGTAATGGCACTAAGCCGTTTCGTGATACAGGACAGTTTCGATAGACGTTTGATCTCCACCTAGCTTGCCGGCGACTGACCGTGACAGTCGAATGAGGGCATATTAAGTATGCCACATCGTGAGCCAGCCTCTCGCCAGTGTAGACTTGTTGGGTGACGACTACACGGAGTCCTCAAAGCCTTATCCATAGACGAAAATCCACTGTCCTGACCCCAGCGTGCGGTGCGCCATGTGCGATGCATGACGAAGTTTGCATGTTGTAAACCTTTACGCCCGATCACACTACATTGGTATGATCGACCATACTCGATCATCCTCAAACAGTGTCAAAAGTGTACTCGGCCCAGTTGACACAAGGTCCATCCGTTGGTCCAAACACCTGCTTGTTCAACCTGTTCCACTTGGGGTTGTTGATACCGTCGATCCAATCCTGTGGCTCGATTGCAATACATCCAAACTTCTGCACGCCCTCACTCTTTCCTCCCTTTTGTGCCGCCTTGACGGGTGTTTGACCGTTGTGATGCTTGGCAGTGTAAATTTGGACGCCCTCTTGGTTGGTCTTGATACTCAGTTGAATACCGGTATCAGGGTTAGACCATTGCACCTGGACCCCATCCGTTCCTTTGCTGGTGTCGAACACATAGGCATGGTCGATACCTGATCCATCGGCCGCAAACTGAGCCTTGGATGTGAGACCGATATCGGAGATCTTTCGGGCTTTGGTGAAGTCTAGGAATTTGTCGGAATCGCTTGACCCGACGCTGATGAATCCTCCAGTGGGGATATCGTCCTCGTCAACCTCGACGACCTTGGTCCCGTTGGGGATGTGGAAGGTGTCATTGAGGATGTTTTCAGTGGAGAAACCGCTGAGGTTCCAGAAGGTGTGGGTTGTGGGCATGATAGGGGTCTTTTTGGTCAAGCTGTTGGAGACGATTTTGACGGTAAGTCGAGTGGGATTGGCAGCAAGAGTGTAGGTGATTGCGACGTGCTGAATCGGTCAGTCAGACACTCTTTTACGTCACAGGCTAGACTCACCACATCACCGGGGAACCCCTCGGTCCCGTCCTTGTCGAGAATGGATAGCGTGATGCTGGTCTCGGTACGAGAGACAACGTCCCAAAGATACTGTTCATCAGCTTCTCCGCGATATGAATATGACCTCTGCTACTCACTCGGTCATATCCGTTATTCCCTCCATGCAAAGCCGTCTTGCCCTTCTCGTTCAAGGGCACATGGGATTCCTCCCCATCAATGACGAATGTCCCATTCTTGATTCGGTTGCCATATCGTCTACACCGTCAGGCCCAGCCCAGTCACAGATAGTTTTACGCATCAAATACACATACCCAATGACAGTCCCATCGAAAGTCCTCCCCTTGACGTACTGCAACGGGTCATCAAAGCCGACCACGACATCCCGATCGACACCCTGCTTGTCCTTGACTATCAAGCTCTGCAATACCGCACCATAAGGCAGGATCGTAGCGGTGATACCGGGTGCTGAAAGCTTGTACTGAGGCACTTCTGTGGGCTTTTGGAGAGACATGTTGATAGTTCTGACAAAGGAATGAGCAACGAGAAGAACAGGCGATGCTGCTCTCGAAGGTGGAGGGGACGGTTGTGTAATCCACCGGTATGGGCAATCCTCCGGTTATCCTCCGACCCAATCCTCCATCGCTCTTTGTGTCACGTCTGTCGCTGATCGCAAGCTGGTCCCTCCAACATGTGTGTAGCGTCTCATTTGACTGAGCAGATGCATGGGGTAACCATTCAAGGCATGGACTATCGATGCGCCAGGTGGACAGAAAGGCCAAAGCTGATACGGACGAATACTAAATCCTCCGTCTCATTCCCGGCTGACATGATAATAGTGATCGGCGGGCTCGCGGACGGCGGTGGTAGCGTCGGACCTCATCTGTGGATGTCTAGAGATGACTTGAGCCTGCGATAGGCTTCTTTGACCTCGTCCGGAATGATCACATGCACGATAGATCCCGTCTCTTCTGGTCCGTACGTCTCGAACCGCGGAACCTCTCCCATGACCAACTCCAAGAACCGCTTCTTCCCCCATAACTGGTTATCCCCGCCTTCATAGCCCATCCCCCCAGACATTGCCCAGTCGAACCAATCTTCTCCAGCCCGCGGTGGCTGGATGAGCGGGACGAAGGTTGACCAGTTGATAATCTCGCATGAATGATTTCGAAGACCCTTTTCAAATCCCGCCATTGTGCGTCGGGCCATGGTTGGATCTTGCGCCATGACCAGTCGATCCAGCTTCACATTGCTCTCACGAAGAAGCTCCAAAGTGTACGAAGCATTGAGTCCACAGTTCGTGCTCTTGTCCTCGATCAACAACCTCGATCCATTTCTTCCGTTGACTAGTCGGTTGTGTAATTCTGGCCAGAATTGTTTCAGGATAATCTCGAACACTCTGGCTTCTGCCAGTCCCTTGACGTCTTGTTGTATCGACTGGTAGTCTCTATGATCCGACACGGCATTATAGAGCAATTTTGTCGAATGCCCGATTCCACCGCATAGCACTAGGGTAATGGGATCCGGAAGGGTAGAGAGGTAGTCGAGCGACGTCCTGACGGTGTGTAATATCGCATTACCGATCAGGACGTAGATTGTATCTGGAGAATGTAGGGGTTGGATGAAAGTATGGGCGATGAATCGAGAGATCGTGTTGACGTCGTCGCATTGTTCTTGGGAGAGCTGCGACATGAGAGAGGACTGACTGACACGGTCCTCAGCGGACACAGCAGCCTGTTATGGCTATTAGATCTCCCCCGCAGGGGTCTCCTCTGTCCGAGAATTTCAAACTGCCCTCGAGCTGGACTGTCATCGACGATGGATGCTGATTAGAGTCAGATGGTTTTGCCGTTCTTCCGATTCTTACCCGATCAATCTGTGGCAGAACGACGACCCCTCAGTTCAGATGTATCAATATGAGGGCTTCCGAAACGCGATGCACTCGCTATCTTCTGCATACAGCAAGAAAAATCCCCCATATCTCATAGATTTCTCACGTGCTTCATCCTATCCCTATAGCTCACGCGCAAACGGCTCAAGAAGTCCGTTTTGTACCGTATGTGTCTCGCAATTCGGTGTAAAGCTCGACAAAAGTCTCCATCATCTCGACGTCGCTTTTTGTCTTGAGATCTCGGATGGTGCTGTCGATTCTGCTTTTCCAGCCATCCTCACTACCGACGTCAGAGAAGTAGGCCTCGAGTCGTCGAATACGCTTCGCTGACAGGTCTGTGTTCAGACCGCTTCCAGTCAATGACTGCAGCTCAATTCCTTGAGAATCATCGGTGTTCGTCGTGTTTTGCGCTGACATAGGATTTCCGGATTCAGCTGATCGTTATCTTCTGGAAATGTTGGGGGCAGGGACAATGAGAAAATACGAAAGAAGGACGACTATCTCTGACACAGTCAGTCAGTGGCGCAGTCAAGACAGGCTCAGGGATGCTAATCGAAAGGAGTGACTTTGGCAGAGTCCGATACGTTTCATAAAGCTGTTACTCGCGTGAACGAAACATCTCTAGACAACCCATTGTCAACAGGAAAGCTTCGGATCTTGGCGCTATAGAGTAACGAGGCATTGCAGACTGAGCTGATAGCGATGACTAGAGTTTTGGCGGCTAGAGAGACGCAAGAGCTCATCATAATTAATTTGTCACACCTTTAGATACCAAACGGGGATAGTTCGCTCCGAGAACTAGAAATATTGACACGGTAAGCAAAAGCCGTCTCAGAGTACTTGGGTCGATTCCATCGCATCGGTGATCAGTGGATTCTGACGGATCAGGTGACGAACGTCGCCTTGTAGGAATAAGAAGTAGGAAATGATAGTGAGCACTTGAGTGAAGTGCTTCTCATCTCTCGTAAAAGCATTGGGCATGCTGGTCACTGATGTTTCGGCGATGTTATAGTGCACGCTTCCTCGCTACAACACCGCGGAGAGCGGGATCGAGGAGAAGTTCAACGCTGATGCCTGATATCCTGTTCTGTATCATCCTATGTACCTGCATACGCATCTGTACTCCATTGTCACGAACATACTGAGACCTCGCGGGTTCCACCACTATACTTAGGTACACAGAATGGCTGCTCTCGTTATCAGTCGTACTACGGATTGGAGGATGATTCCGATGAAGGGTTGCCGTACTTCTTCCGGAGGTATTGGTCAAAAGACCCAAAAAACTGTCCGATAGCGCTACCGCTCGTAAGTGCAGTCTTCATCTCGGTGATTTTGATTCTGTCCTCGGCGGTGAGAGTCGGTTCTTGCAAAAATTGAGTCAACGTGCCCAGCCTATCGCTCTGCACGTCTGATTTCCGTTTAAGATTCCACGTCTCCCACTCTTCTCTTGAAATCCACTCTCCCGGGGAGATCTCCACCTCGTTGCAGTCCGAAGAGATCTGTTCGGAGCCTGGACAGAGTCAGACTGAACACTGCAAGCTGTGGGATACAGTATATCAGGGAATTTGCTTACCTCGCTTTGTGGCAGAGCGTGCATTGTCGCTCATGATGTGTTGTGAATTCTAGTATTTCACCAGAGGCGTTGTCTGTCAGCACAGTAATTGAGGGTTGCTGGGTTGTGTAGATATGACAGAATAAACGTGACCCTTTTATAGGTACAGTATGGGCTACTGGGCGAAGGGCGTGGAACATGTCTTGAGGCGGAGTATGTCGGGGATCAATCTACTTGATCTCTCTCGCCTAATGCGTCGAGTACTGCCCCAACGTGTCTGCACAGTGAGAGAGGGATCGGGAAGGCAACTCCTCATCTCTATGGTCACTGCCCCAATTATTTGACTTACAAAGGGAAGAGAAACGACAGACATCCCAAGAACATTCTGGTAAACACTTTGCGGGCTTGTCGGCCGAGAGGACAACAACGGGATTTGCGTCGTCGTAGACGTGAAGGACAAGGTCTCCTCAGAAAACATCAATATGACAAGGTGAGCAAAATAGAGTCGCAATGTGAAGACATTCTCGATGTGAGGAAGGCGCTAAGCCCATAGCAAACCCGCAATACTGTACAGCTTCTATGGGATGTCGAGTCGTTATGCAGCAACGTAATGGCAGTTCGACGAGGAGGGGAATCGGGAAACATCACGAGTTGATGGGGAGGATGTACTGGGGAGATTTGTGCCCCTTGAGACGTCCTGCAGTACCCGCGACGGGACTCAAGCTCGTGAGCAAGTGCGCCAGCCTGATCGCCTGTGCTGCAATACTCAACTATTGCGTGTGTCAAGGAACGAACGACCGCATATGTCTCTCTTCCCTCTCTCGGTTCAGCGTGGTGCTCCGAAGATGACCTTCGTGATACACTACCACGGGTAGTCTATGCTCGGCAGGGGCACTGTGCATTTTGATCAAAGCATGGAATGCATCATCACAACTCCTGTACCGCAAGCTCACCGTCTGAAACCCGGAACTCACCTCGCGATTTACAGTGAGATATCTGCTTTCTCCAATTCGGTGACAGTCGCAAGCCATCTTTCCAAGATCGTATGGGTTTATCAGAAACCTCATAACTGGTGAGAAGGTCTACTCGCAGCTGAGCGAAGCGTTCCAGGACCTCAGAACCTTGTTCCAGGACATCATCCTTCGTTTCGTCCAGCTCTTTGACTGAAGCGTCGATCCTGCTGTTCATGCCTGGGTCGAGCTCAAGTGAAGAATCATTTTGATACGCAAGCAATGAGAGGGTGCGCTTCTCGCAAAGCTCCAAGAGAGTTGACGAATCGGAGTCCTGCCTCCCGGCTTTGACAGTTGTATCTGACTTGCTGTCCTCGTCGTCGGTCGAGTCAGTCTGTTCATCAAGTTGCCGGAAGGGCGCTGATCCAGTACTCGAGCCCTGCGCTTCTGTGAGCAAAGCCTCTGTGACGACTTCGTTCATCGTGGCCCTGTTTTCGGTTTGTATCCAGTGCGATTGTGGAGCCACACCCCGAGCAGCTTCCGCTGACTGTGGCGGTACTCGGAAAAAGTCTCCCAAGCTCGACCTGAGCTTAGTGTCGAATGCCTCATCTCCCGTGCCGTCAGACGAGTCCATGACCACCAAAGCAGATTTTTGTGTCGAGGTAAATATCAGAGGATGTGGGGTTTTGCTGTAGCCCTGCATATGCCTAGCTTGTCGAAGTCATGTAGTATGTAGCAGAATGGGCATTCCCTTGTGGCCGCGGAGAGAGCGATTCAAGGAGCGCCGTAACTGCTACTTTCGCTGCAGGAGGTGGAGCACAATCTCTGTAAATACTGGCATTTCCACGTGCTGGCTGTCAAAGGATGGTTCATTGAGCGAATCTGTCCACTCTTCAAGCTTTACCGTACGTCGCGGTGGCGAGAGCTATTATGGGGAAAATCACTTGATCAATTTCCAGGAGGTCACATCAGTCCATTGCTTCAGCGCCTCACGAATAACCGCAGAATGAGAATGCATTGTCAAGTCCTGCACAGTAGGTACGAAACGCTTGGTGAACTGTACAGGATTTCAGAGCTTTACGACTCTTGTTTGTGGGCACCGAAGCTGGGAGAGGGGGGGGGGGGGGGGGGCGCGGGAAATTCGTCAATCGAACAAACGATACAGTATCATCCGAGACACTGCTTGACCCTGCAATGCCAGGATACGGCTGTATAGGGGCATGCAAATGCCCATATAAAAAGGCAAGAATGCCAATGAATCGAAAATTTATCTCCTGGTGGACGAGATCACGAATGGGTCGTTTACAAATGGGTCGCAGTCGTTGCTGACATCTCAAACCATTTTCCGGGTGTGACAGGTATCAAGCAGCATACAGGTGAAAAGGGTTATTGGGACTTCTACCATTCGCCTTTTTCTACTTGTGCCGTGGAGAGTGCTGGACCAGTGGGAGTCAGGAAGGATCGTGAAATACGATGGAAGATGACTTGGACTGTCGGCTTTTAACGCCTCCCGGTCATAAAAGCGCACAATCTCCAGGTCGCCTGATCAGTGAACCTTCACAGACATTCCTCCTTTCGGAGTGGGTAGGGTAGAGCGCATAGCCAGGTCATGGTGCGAGTTGCTGCTCTCTCTGCGTGGATGGCAAGGGATTGGATGATAACCAAGCATGGGATGAAACGCGAGCGACGGTTACTGTATTGCGGGAAAATTGACCGGCGGGGTGGCGAAATTATCCGAGATAAGCGGGGTGTTTCATGTCCCCCGGTGTTTCGGCTTACTCGGCGTGGTGCATGTGGAAAAAGCTTTCCAATGCACTTATCTCGGATATAGCGAATGATATAAAGATGCATCGCTGTGTTGCCAGTTGAGCAATGCAGTCAACCTTCACACATGCAAGTGAGTCTGCTGTCTTTTGTGAAGCTTATCCTCAGCCTCTACGAACCGAGCTTCCGCCTTCCGCCACACAAACCCCAAGCCCATTTCTCATTCCCGAACTCCTCCTTTTGATTCTCGGGCTATCTGACAAGAAGGCCTTAGGTCGGTGCTTACAAGTCTGCAAGCTGTGGAACGGATTTGCCGGAGAGTTGCTGTACAAGGATCTGGAAGTGACGATCAAAGAATTCAAGGGGCCTATAATGAGAGGGTTGATCGCTTCGAGGCGGATCTGGGGATCGGTAGGATCCAGAAACCTTCGACCTTTGTTCACCAGCTACACGAAGCACCTCACCATCGACATGAGTAGTGTTTCAACCTATCCTAAGCCCGAGGTAGCGTTGCTGCCGTTTCCACATCGGATCGAAACGCTCGAGCTCAGATTCGACACCTTGTGCACCTCTTCCCCCTCGTCGCCTCATTATACAGAGACCACATCAGACCTTTCCACTATCAACTCGGCTCTCACTCCGAGGACTTTGCGCATCCACGGCGCTCCACCTGTGCCGGAATATCACAATGATTTCTCCTTACTCGAACGAGCGGAGGAGGTGATCGTGGTGGGTGATCTGGAAGTCATGCACAACTGGGCGAAGATCCTCACAGATATAGACAACGCCGGCATCACTTTACCGCCCATGACCTTTCTCATTCGTGACCCTACACACACCTCTGCACCCGCTCAGACGCCACGTGGATCTTCTGGGCAATATGAGATGAATGCCCTTGTGGAATTCTTGACGGCTGCAACACCATGGAACGCCTCGATTCGACAAGCGACCATCTACCTTTTGGAAGACATCACTTTGATGACTCGACCAGAGTGTAGTGCCGACGATCTGGAGATGTTGCTGTACAACTTGGATGTGCGATATACTCCGGGAGAAAGGAGGTTGTTGCGACTTCGGTCTCGGACTGATTACCTCGCCGAGGAACGTGACGATCTTTCACCGAGGGCCATTGATCGCTTAAGGGCACTTCAATTGGAGGAGAAAGGTGGGATTGTGCCGAGAGGGAATGAGGTGTGTCTTTTTGGGGATTGGACGATCATGCGGTTAGTCTCTGCGATTGTTATTGGCAAAGGTGGCTCATGAGATCAGTTCGGAGCACAATGTCTACTCTGATCCAAACCATGACCCTGCAAGCTCGGGTGTGAGTGTGCAACCACAAAGCGACAATCAAGTCTTTGGGCTGATCACCGTAGAGTCTCGCAAATGACGACTGGTTTCGATGGTCATCTTGAGCGCAGCTTACTTATACCTATTCACTCGCATGTTCAAGCTGTGCAGCCTGTGTACAGTACCTATGGTCATAGAATGCATGGATCATTGCCGTTTTGGATTGGTGTCTCAGCTTGTGATCAATCACATCGATCGGCCAATCGAGCCGAGTATGGGGGACATCTTGTGTCCTGGGGGTTCATGGGCCGTTATCCGTCTTTACCGTATTTTCCTCAATTATGTGAGCCCGCTGCACCACATCCTCGCATGCGCGCATTTCTCACAATCGCAAATCCCTCAACCTTCCAATCATCCCATGGCGTATTGTGCCAATCTTCACCTCATCAGGCGAGCTGAAACAACCCATGCCATCTCGCAAACCGCTCGTTCTCTTGCCTGTTCCATAGCTTGTTTTATAGCTTCCCTCCCCCGCGAGTCGATCCTGCAGACTGGCTGTTGTCCCGAAGCTGCCTATCTATCGCTTCCAGCTTCTTCCATCGCTCCAGCTCTTCGGGGTCGATTTCGTCGGTCACCCCCTCCCGAAGGTAGTCGGCTCGAGTCTTGAACATGAGGCGAGCTGGACGCGAGCTCGAGGTGGGACATTTTAGGATAGCCTCTTTGACTTCGGAGATGGGTGGCAGAGGTCGACCTTCGGGGAGCTTTGAGACGAAGTTGTCTCGAGCGTCTTCGTACGGTCCTTCAATGAAGTATACAGTCGTTCGATATCTGCTAGAGATAACTTTGGCGAGAAACTCTGCCAAGCTCTCGGTAGTCACAGAGGTCCTATGATGCCATAAGGGCCAGGTGTCGAGTTCCTCTCTGAAATTGCAAATTCTTTCGGCCCAAGGGGCGATTAGAAGTCGGAGCTCAACAGGCGAAGCTTTTTCCGCAGCCGTTTTCACGGAGGCCTTGATCGTCTTTGCCCAGCTTTTCGCGATGGACATGCTATCGGGCGAGAGAATGATAGTAAAGATGCTCGCTGCAACGGCAGTGTTCGGGAGCCGCTGTAGGATCTCGGGATTGCCTAGTGATGTGAGGACGACCTTTTTCGCTTGCACTCCGAACAGGAAGGGGCAAAAATAGAAATCGGAGAGAGGCACTACGTGCTCATCCTCAAGATCGGAAATGCCGTACATAAGGTCCTCGTAGTCTAGTCCCTCGCAATCCTCATCCTCAGCCTCCAGACCGCAAAATCGCGTCAAGCTGTCGCAACAATGACACATCGAAACGCCATAGATGGGTTTGACAACGAATCGTAACGTCTCGACTTGTTGTACTGGTTGTAAGAAGAGCCGGGCGCCATGTGATGCGCATTCATAGGGGTGCGAAGCAATCTCCAGGACCTTCACGTGTTTCAGCAGATCTGCCTTGAGGTTGATTTCGGCGGTCCGAGAGCGGGTCGATCCACGAGTCACCACTTCACTTCCCCGAGCCAGCTTGTCGAGGTCCGTCTCGTGGAGGATGATTTCTCGATACAACATCGGTCCCGCGATGTCATAGAACCTATGAGAGACCCGCATAGTCTGAGCGAGGGTGTGGTCGTCGGCATATCGCAATATCTGAGTGAGGATATCAGGGGCGGTACATCGTGATGCGGGAGAGGGGATCTTCGCCGGCTGTGATCGTCGTCGAGGCTGTGTATCAATCTTTGTCAAGCCGTATGAATGCTCGATGGCAGTAGCTTGAAGGTGAGAACAGAGAGGTTGAGTGCTTACAGGCATGTTGGAGTAGTCTTGCAACTGAATCCTCCCTTGTGACGGCAAAAGCCTTGGCAAGCCGATCCACCTTTATATTTCCAAGGAAGGGGTTGACGACGTTCCCAGCCTAGAAGAAATGTGGGCAACGCTTTGAAGAGAATCAATGTCCGAGAAAGGTATGGCCAAAGAGGGAGGGGGGAACCAGGGAAAGAGGAGGAAATGAGGCGGAAAATCGAACCGCTACAGACGAGACAGTGGAAGGGACTATGTGTCAGTCTCGAGTTTCAGGTGTGTGTATCACATGGTGACTTGCGGCTGCTATATGGACGATGAACGATTGGGTGAAAGATGAAGAAAGGACGGACGGAAGGGAGGAAGGACGGAAGGAAGGAAGAGAGGAAGAGTGAGGAGTGAGGAAAGAAGGTCGATGGGATCGACGAAGGTGATGGTGGTTGACGCGATTGGCAGCAGCGGCAGAGGTGGCAGCGACAAGCAGACCATACCGATTTGCATGGAAGCTGTACCATATGCATGACCAGTTTGCCAATCCATACACCCTCAAGACACTGTCTTCCTTCTTTCTCACCTTTCCTTTCTCAGATGATCTTAACTCAGGGAGTGACAAGTCGCTTCATGACAGATCAGTCAGCTCACGAGGGGTGGGGTCTATTGTGCGCCTATATGAGGCCAGTCGCTGCTTTCGGTATCGTCGACTGTCGTCAACATGGAATGCATGGTCTCTGTGCTTTTCCACCGTTTTTTCTTTGTGCATGATGAGGGTTACGGAGGTCGGTACCCTCTGCCCGCCATTGTCTTTTGGTGGCGCGTTAAATGGTCCATTCTCCATTCTCTCTAATTGTGTAGACTTTTCAAAAGACGCCGGCGAATCTCTCACAGCTGTTATACATACTGCCCTGAACTACTCCAGGGGTCGACCCAGGGACCACTGTACCCAGAGCTGATCATAGATGTCTTCACCCGCCTTGGCGTGAAGCTCCAAAAGAACGGCTCATCAGTCTCTACTTCATCTGGGGGATGTGTCACTCACGACGAGATTGATCATCCTTCTCTTCCCACGTCTCCACTCCATGCTCCACCGATGCTTCTTCTTCCAACTCCCACTCCATGCACAGCTTGTGTAGCAGGAACGATTCTCGCTTGGTCAGCTCCTCCTGTCGTGTTCTCCACTCCCCTAGCCACTCTAACACCACGATACTTGATTCGAGCCCCTCCGATGCTTCGTGCGCGTACTTCCTCCATGTCCTGCATTCTTCGAGTATGCTATCTCGGAATGAAGCCAACGCTCTGTCCTCTCTCTCCTTCTTCTCCGCGGCTCTCCATCGGTCAAGCTCCTCCTCGTCAATCTCGTCCGTAATACCCTCCGCCAGATAGTCGGCTCGAGTCTTGATTGTGAATTTCGGCCAGTCAGCCACGTCCTGTTTCAATCGACTTTCGATACCCTCCTGGACAGCGATAGGATCCAGGCCGTACAGTACCCCGTCCCACAGGCCGTAGTCGTCGAAAGCTGGCCCACCAGCCTGGATAAGGTAGATTGTAGTTTGATATTGCTTGGAAATGGTCTCACTGATGAAATCCACGGCATCGCTAGTCTCAATACACCTGGCCGAACGATACGTCAGACGAAACGATATGCCATTATCGGAGTCGCCAGCAACCCTCTTGATGGCCTGGCTCCAGGGGGCGACGATCAGACGAAGGTGCATTTCGGATCTAGTTCTGGCGAGATCTTTCATCAATGTGCATATGTTTTGGGCGGCTTTGTTGTCTATAGAGTGCGAGTCGGGTGATAGGATGATGGTGACGGTAGTTGCTTCCGAGAGTATTTCGTCAAGCCGTCCGAATACAGCATGCGAGTTGTACGCCCGCAACGAGGTAAGCACCACCTTTTGCGCACGTATCGAGGAGAGAAGGTCACAGGGGTAACCACCCAGGGATTCCCCTGAGCAAATTTCACAGTGTATAGAATGCGCACAATTGCACCACATTGCGAAGAGGAAGCGCACCGTCTTGAGTTTAGGTAGTGACACAGTCACACAGGTCAAGGATCCCTCGTGCCAGCTGACCTGCAGAACGCGAGTCTGGGCGAGCAAATCCTTCTTTAGGTTGGTCTTCGGAGGTCGTGAACGGCTGGCTCGCTCGAGAACGTCGATGCCCATAAGGACTCGCTGGGGTCGGGTCTCGGGGAAACGAAGTTCTTGGTAAAGCAAGGGGCCGGCGACCTGGTAGAAAGCTTTGTTGACCAGCATGCAACGGAAGAGGGTGGAATCGGAAGCATGTCGAAGAATTTGTCGGAGAACAGAAGGGGAAGACAGGAGCGACGGACCGACAGGAGGAAAGGAAGATCGAAGGGAAACAGCGAGTGAACCTGCCTGGACCTGTCACATAAGCCTCTTCCTTTTCCCATGCTGTTGCCAGACAAAGTCGGGCACGTTTAGGATAGCAAGAAGTCAAGACCCTACCTCGGGTTGGACATTGGAGAGAGGGACCTCTCCTGTCACTTCTACATTCGAGCCATCATTCTCCACCTTGGCTTTAGCCTTCCCTTTGGCCCTCTTTCGTCCCTTGGCCGGCATGTCAGAGTCTCAATAGGCTTGTGAAGCGCTTTGTCTTTGGTAAATGCCCCAATAGAAAGTGTAAGGTGTGAGCAGAGTGGAGGAAGAAGGGTGATCGAGAAGAGGAAGAAGAGGAAGAGGCGAGGAAGGTTGATGATGGGGAGAGTCGCCCGAACATGAAACGAGGTTGACTCAGCCAGTGGCACCCATCTCTCACCGCTCCCCCCTTTTCCCTCCCCCATCCCGTCACTCACGCACATATGCATGCCTGGAGGCTCATTTGGTATGAATTCCTGGTGTGATGAAGAGACTGCATGCGATACAGCAACCCGGGATCAAGGTACATTGGATCATGATAGTGAGGAATCGGGTTCACGGTGGCAATCTCTCCGAGGCTCGACGCGGCTAAGGGGGACCAGAGTGATCTGTCACAGAGCTTTCCACTCCGTGAGAGAGATGTCCGACCTTTTGAAAACGCTATCACAATGATCTGTAAATCTGGACTGTTTGCTCTCTAGTCCTGAAGACCAATTAGGCATCGGCTCTCCAAGGACTTCCCTCATTGATCCTCTTTCCTTTCACTGGGCTTGAAAATAGAAGCAGTGGACCCAGAAGTCCAAATTTCGATAGATCGCGGGGTCCTGATGGAGCAGATTCACCTTCCTCTGGGGCCGGGGTGGAAAACAGCACTTGAGTGTTTACGCGGGCATGGGAAGGAGTAGATTTTGGAACTCGCACTCTTTCCCTCGATCATAAGATTTGGTGGTGATCAGTCTATCTGAGAGTCTTTCAACCAAAGCCTTCGGCAAGGGTCGTGACGATGGCGTGAGGACCTGGTCTTTCCCTAGTACAATACGGCGTAGTCGACACGTGTATTGCTTTGCTTTGAGCGGGAACGGATAAGCTGAAAAGCGAGTGGACCGAACCAGCAGCACGATCAACGGCCCATTAGCTCAAAAAGCATGTCCGATTCTACGGCGATGGGTATCGAAGGATGGCAAACACAGCATCGATCTCTATCCCCTACGACTTGTTTCTTCTGTGAGCACCATTTTTTCTATCCCTCCTGCAGACATCCTCCCAAATCGGAACCAAAGTATCAACTTCTATCCCCATAGGCCATGCATCACAAACCAAACCGGTCTAAATGCACGATTTGCGCATCGTCTCGCTGGACTGCCAGCATATTGAACCGCCCGGCTCATCTTCGGCGATGACCGCCTACTCTACCTCGGGGGTGAGGTTGCTCGTCATCAATAACATCCCCTCCTCACCACCTCTTGTCTATACTCATCAACATCTATGTTATACCCTCAATGATATCCCCAGCGACTCACGCTCCTTCTCCTTCCCCTTCATACCCATACTCCGATATCCCTTCGCCCCGTCGAACATTCGGCTCAAAACCCCAAAGCCCGGCATTCCCAACTTCCCAATCCAACCCCAACCTCATCCATCGTCCTTCTTCTGTCGCTTCCTCCAACTCTTCCCGCACCGCAACGCCAGTCCCGCAGAATGGTAATTCTCCTTACCTCCATGCACCGGAACCTCAACGGACCCGATCATCCTCTTCGGCCAGTACAGAGGCTTTCGAGACTGCAGCGACAAAAGCCCAAGCATGGTTATCCACCTGGTCGCCCTACAAAGGCGAAGGAAGAGGTCGAGAGTTTCTCTCAAACACTCTGAATGGTGTAGCAGGGGTAGCTACAACCGTGTCGCACGGTATAAATGGGGCGGTAAATAAGGGCGTTCAGTTGTCTGAACAGAGGAAAGGGATGAACCGACCTGCAAGCTTCTCGGCTCCAGGTGCGAATGAGCCCATTTACCCCTCTGGGAGTGCTTTGGCGACATCACCTCCGGAACCCACACACACCGCATCCATGTCTGCCATACCAGTCACGAGGAAGCCTCCTCAGCCTGCAAATCTTTCAAGGTTGGGTAATGGACCCCCTTCTCCGCCTGATGGATCGCTCAGACCTCCATTACCTCATCCATCCACCTCGCCTGCTGCGCCCGTAGGGCACAGAAGGACTTCATCGACTGCGCACACCTTGACTCATGGCTCTACACTCAATCCAAATCACGTTAGGACAGGGTCAACAAGTCATGTACGAACACCGAGTTTTGGTGCGACCATGCAAAAATCATTATCGCGTTCGAGTTCAACAGCTACAGGAGGAAGGAGCTTGACAGGGAAGAGCCATGGAATGCCTTATAAGATCGGATTCCAGCCGGCTGGAGTGAGAAGTGATCGATCAGAAGAGTTCCAGGATGCAAGACGAGCCGCAGGGGAAGAGAGGGATAAGGAGGAGGGAAGATTAGGGAGAAGATGGGCCAAAGTGAGTTCAATGTGACATTCTGGTCTGCTAAGCTCAATCTCAGCTCGTTGATCTACACTTCAACCCGACTCAAAGCTCCAGCGCGACCATACCTACACTTACCCGTTCGCCCTCTTCCTCTTTCTCCTTATCGGCAGCCGCCGACAAGCGGAAGTCCTTATTATCACTCGACGGCGCTATGGAAGCTTTGAGAGGTCCAAGAGATGTCTGGCGGGGTGTCAAGACAAATCTCGACCCTAGAGGTGGACCGGCTGGTGAGGAAAACAGAAAACGAGGTGAGCTACCGTGTGACTGCGAGTAGAAAGCTGATTTGTAGCCGCAGAGCAAGCCATTGTCAAGTGGGAAGACGATGGAGAAGCCAAAAAATGCCGGATATGCTTGTCAGTTGTGTCGCACTCGTCTCCCGGATGTGACTGATTACCAGAGCGGCGTTTGGATTGTCAAACAGGAAACACCACTGTCGTTTATGTGGGCGGCTCGTCTGCTCTCTTCCACCTACTCCAACGGCTCTACTGGCTGTGCAGCTACAACTCTCTAGCCCCAAAGACGCTTCTTCCTCCTTGCAGGGTCCCCTTTTCCCCGGAACGAGACGCGAGAAATGCTCTTTATTACTCGTGGCGGATTGGAAAACTGGAAGAGGGGAAGAAGTGGACGAAGGATTTGTAGGGTGGATGAAGCTGGAAGACGGCAATGGTCCAGCCATTAGCAACGGGAAGCAAAGGAGAAGAGGCAGAACATCGACGAATAGTTCAATAACTACTGAGAACGGGTTGGAGAAGGCGGATGGAGCCATGTTGCCTCAACAGCCGAGAGAGGTCCAGGTCAAGGGGGTCAGGTCGTGTAGGGAATGCTGGGCTGTCGTCTCGTGAGCTGCCGATGGCTTATCTTTCGAAAAAGCTCATTTCCTAGTCGGAAACAGAAGATTGCGGATCGACAAAGGGTTAATGGCTTTGCCAGGCTGTATCAAGCGCTTCGAACCCTGCAAGCGGAAATCGAAGATATTATGCCGGACTTTGAGGAGCAAATGGACATTCTCACGTGAGCTGCTGCGCATGAGGTGCAAAGATGAATTAACATGGCAGTTCGTCGCAGGAACCTTCAGAACCGACCAGGGAAACCCTCGAGCTGCACAAACAACTTCTTACCCTCTTTGCACAATACGAGCATCTGTCGAAACGAATTTCCAGTCTACCCGTCGAAGAAGGTTCCTCGCAATCCACCGTTCAATCTGCCGTGGCCAGGACTGCTGCGCTATTTTTGGCAAAGGAGATGGTGAAAGTTCAGGTGAGCTTATCCGGCCTTTGACAAGAGCTGACAGTAGGCTTTGCCAAAATTGCAGAAACGTATAGCGGACCTGAAACGACAGGGCCTGAGTACTGCAGTCATAGAGACGACACTTGCGGATCAGCTCAAACTGGAGGGAGTAGAAGGATCACAAGCTATCGACGTGGCGGTGACTCTTCAGCCATTGTTGGAACAAGAAGCCCAATTAGAGTCAGCTACCTGTCAAATCTCTGGTGTCAGCTGACTTCCAGGATTATGGTGGCTGATGCAAATGCGCAGCGAAAGTACGAAGATGGAAAAGCTCTCGCGGTGGCTTTGGAAGAGATCAGAGAAGAAATCGGCAGGATTACTGCTTCGGCGATATCGTAAATCCTATTGTTGGGTATCAAAAGGCATATGTTGTACGAGGTGCGACGTGCTCAGAAGGATTACAAGGTTGTATGCATATCTTACCTGTATCAAGCTGACCTGCCGCTGACACGACTATGAACAAGCTTACAGATCCAGAACCGAGAACTCAAGTCGGATCAAAATTCACCGAAGAAACGATTACAAGGCGTTGCTCGCCTCTCTCCACATTCTTCCCCATTCTTGTTTGGTCGTGCCGAACTTTTCAATCTCCCTCACTTGGAGCTCCTCCGGCGGTGAATTGCTGCTCGATCGTAGTGACGCCGGGATTGACCGGAGCGAGCGGGGCTGAGAGAGGGGCGGAGCGGTAGGTAACAAGGGAAGAAGAGTTTGCGAGTACGACGGTGTTGTGAGTTGCGGATCAGTCGGGTCCGTCGGTCGCGCAACACGAAACGCTGCCGGAGTAGTGACGTTTATTCCCACGTGTGTTGTCGCCTGAGCTCGCGCGACGTGTCGAGGGGTGTGATCGGCAGCATCGGCAGAGGACCGTGCCGGGAGACGAGGCACCGGTCGGTGTCGATCTGGCGAAGGCTTGATGTACCTGTCCACCTCAAGCATCAAGTCATCAAGATCATCTATGGGCAGGTGCGGGGTCTCCGGAACGACCACCGAAGAACGCGGTGGTGACCTCTGCATGGTCATCCCATCGTTGCAAGAGACACTAAAAGAGGGTAGAATCTCCGCGTGAGGAGTGTGAAGTGGCGGTGGTCGAGCGAAAGAGAACTCCATGGCTGTCTCGAGCTCCGCTCGCGTCATTTCTTGCGATCTGGGAGTATATCGATCTGGCGGAACTTGATCTCCCACACGTTGGGATCCAAGCTCGAACCGTGAGCCTGTATCTCGGGAGCTGGTTGACAAGGCTAGAAGAGATAGACGATTGTTAACCGGTGAGTCGAGCAGGGGACGATTGGGAATGTGTCGAGGTCCCAGCACCGATCTCTGGCTGCGAGGGCTAGGGTCAAGCGCGACGCGATTGGCTGGACGAGGGGTGTAGCCGTGTGGAAAATATGATTTCCTAGCCGAAGGCAAGGCTATCCTCTGCAGCCGGTCTCGGGTATATGGCTTACACGATCGCTGCTCATCCTCGACATCTGCCGCGCCTGGTTGTTGTGACGGGGGCGTCGCGTGTACCGGTTGCTCGTGTAGGTTTTGAAGGACTGAGGAGTGGAAGTCATAGGACGGTTGAAAGCTTTTCAACGTCCCTGAAGTGTATGGATGTACATCTGCTTGATCAGGCTGCCGGAGCGACCTGACTACATCCGAGGGTCGGGATCGAGAAGAAGGCGAGGTGACCCAAGTCGGCCAGGAAGGAGAATATGGTGGAGCTAGAGGTCGAGGTGGTGCAATTGGAGGTGGGAGCATCGACCTTGGCTGGTGTGTAATTATCTGTGTATGATGTTGCCGGTCCCTAGTCTCTGTGGTGACGGTGTCGAGGTTGTCGGAAGGTTGAAGTTGAGGGCGGGAGATGTTTGGGTTGTAAGGCTGAAGAATAGGTCGTCCCCTCTCCTGTGCGTGTGTGCGACCCTCTGACTTCCTCCAAGCGCGTCTCCAGTCATCCTCTTCGTCCATAGTTTGCGCCGTACGTGTAGGCCCGATCCTCATAGTACCGCTCGATACCCCTCTCCCGAAAATCCCACCTGTGGTACGAGTACTGTATCTAGGCGACAACTGACATCAGCTCTTCACCTCTCGAGTGTGACATACTGTGATACGGCCATTCTTCCCCGGATGCACATTACTAGCTTTGAACGTCTCCCAAGGTTCAATCTGGATCTTCCTCTTCTTCCCTCTTTTGAGCTTGATTGTCGTCTCGCGTGGTTTTGTCCGATTTAGAGGTGATCCTTCGGCCTTTTCTGTTCCCCGAGGCGGAGTAGACGGGAGGGGAGGGGGAGGTGTAGGTCTTCTGATCGATCTGAGCTCTCTTCTAGCCATCTTTCGCTGGTAAAGGCCTATCATCAGGATGGCAGATTGTCATATCGGCTGGTGACACACGGTCTTGCCGTTCCAGCTCTTCCACTCCTTCGTTTGGCCGCAGCCGTTGACCGCGCCGAGAGCTGATAGCTGGTTGAGCCACAAGATCTGCTCTTGTTGAGTCCGCAAAAGGACGTGGTATGTCACCGACATTATCGTGAGGGCTAAGTCTGAATGATGATATCGCATGTTGTGTGGGTGTAGGTGAGGGGAGTCCGGGTGGAGGATTTAGGCCATCAGCCGTCTCCATTTGAACGCGCTCTTTCCAGGCGGTGATACGTTCCCGGCGTGGAGAGTCCATCTTGCAGCATCCCATACAAGTTGTGATCAAGAAAGCAAGGTGTACGGGTACTAAAAGGCAAGAAGGGGGTTGTAGGGAGGGGTCGAGGTGAAGAGAGATCGGGGTGGACGTGTCGGATGACTTTTATTGCCGGGTCGCATTTCTGAAACGTTTCCTCTTCAACACCTCGACCTCGACCTTGGGACACATTCATCCGCTTTCTAAGAGACAAGCATCACGGCAGAGCGAGTCTAATCACCTGGAGCAGCTGTCTTGAGCTACATCTGTGTCGTGGTGAGAGCGATGGACACGAAGGAAAAGGTGCATGAGATTACTCCCGAGGAAACGTATCAAATTGATTCTTCGGAATACGACAGCGACGAGGACCACGCCGGGATCGAAGAGGAAGAGTACGAGGAACTAGTTCAAGAAGGTATGCATTGCCTCCTTACGCTCTTCGAGTTTCCAAAGCCTTGCTAGAGCTGATCTTCCAGCCGAAGATGGGTTCTCGGAAGAAGAGGTCAAAGCGATGATCCACCAGTTGAAGGAACAAGGAATTATCAACTTTCTACGATCATACCTTGCTACAGGACAAGATGGAGAGTTGGCATCACTACGGAAACTTCTCCTTGGCTTTGGTATTATACCCGTAAGACCATACACATCGAAGCGTTCTGACGATCAGCCGAAGATTCTACGTGATCGTAACGTCTCCAACCTCGCCCTCCTCCCTTTTACCAAAATCGCCCTCTCTCGTATCCTCCGCCGAAGGACGAAACTCACTCAGTACAACACTGTCCAAGATGCCATACACCTTCTACGTACTTCCCGCAAAATTATCGTATTGTCCGGAGCGGGCATCTCGACTTCATGTGGAATACCAGATTTTAGATCTGCAAATGGGCTTTATGCGACTTTGCAACAAGAGGGGAAATATGATTTGGATGATCCGCATCAGATGTTTGATATACGGTACTTTGTGGAACATCCAGAGGTCTTCTAGTGAGTCGTGCATCGCCCCTTGCCGGCAAGAAGAGTGGATGTAGAAAGTGCGGGGAGAAAGGCTGATCCAAGCTCGTTCGCGAAACAGATCTACCCGTCAAACTTTGTTCCTTCGCCTTGTCACAGATGGATCAAGCTTCTGGAGGATCGTGGCCAAGTGAGCTTTCTGGTCTACAAATACCGACTACAGCTGACGCGTAGCTCTTGCGTAATTACACCCAGAATATCGACACCTTGGAAAGCTTAGCTGGGGTCGAGAAAGTTTTGCAGTGTCATGGGTCTTTCAAGACTGCTTCGTGCTTGGTAAGCCCTGCAAAGTCCCTGTCCGGTCTCATCTGTGCTTACAGATAGCGATGCAGGCATCGAGTACCGGGACAGACGATTGAGCCATATATCATGTCTTCGAGCATACCGTACTGCGGGGAATGTCGACAGCGTCGAGAAGCAGAAATAGCAGCCAAGAAAGCAGTAAAGGAAGGCAAGAGGAAAGACAAGGGGAAAGGCAGAGCCAATGGGTGGGGTAGTGGTTCTGATGAGAGCGAAGAAGACGATGAATGGGCAGGGGGTCTACCGGGCATCATGAAGGTGAGCAGGGACTGAGATATGACGGAGTTATCTGTTGACGCTCAGCCTGACATCACGTTCTTTGGTCAGGCGCTTGATAGCGAGTTCGACCAATGTCTCTTCCAGGATAGGGAAGAGGTAGATTTGCTCATCATCATCGGGACGAGTTTGAAGGTCGCACCCGTCAGCGAAGTCCTTAGTCAGTCACTTTGCATGTCTAGCTCATCAGCTAACCGTTCCAGCCCATATACCACACTCCGTTCCTCAAATCTTCATCAACCTCACGCCAATCAGCCACGTCCAGCCTGATGTAAGTCCGATGGAGCTGTATGATGTGCTGACGGCAGATATGCTTATTGGGCGATGCAGACTCTATCGTGACTTATCTTTCGGAACAGCTAGACTGGACTATACCTCCCCCCGCAGCCGTCTCGCAACCCGCAAACGGTGATATATCCCTACCGCCAAATGGTGCAGTGACAAAAGCTCCTGCTGTACCGCCATTGAAGGTCCCGCCAGGGGATGTCAAGTGGAATAGCGGTGTTGGGGATATGTGAGTGCTGCGCATGGCGCGAATCTGAATGAGCCAGGAGTCATATTCATTTCCTCGCTTCGACCGAGGATCCAGTCGATGAGGCGCAGCACAGCAATGGCGATGTTAAGAGGGAGTCAGCGGAATCGACAATTGAGGTGCCGGGCATACCTGTAGTCCCGAGTGAGAGAAGTGGAAGACCTCAAGGGGGCGATGATCAGTCATTGGACGAGAGACCGCCCAAAAGAGCTAGGCCGGAGTGATCGAGCGAGGGTGATCGCGATGGTTCAAGACATCCATTCCACCGCTGCCGGGCTGTGCAATAGTAATGCAAGGTGTAACGACATGTATGGGGACAATAAGGTAACCAGGTGATGAAATCGTCATGCGCTGCGAAATGTAACTCTTGGATAGGCCTACTAATTACTGGAATCTCTGGGCACCGGGATCAAACATCGGCCCCGCGTGGTGGAAGCCACCGACGTGACGCCCAGCCAAAGGTGTGAGTTGTTCGGGCTTTGCACGAGGCCACGGTGACTTCGAGTGAGCAGCACGTTCCGGGAGACTGGGCAGACTCGAGATGCATACAGATGCTTGGCTGAATCATTGTACGAGAGTGATCGAGAGAGAAACGCCAAGTCTCTTCCCGGATATTACGGCACCGATGAGCGAAAGTGGCGGATGATCAGAGGGTGTGGTCTTTCTTGGGTTTCTTATCGATAACCACTTTGGGTGTGGCCCCATTTTTGATTCATACCCCCTACTACGTTGGGATGATTCTCGAGTAGCTTGGTATATCCTTGGCTGGACATTTTCTCCTACTAGGGCAGAGCGATCATAATGAGTCTCAGGCGATGAACACTACGGTTCGGGTTCCGGGAGGGATGGCACGAGTCACGGATGATGCCATTGACCGTACCAAGCCTTTGGTCCAGTATTGCAATTGATCAGATGTCGAGGTATAAAGCCTTGTCCGTTTGCTAATCCCCGAGTACTCTATAGTCTTTCCAACTTTACACCACACACCATGTTGTCCACCTCTACTGCTTTGTTGGCCGTCTTGCCTCTTCTCGTAGCTTCTGCTCCTACCCGATGGACTGAACGGGAGAATGATTCAAAAGATTGGTCAGACCATCATGGTGCGTCCGGCTCCTGACACCCCCACCCCTTACATCTACCCTCTATACACTCTCGTTCTTGGAAAATGGGCTGATGATAGATGACGGATGGTCTCACTCTGCCTCGGCAAAAGATTGGAAACCATACTATCGACCTTCTTCCAAATACTACACCCACCCCTCGTGGAAATACGACGACCAACACGAGTACACCGATGGGACAGCCTGGTTCAGAGATTCTTCGGTTGATAATTATCCAGAGTACTTTACGTCTTTCGCTGTAGCCTACGCATCGCCCGACACGATCATCAACAATAATCAGACGGCTGTCCCTGGATTACCAGGTGGATTCGGGACGTTTGCATTCGGTCTCAACTCTGTCGACGATGTGATTTGCTACGTGAGTCCCAACTCTGACCTCCCTCTATCATCCTGCGACATCTTGCGGTCCACTGGTCTCGTGAGGTGGAATGGGCTGATAGTAGAACATCACGGCGTACATTACCGGAGACTATTCTTCACCTGCCAAAACCGCTACTCACATTCATCAAGCCGCCAAGGGATCCGCCGGTCCACCTCGACTCGCTTTCCCCAACCCAGAGCCTGCCACTCCAGGTGAAGATGGAGAACTCGAGTTGAGATACTCGTACGGATGTATCAAAGGTCCTTTCACCACTGGAGTCGTCAACAACGGTAGTAAGTCCCTCACGAGAAGAGTAAGAGAGTGACGGGTCTGACGATCAGCCGACACTGCCGCGGGCTTCACTATCGCTCGACTCGAGACTGATCCTACGGGATTCTTCGCTGATACACATACTGCAGAGTACACTGCAGGTGCGATCCGAGGTCAGTTGAAAGTCGTCAAATGGGCGGATGAGTACCCCGGAGACGACCACGAGGACTGGTCGAAAGGTGACGACCACAAAGATTACGATTGGTCAAAGGAGGACAAGCACCACTAAGCAGGATGTTCAGCAAGGGATCCGCGGTCAGAAGCTATCGTACAGTAGGGAGTTCATCACACAGTATAATAAGGAGGAAGTATGTAGAAAATGCTAAAGGACAGTGCAAGACGACAAAATTAAGTCTCGAGAGGTTGAATCTTTTTGCAGTCCTCAGCGGTACACACCAGATGAGTGGCTTCATGTTGAAGAAGCGAGATGTCGGACAGTTTGACTCGGGTCGGCTTTTGATTCCACTGCAGGATGACTACTCGCGCATTGTGCCGCTTATACGAGGACGTACCCTTTGTCAGAGCTGCCGATCCACGCAACTCTCATCGACTAAGGCAGTCAAAATCATATGCGTCCTGATCGTGACCGACTCAGACCTCCTGAGCCCGGTGTGGGTTGTTGGCGTTTCCTTCGCATCCCACATCATTTGCGACCCCGCGATGAGACCAGCACCGAAATCGACCTTGATCGGTATCAGAGTTAGAGTCATCCGAGCCATCCGTCAGTATGCTAAGGCTCGATCTAGCTCGGCGATGCTGCCCTCTACTGCTTGTATGGGCTGCTTCAGGGTGACTTTGCATTTGCCTACGAGCGGGATAAGCGTCTAAGGGTTGCCAGATGCACAGTAGGCGGACCCTTGTGCAAGGTACAGTATCCCACTTCTGTGAGGGAATGTTCTCGGAGTGACCCTGCCCTCGCCAGGTCTGCTCATAGCCTGGCTCATAATAAAGCACATCCTGTATTGCGGATACCAGTGTGGACGATGATTGTGTACATATCGTAAAAGTTTGTCGATTTTTGCAATACAACCTGCCTAATGGAGTCAATTTCCACGCCTTCAGGTGACGGCTGCTTACAAAGGGGCCTTTCACGATCAGTTTTGCAATCACTGGGCCCGGAAATGTTATTCGAGGTAGACTGATTTTAAGCCCTTATGGGGCTCGTCGTCGGTCCAGGGACAGGTAGAACTGTTCATGGATCAGCTCTTTATACATGCACTGCAGACTACTTACGCGACCCAGGTACCGTAAAATCCGACAATTCGCTTGTGGGGCTCGCTGGAGAACGCCTCGTACTGGTACGGCGTAATTGTGGCGTCATTTTTGAAGACAAGACTGCCTTCACCCCGCGTGGGTCCGACTCTACTACGAATGGCATCGGAGAGGTCAAAGCCGGGCTCGATCGACTTCGATTGGTAGAGGATCTTCACGTGTTGACCCTCAAATTGGCGTTTTACGATTACCGGTGCCATCGTGAGCGTGCAGGGAGTGATACAATCTTTCAACAGCATCACCAACCGGTTGACAAGGTAATTCAAATCCAGGGTGTTAATGAATATCCCGTCGACGAGCTGTATGTAGATTTCTGCATCCGCCTTGACAATTGAGGGCCCCAACAGGCTCTCCCCGAACGGGAAATCGACCGCTATGTCCAAGCAGCTGAGGCAGCAGCTGATCTTTGCAAGACCCTTCTGAGGGGCAACGCCATGGAACCCGCAATAAAGGTGATCCCTCGCATAGAGTCTGCCAACATCGATGTGAACGGGCATGAGCCACTTGATTGACTGGTACAGACAAGTCACGGATTTCCGATCTTCACACCAGCATTTTGCAAGCTCCAATAGCGTGATCCCACGAGGAAACAAGGCTTGAAGCATCTTCTTCGTTGCTTTCAGCGAAATCTCGTAAAGAGGGGAAAGCCAAAGATGTTGGGTATGTGCCAGCAAGGGGAGTGTGGCAATGGGGCCCTTCTTGGTCGATCGTGCCGGTCGGTTGCCTGCGACGAAGAGTTTATACAGCTTCTTCAAGTCCTCGGAGCATGAGATAGTGATGGTGTGGTACAACAACGGTCCCGCCTCGTTATAAAACGCCTTGTTGACAGTCAAACATGCGAACCGAGTCCTTCTCCCGAGGGATGAGACGATTCGATGGAGAAGGTCGGGGTTGCCGAGTACCTTCGAGCGAGGTGAAAGTGTGACTGGGGTAAGGCTGACTGGGGAAAGGTCTGTGGGAGGAAGAGGGGAAGGAAGAGGGGAAGGAAGAGGGGAAGGAAGAGGTTGATGTGGCATTTTGATGGGTCCTACACGTTCTTCTTATCGTCAGCCATGTTTGGTTCTACGTGCACATACTCTGCAGAGCAGTCACTTGCCCTCTGTAAATGTGAGATGACTGGAAATCCTGTTGGATAGAAGGTGTGGATGGTCGAGATGGATGGTGAATGATGAACGAGAAGGTGAAGGGGAAAGATGATCAAAACGCGTTTGTCGGCAAACATGAAACACACCAGACGTCACCCACTTTTTCGGGCGTACGCTGCTAGAGAATCATCTACCTATCTCCAGTATTCATCCAGGCTCCAGTTCTAGCTAGACACCTTACAGAGGCGCGATTTCCCCCCGCGAAGGTACTAATACATGCCCTGATAATTACGAAACTCCCCATCGGACAAACTCAGGCTTGATCATCGGTCGAGTCCCAAGGATGAACGGTCACTCGCGCGATACAAAAGTGGAGGCTTGGAGGGATGGTGATGCAGATCCACGTAGAGATAGAAGGGAAGCACAAGGCGAAAAGAGGTTGGCAGGTGGCTCTCGATGATTGTTCAACCGAGGGTCTTTCCAAGACCACAGCTGAAAAGTGGTGAAAACACCACTTTGAACGACTATTCACGACGAGCACATGGGACACTCTGATATCGCCGTTTACTGCCCAAGCGAAATGCCAAACAACGACGGATTTGGATTGATCAAGCAGGAATACTGCATTCTAATGCACGCATCGTGTATACCAATCTCTTTCATATCAGTCGCTCCCGCCGAACGCTAGTTGCGGGACACTGACGCAGATTTGCCGCTGACAAGACTCCCCGCTGAGTTACACCACTGATAGTCCTGGGAGAAGGAAATGCCATCCCCAATATATGACACACTCTTCAATCTCGCTCTATGCTTTGGCAGACAGTCTTCCAAGAAGAAACTAGGTGGAGCGCTTCCGGGAGATGACTGGCAGGCAGCGCTCCAATCGGTGATTCTCGAGTCGGTCGGATCAACGGAGATGGACTCGACGGTCCCGTCTGAGTAGCGCCTGATTAGCTTGTGGCGATGTTCCTTGGGAATCGAAGAGGATGTTGTCGACCAAGTAGTCTCAATGATGGATGGAGGGACAGGATCCCCGTTGTCTCCTTCGTAAGACGAGGCATCCACAGTATCATGACTGGTGTATGATTTGGCTCGGTTGGGCATGACGCCAAGTCGTCCTGTCGTGGGGAGAAAAAGTGATAGGAACGTGTATGAGCTCTTCGCCTGGTTTTTATACGTATTGCCCAGATGGAACAAGAGTGCTTATCGAGACATCTTCATTTGGAAGGGAAGTCCGCCAAAGGAGGGCTGTGAGATAGGTCACTTTAAGGGCAAATCTGGAATCGCTCGAACTTTCTAGCGTGTCCAGATCGATGTGATAGCGCCACTCTTGGACTCCATCTCATCATTGATATCGTGTCTCTCGGTGTCCGTCGCTGCGAGTATTTCGGCCGGGTGATGCAGTTGCGGCGACTGGTGTTGTACATCAAGTCCCGTAATCGCGAAACAGACTCTCTTCGCAGACCAGCTCATACAACGCCGGTGTATGCATCCTCTGCACAGTTCGTACATTAGATACACAATTGCATTCTACACGCTTAATAACGATCAAAAGAGTCTGTCTACATCTAGCCCCCGTTCTGTTCACATAGTCAACGAGTCGGTCCGCAATGGACAAACTATACTATACAATGAACAATCACACGTACAAGGCAACAGCAGAGACAGTCACAGGTCCGGGAAACATAGTCGCTGTGGAATCTTCCTCATGATCTTTGTCGGTGTCTTGCCAGTCCAATTCTGCGTCGAAACGAATTTCAGGCCCGATACAGGCTATCCCAGTCAGTCTTTTCTCGCTCCCATGCCGGGTCTGCCAAAACCAATCAGGTGGTTTACCTTCCCAATAAACCAGGTCCGCTATTCCGCTCTGATCTCTCCATCCAGTCTATCAAGCTCGGATGGTTCCGTTCGATGGTGAAGATATCCCTCCAGCCGTCGGAAAAGTCTTGTGTGAGGCAACAAAGACTATCGAAATGGGTGGAAGGGATGGAAGGGGCGGAAGGGAGAGTCTTGGACCAAGTACTCTTGACTTCCACTGGCGGATCTGTGTCGTTTCCTTCGACACGATAGAGGGTGGATACGGACTTTGACAGGCACCGCGATTTGTTGCCAGACATCTGGTTCGGTATGATGTGAGGTATTATGAGTTTGTAGCAGGGTAGTTACAGTATAGTGGCAAGAAATATCTCTTTGGGTTTATTGTCGATGATTTACCTATGTACATATGTATACTGTATCGCAAAAACGAGCACACAAAAGAACGTCAGTCGAGAGACACCTTGCAAGCGGAGAAGCTCCACAAAGGATTCGATAAAATACGCCATCTGAAGGTCGACTAGCGTGTTCCACATCCCTCATGCATATTCATAGAGACACTCATTTGCAAACGACGAGTCGCGGGAAGGCACTTGGAGCAGTAACGATGCTGAATAAACGAGCTGTAGTAGACAAGGCTTGACATTCGGGAGGGGATCGCCACATCGATGCAGACCATGGACCATTCAGTGCACTCGTTGTCTCGTCCGACACTCGAGAAGGGGAGGTGCGACCAGCTGTTATTGCCAGTCATCCGTATTTGACAATGATGCATGCAGAGAGGACAAGCTATCTGGAGCCGAGGTGGCGGATCGAATATTTTGGCCGACTAGGAGGGCGTCGCAGCAGTACTTGATCCTTCGCCTCTACCTGGAGGTGGTGTTGGAAGTAAAGGTGTTGAGCGCGATAGTCGAGATCACAATGTGAGTAAGACTCGGCGAGGAACTTTCTGTTGTTAATGAGATTCGGGAGAATCATCCTGTAGTGCGACCACCCTCTCGTGTCTCCTTGAATGACCTGAAACGGCGTCTCAGCTAGAATGCTCGCCATCCATCGAAAAGGCCATTTCGCCACATTGATCTTTACGTCACCGAAATCTCGTCTTGAGCTCCTCACAGCGGAAAGGTGCATCCTCGTGCTGGAAACTGGTGAGCCCATTGACAACGTTGAATGGTTTCCAACAGAGATGAACTACAGTCCATAGTAGTCTAAGGCGTATCAATGTTGTGCGAGAGCGAATCCATCACGGCCAGGGGGCAAGGTCGACCTCGGAACTGTAAAGGATGATCCAGCGGGGACTTGTCAAAGTTCGAAGCGAGGAAGCATGACGAGCCTAACGAGGAGTAGAGGGAGTAGATATATCGCATGCGATATGGACCAGGGAGGGATGAGTGACAAGTGGCCAGTCGTTGATTTCTCAGTGATTCGCGATTCTAGAGGGCCGACAGCACCTTCTTCCCCTACATGCAAGCTTCAGCGACGAATCCTGCGTCGGAGTGTCGTTCGGACAGATGGACTCGCACAATCTTCCCCGGAGACACGTTGAAGTGGGGGTGTGACAAGAACGAGATGAATTTTATACCTTGCCGATTTTCTATTTATCAGCTAAATACCTCACAGTTATAGCTCCATTCCTGCCCACTCACTTTTTCCACCTTTGCTCTCATCAATCGTCTCTTCTTGGCCTTGCTCGCGGTTGTTTCAGGTTGTTCTTTGACTACAGGTTCAGGTGGGGGAGGCGGAGGAGGGAGAGGTTTCGAAGCTGCCTTTGTGATTTTCGATACTGCTTTTTCCTTCTTGGTAGGCTTTTTGAACACCTTGGCGCTTCTTCCCATCGTTACCGTTGTCTTGTATCGTTGTGCAGGTGTGGAAGTATGAATGTATAGGTATGAGAATTCAGTGGATTGGATGGAAGGGATGGCGGCGATGATCGGCCGAGCAACTCCGCGCCGCCTGCAAAATGAACACCTCGAAACACACCACCCACCCATCTCACAGCACCACCCATCTGTTGCACCTCGATACATCTCTCCACACACCTCACCACCCTCCCTTCCCTCTCTCTACACGTCAAAAGAGAAACACTCGCACGTCAAGATGATCGCTGGTCTCCGAGCTTCTTCCTCTGTCCTCAGGCAAACAGCCTTGAGAACATCTTCTGTACGTCATTTCCCCTGTTCACACTCTGTCAAAAGTGCGGTGCGGGTGTTGACAAGTAGCAAAACGCCGCTAGATGTATGGCCACTGTCGAGTCTCACCGAGTGAGTTATATTTCACTCAAGGTGGTGCTCAGCTGACGGACAGGTCCCCTCGAAATTCGGCGGTACGCGCAAAACACTGTTGTGGATATATGTCGCTAACATGTAGGCAAATACACAGTCACCCTCGTGCCTGGTGATGGTATCGGAAATGAAGTAGCGGACAGTGTCAAGGAGATCTTTGAAGCTGCCAAGGTTCCCGTTCAATGGGAGCAATACGATGTTTCCGGGGAGACAGACCAAGGAGAGGAGCTTTTCCAACAAGCCATGGAGAGTCTCAAGCGAAACAAGGTCGGACTCAAGGGTCAGTACTCTTTACACTCCAAAGACGGGGGCTGAATCCCAGGTATCCTCTTTACTCCTGTCGACAACAAAGGACACAACTCGTGGAACGTTGCTCTCCGACAAACACTCGACATCTACGCCTCGGTCGTTGTTTGTAAATCGCTTCCAGGTGTCAAAACCCGACACGACAATGTCGATTTCGCTATCATCCGAGAGAACACGGAAGGAGAGTACTCGGGTATGGAGCACCAGTCTTACCCTGGTGTTGTCGAGTCGTTGAAGATCTCAACAAAGGCCAAGGCTGAGCGAATCGCCCGATTCGCCTTTGACTTTGCTATCAAGAACAACCGAAAGGTGAGCATCATACATACACACCGCCTCATTGCATTCATGAATTTTCGGGAAGGAAGAACTTGCTCTGGAACTTTGCTGACCGTGTCAGAAAGTCACCTGTGTCCACAAGGCCAACATCATGAAACTCGGTGACGGTCTCTTTTTGAACACTTGTAAACGAATCGCCGAGCAAGAGTACGGTCACACTGGAATCAAATTCGACAGCATGATCGTCGACAACACTTCCATGCAGCTCGTGTCGAAGCCTCAACAATTCGACGTCATGGTCATGGTGAGTTGTGCTAGTAATACAATGTGACTTCTAGCTGACATTTCTTAGCCCAACGTCAGTTACTAAACGCGAATGTGTCGTGCTCCAGCTGATTCATAGTTGTACGGTAACATCTGTGGTAACATTGGATCCGCACTGGTCGGTGGACCAGGTGTTGTTCCCGGATGCAACTTTGGTCGGGTGAGCTGCCCCTCGCACATTCATCTCTGATCCAGCTGAAAATCAGGAATACGCTCTCTTCGAGCCTGGATGCCGACACGTCGGAAAGGTGAGCCATCACAGTGTCCCGCCAAAGGACGTTGCTAATATCCAGGACATCATGGGTACCAACAAGGCCAACCCTACCGCCCTCATCCTTTCCGCTACCATGATGCTCCGACACCTCAACCTCGACCTCCAAGCCAACGCCATCGCCAAGGCCACATACGATCTCGTCTCAGAAGGCAAAGTCCGAACTGCCGATCTTGGCGGTACGTTTCCACCGTGCGCGTGTATTGTGATACTGATGAGATAGGAAACTCTAGCACGACCGATGTTACCAAGGCTATCATTAACCGATTGGATCTCTAGATCGGCGGGATGGGATTTGTCAGGAATGAATGACGATCAGGTGTCAATTACTGTTTAAAAATGCATCTTGTCAATTGTGTGATCAATCTGCTTCCACTAGCGAGGCTTTGGGACCCTCTTTTCTTCAGTCTCTGCAATGAGCTCGACGGATCACTGAGCTGCCGCTACTTGTTGATGGCGCCGCGCAATTGTTCCGAGGACTGGCGGTTTTTACTCCTGTCGCTGCGCGACTGAAGAAGAAGTCTGGCCGCGGACGTTTCACAAAGACCCGGAGGTGCAAGATCGAGAGTCGTATCGAGCTTCGTTTGCGAGATGATTGAAGTCTGGCCCGAGCCTGCCCTACACCACCTGCTTTTTCTTCAATTTGCCTTCAAGCCTGTTCATTAGACAATGTTCTCTGTCACTGCAACCGCAACTCACGCCAAGAAGGCAGCCATGGAAGGATCGATACTCTCCCTCACTTTCCTCTTTGCCTGTTCAGCCATCCCATCTTCATCCCCTGCATTCCCCCTGATTTCTTCAGGCCATTCCGACTTCGGAACCGCCGCTGCTACGAGAGCTTTTCGGGCAGATTTGAGAGCTTCCGTATATTGTTCGAGGTCGTCTGCGTATATGTTGTAGACGCAATGAACGCATCCCCCCATGCAGCAGTCTTTCATTAGCGCCTGCTCATAATCCTAGCTGACTGATGTGCGGGGGGATGTAGACAGATGTAGAAACGAGAGGTGTTTTTGGGACGTACCTTCTTCGCCTGGTGGTGTCGGTTTAGGCGGAATGGGTATACCTTGGACAATAATCTCACCTCTTTTCTGAGAACTCTCCTTGGGTGTTGACTGGATCGAAGAGGTGGAAAGAGGGATCATGGCTGGAACAGGGTCTTTGATGATGATCCCATCCTGTTCGGCAGAGGACGAAGGCGGAGGGACCGTCTGGAAGCTCATCGCTACAGGCTGCGTAGCTGACGTCAAGAAGGTCTGATCCGTCTGCAATGCCCTCTGAACGGGCAATGCTCCCGGTGCGTATTTCGCTAAGACATTTTGGCCTCGAAAGGGGGTATTGGTGGTGGAGAACTGCTTGGTAAGGGCAGCACCGGTGGTCCTGCCGGATCGGGCTGTTCGATAGACCCTCGAAAGGGTTTGTAGATGTCTTGGTAACCCTCCGACATGCTTGCGAATGGCCATATCCTCATGATACCAGGTCGAGCTTAGTTGACCACCAGACAGTGTCGAGCTCATCGACGTCGACATTGAATCCCCGACTTTCGGCTCCGAGTCCTCGACTTTTCCCAAATCACCTCTCCTTCTTCAACGCTCCTCATCCCTCTTTATCCTACAACAATCACCATGTCCGCACCCGTCCCCGTCGCTCTGATAGGTCTTGGAGGAGTTGGAAAAGCCATCTTATCCCAACTCCTCTCTCCTGCTTTGTCCAACAAATTCTCCTTGGTCCTCATTGCAAACTCTCGACAATCCCTCTCTCTCCCTCTCCCCGGTTCACCTCTCACTCCCACAAACTACCTGCCGATCCTGGAACAACATGGTGTACCCCTCGACTTGCAATCTATCATCTCCGTCTTATCTGCCCATCCGTCCGGTAAAGGTGTATTGATCGATTCGACGGGATCCGATGGTGTCCCCGCTTTGTACCCCCAAATCCTTAAACTGGGTCTGCACGTCATTACGCCCAATAAAAAGGCCGCATCGGGTTCTCAGGAGCTATACGATGGTGTGACAGGATCGTCTTGGCCTAATGGACCTGCTATGTACTTTGGTGAAAGTACGGTCGGAGCTGGATTGCCCATCTTGTCGACTCTGAAAGATCTCGTTGGGACCGGAGACGAGATTATCAAGATTGAGGGTGTATTCTCTGGGACGTTGAGTTACATCTTCAACGAATACTCCAAGGTCGAAGGTGGAAGTGTCAAGTTTTCCGAGGTTGTCAAGGTCGCCAAGGATAAAGGTTACACTGTGAGCAAACCCTCTCGAATCTTCCTTCAAAGCCATGTGTTGTGGACTGATACATAGGAACCCGACCCAAGAGACGATCTTTCAGGTACAGACGTAGCTCGAAAATTGACCATCCTCTCCCGACTCGTCCCCACCTCGCCAGCCCTGCCAGAAGGTTACGCCTCAGTCCCGACTCAATCGCTCGTCCCGCCAGTTTTGGAGAACGCCTCGACAAAAGAAGAATACCTCGAGCGATTGGCCGAGGGAGACGAGTACTTTGCAAAACTCAGGGAAGAGGCATTCAAAGAGGGTAAAGTGGTCAGATATGTCGGAGAGATCGACGTGGCGAATGGCAAGGTAGAGGCAAAGTTGGCAAAGTGAGTGGTTTATATGTGTGGACTGGACAGGAGCTAATCTCAGATACGACTTTGATCACCCATTTGCGACTGCTTTGAAGGGGTCCGACAACATCATTTCGTTCCACACCAAGAGGTCAGCTCATATACACGTAGGAGCTCCACAAGCTGACATATAGGTACTCCCCTCGACCATTGATCATCCAAGGATCGGGCGCTGGTGCCGATGTCACTGCCATGGGTTGCACCGTGAGTAGCGGGATGGCTCGCCCGTTTCTTGACTGATAACTAGTCCGACCTGCTCAAGGTGTACGAGCGAATTGCTCGATTCTAGATACGCTCTCATAGAGCTTTACTCAAAAAGGGCATATCCAGCTAGGAGCAAAGGTATTGGCGAAGAGAAGAACCGAATTATGCATTATACATGAATGAAGTAGCTATATTGATTGAAGATGACGGGCACAGCAACCTAAAGACCCTTGTTAAAGTAGATTGGACCTTGCTGGGTCTGATACTCCTTTTCAAGCTTTGCCGGGTCGACGGTTGCTCGTTGGGGAAAGTAGGCGATGGCAGGGGGCAAAAATGCGCCCAAGGCGAGACCGACTGCGTCGTTAGCACATTTTTTGGGTCTGATCAAGGGACGCACTAAAAGATAGATTAGCGACGTTGGACAAGATTTTGCCTCTTGGGCCGTTGAACGCGCCTCGTTTTTGAAGTACAGTCATGAGCAGAGGGGGGATGACCAATGTTGGCCTATACATCAGTCGCCGAGAGTGGATGGAGCAGGGGTGGAGACTGACATGTTGGTCATGACTCGACTAGCTGCCGATTGCATCACAGCCATCTGACCCGCTTTGGCCGATGTGCCCAAAGAGTGTTTCTCCTCTTCACCATTTTCGGGGTTCTTGGTCAATTTGAACACCTCGATTCCATCCCTCATCTCTTTCCACCTGATACACGAGATACTACCGTGAGCTGTGGTTATATGACGAATGGATCGCTCACTTGACGACTCCAGCACTGGCCACACTGACGAAAGGAACGAGTTTGCCGAGAATGTCTTTTGTACCCGTGGAAAGGGGTAATCGAGGTACCATCCTTGTGAGCGAGACGGCAATGAGGACAGAGGTGAATGTGGCTGCTGCGTAGGCTGTACCGATCTCTTGAGGTGTCATTTCGATGGATTTGTTGGCGTTGCTGAAATTCACCTGGGAGTAGGTCAGCTATCACTGAGTCTTATAAGGCTCAAATTTCACTCACAGCCACGTTGAGCGTTTGATTTGCCCATTGCCAGAAGATGACTGAACGCAATGAAGGGTTGGGCATGAGCATTCCCGCCTGAAAGTCAAATTCACATTCAATCCGCGTTTGACGATCCACTCACGCATATTCTGGTCGTTAGCTGAATCCACCACTGGAGTTTGTCGTCGCAAGGTATCACTCACATCAAATTAGTCGGTACAAAGGCGGACATTCGGAATGGCAATGGAACAGGTTTGCCAGTATCAGGATGTATACTCGAGTTGACCACTGATACTCAGCTCCTCTCTCACTTATCTCATGACTCTTTTCGAGCTAAGGTGAAATGAAAACGTACGTTGCTTGGCGTTCCAGTATTGGTCTCTATCCTTGAGGTTGACCCAACATCCCTTACTTCCGGACTCCTTGATCAATCCCTCATATTTCGTCACGTCCACTTGAGCCTGTTGAAGTGTGGAAGAAGAAGCGAGTAAAGTGAGAGGTGAAGTTGTAGAGTAGAAGTAACGCAATCGACCGCCTGTCCCGTCAGTGTCACTCGGGATAGGAGACACATGACGTGCTATAGGTGGTAAGGTCGAAACGGGGTTTGGCTGATCGTCAGTTCCGAGTGATCCCGGTTTAAGGAATGAAGCAGCTGCTTACAAATGTCAAATCTTCCTTCAGTCGCCATTGTGAGCTATTTCAACGAAGATGATAGGTAAGTGGATCGTTAGGTGCTGGACATCTCACAAGCAGGCGACTCAAGACTCGAAATCTCGGGATTGCATCACATCGAATATTTACGTAATCAATCTCAAGATCATTCCAGTCTGTCGTCCCCATCCTGCCCGCGCCGCCCATTGGACGATGGGTGATTAGCACCCAGCTCTCTCGAACTTACAACATGCTCAAGTTTTACACGCTCTCAAGACGCTCTTCACGCGAGAAGCGAGGTCGGACAATACGTTGCCTCGGGGAAACACCGGCTGTCCGCCACTGCAGTTATGCGCGGTGATCGCCGCTTCCCCCGCCGAAGCTCTGGGGTGAATCGACGTCACCATAAACCTCATGTTGTTGCCCATCCTCGACCTCTGCACTGCTCTCGATATTCATCCATCCTCACTTCAGCATCAGTAGTCGTCTGAAGAAGTTAGAGAAATTCTAAGATGCAAGCGCTCAAGCTGGGAAAGAAGTACCCCGAATTTAAACAGGAGGAGATCTTTGATCTTATCAACAAGTTTCAGTGAGTCTCGGTCGTCATTCGGCCCAGTCCCCAGTCCCGGGCGGTGTCTCGGGCGATCATTCAGTCATGCGACTATATTGACACATGCATGTTCAGCCGCGCATGGCTGGAGATCTGAAAGTCGGGTTGATAGCTGACGTTTCTCAGGCAGATCGATGTTGAAGATAAAGGCTCTTTGGACAAAGCACAGGTCATCTCGGCCTTGCAGGCGTCCGGGGATGCAGACTATGATTCGGTGAGCTGACAACTTATCTTTTTGGGGAAGCTGCTCATGTAAGGCACGGGAGACGTTGAAGAATGTCAATGTGGACTCGTCTGGAAGGGTAGAAATGGAGGATTGGGTTCAACTGCATTCGCTCCTGCGCAAATCGAAGACTCAACCTTTGTGAGCACATCCTTGCGAAGACTGGTATATGAGCTGAGGTGTCAGGCTTGAGACTAACAAGGGGAAAATCTCGGTCAAGGGTACGGCGGGTACCAATGCCCAGCACACGATCAACGAGGATGAGCGGAGGTCATTCACCGATCACATTAACGGTGTAAGCTGAATCTCGTGTTGGTGGGCTCAGCTGATGCCCAGGTTCTCGGCGGTGACAAGGACATTGGACATATTCTCCCTATTCCCACTGACACTATGCAACTCTTCGACGAGTGCAAGGGTGAGTGATCAGGTTTCCTCGGGAGCTGATGGTAGACGGTTTGATTCTTTGTAAACTCATCAACGACTCTGTTCCCGATACCATCGATGAGCGAGTCTTGAACAAGCCCTCAGTCAAAGCAGGCAAATCGAAACCCCTCAACGCGTTCCAAATGACCGAAAACAACAATATCGTCATCACTTCCTCGAAAGGTATCGGATGTTCCGTCGTCAACATTGGTCCACAAGATCTTGCCGAAGGTCGAGAACATCTCATCCTTGGTCTCATTTGGCAAATCATTCGACGTGGACTGCTCAGTAAGATCGATATCAAGATCCACCCGGAATTGTACCGCTTGTTGGATGACGGGGAGACGTTGGAAGAGTTCTTGAGGTTGCCTCCTGATCAGATCCTGCTCAGATGGTTCAACTACCACTTGAAAGCTGCAGGATGGGGACGAAGAGTTACCAACTTTGCCAAGGACGTTTCGGATGGTGAAAACTACACAATCCTGCTTAATCAACTCAAACCGGATCAATGTTCGCGCGACCCGCTCAACACGCGTGATCTGCATCAACGGGCAGAGCAAGTTCTGCAAGGAGCAGACCGAATCGGATGTAGGCGATTCTTGACTCCCAACGGGATGGTCTCTGGAAACCCGAAATTGAACTTGGCATTCGTCGCAAACCTGTTCAACACTTGGCCAGGGTTGGAACCGCTCGAGGAAGCCGAGGCGCCCCCACCGATCGAAGACTTTGATGCGGAAGGAGAGCGAGAGGCAAGGGTGTTCACCTTGTGGCTCAACTCCTTGGACGTCGAACCGGGAGTGTACAACTTGTTTGAGGATCTCAAAGTACGTCACTGTCGTGCGATGCAACACTGCAGCTAATGCATAGGACGGTGTCGTTCTCTTGCAAGGGTTCGACAAGGTAATCCCAGGATCGGTCATCTGGCGACGAGTGTCCAAGCCAAAAGAGGGCCAAGAATTGTCCCGATTCAAGGCTGTCGAGAACACAAACTACGCCGTGGATCTCGGACACTCCAACGGAATGCACTTGGTCGGTATCCAAGGATCGGACATTGTCGACGGTACCCGAACCCTGGTCCTCGGTCTCGTATGGCAGCTCATGCGAATTTCCATCAACCAAACGTTAGCTTCCATCTCAAAGGATGGAAAGGGAGTGACGGATCAAGAGATGGTCCGATGGGCGAATGAGACTGTGAAAAAGGGTGGAAAGAGCTCGTCGATGAGGAGCTTCAAGGACCCCAGTTTGTCCAACGGGGTGTTCTTCTTGGATCTGTTGAATGGGGTGAAACCGGGTATTGTGGATTACTCTTTGGTCAACAATGGTTCTAGCGAGGAGGACAAGCGATTGAATGGTGAGTAAAGTGATCACGGTAGGGGATGTTTCTGATCGTGTAGCCAAATTGGCCATTTCCATTGCGCGAAAGCTCGGAGCGTTGATCTTCCTCGTTCCGGAAGATATCGTCGATGTCCGACCAAGACTGGTGAGTTGCCCCGAGCAGATCCGCTGCGCTGCAGCTGACAAGGTAGATCTTGACGTTTGTGGGAGCTCTGTGGAGCGCGTCATTGAATTGAGCGTGAGCGTGATCGAGGTGATTGAGGGTATGGTGATGGAAAAGGAGGGTGTTACGGTTGTTACCGGGAGTATGGTTCGGATTCAAGTGATTAGCATGCAACGTGTTAAGCGGGTTTTCTGGGGCATTCTTTCGGTGCAATGTGTTAGCTCCACTATTCACGCTCTCCGATTGTCCTTTGAGTGGTCGACCCGATCATGAACACCCATCAGTGCATGCCGGCGGAGAGGTGATTTTCGCCTTCGGCCACTTGAAACACACACACTCAATTGTTTGTGGACAACACATGTCCTCTTGTCCATCACACATTCTGCTTGCTCCAACACACGCAGCTTCTTTCTCATAACGTGAACAGGGATGACTTGGGCAGTCCTTGATGGTCTACAGAGTTTCTGACCCGACAGAGTTTCTGACCCGACAGAGTTTCTGACCCGACAGAGTTTCTGACCCGAAGCCTGTACCAGCGATCGAAAGGATACACAACGTTCATCAACACTACACATCCACAGATATATTTCATCTTCAAAAGCACTCCTTTCCTCATTTCTCACAATGGACCCCAATCGTGAATTCCACATCACTGCACACCACACCACCTTCCCGTCGCAAGCGTGCTAGACCAAAGGGAAGGTAACGGTCCGCATGGGTTGATGAGTCGACGAAGGGTATCTATGGGAATTGATGTGAGAACGATAGTGGAGCTGGAGTACTTATACCCCCTCACTTCATTCAGCTCCATCTCCATCTTCGACTCTATCCACCTATCTAACTCAACCCATCGAGCGATCTAGCCCGCAACTTGCCTTATCACTGATTATCGTGGATTTTCGCAACATGTGTCATATGTCCCCTACTGCACAGATCTTGGGATTACTCATCACTATAATCACGACCCTCTTCACCGGTTGGCATATATGGTGTTTCGATCGAGGACGTTGTCTGTTATTCACCAAAAGGGATGTATTCAGATGGGGCATCTTGATGATGCTCGTGTGCGCTCTTATCTGTGTGAGTCTGCGTCTTCGTAAAATGATCAATGATTGATGATAGTTTACAATTTGGAGCGGGATGTTGAGTTGGGTGAAATATCACGAGTACTACGGTGTGATCCCTCATCCTGATGGAAGCTCATCTATCGGTCCAATCCCTTTCCAACTGGTATGTCGGCCTCCTTCAGCTCAGAGAGGATAGAGTGAGAGCTGACCCACAGTGGTCGGAAGATCGCCAGACGCTCATTCGAGCAGGATATCATATTGCCTCTGTAGGATGGGGTCTACTCGTTTCTGTCCATGCGGAAGAGACGCTCTACTGGGCATTCCTCATTGGATCGATCAGGAGACGAGATTCTCAGACCTGGTTCCAAAGTCGGCAGTTCAAGATTTGGGTCCTTTGCGTCATCACGGTGAGTCCAATCACTGCCTACCCGGCCACCCAAGACCCAATCAATTGGGTATGATAATCACTTCAGCGTGGTGCTAATACCCAGGCGATGGTCATTGAGCCAGTAGTAGCCTGTATCGAGACGAAGGATCTCAACAAGATGGAGCATTACATTTTCTTCTCGGGTGCAATCCTCGCTCTGATCCTCTTCCTAGGCAGCATGTGGCTCGTGATGGTCTTTCCCAACTTTATCAAACAATCCGTGAGTCCCCTCTCCTCTTCATTCTATCAACCTCGCCGGATCCCATTCTCCTTTGAGCGAATCTTGTGAATGTGAAAAGTTTAAGCTGAGAGCAGCGCCGACAAGGAGCCAACCCGGAAGTCTTGGCTCGATTGCAATACTTCAAAGAGCTTAATGGGGTCAGAACGGTCTTTCGGTTCTTCTACGCTCTATGCCTTTTGACATTATCGATAGACGCTTGGACGGATCATAAATACGTCAACACTTCGCCGTTTTGGACCGACGTCTTGTTCACCATGGCTTATTTCTGTGCGCTCACTTCGACCGCTATTGCCGTCATGGTAAGTCATTGTTCCTTGACTCGGCCCTGCTTGCGATCCCTCATTCGAGTTATCACTTTCAGCTACTGATCTCACCTCTTGACCTGGCTTTCTTTCGCCCACCCGTCTTTTCATGAGAAGCATGCCGTGCTTGTGCTAATGGCCAGATCCTCCTACCCCGATCCATGGCCGAAGAAGCTGGCGCACCCAAAAACGCAGTCTTTGTTCAAGCTCCTCCAACTTACCGTAAACCCTCCCACCCATACTCTCACCATACCCGTACCGCCTCTGCTTCCCAATCCGAGATTGACTCGGCGGGACCCCACACGCCTCCAGATATAATGTACACGATCAAATCTACGCCTACGACTTATAATGCGTATGCGAGGGATAGCGCACATGGTTCTAGTCCTTGGTCTGCTCTGGGCGAGAGATTGAATATTGATAAAGAGCATTTGGGGGAGATGGACCATGGGACTGGATCACAACAGAGTTTCGAGCTCCCGTTCGCTGCTCAGCCAGGGTCGAGGCATCTCAGAGAAGGCGAGGTCGTCCCGCACGTTCCGAGAACTGTGAGTTGCATATCAAGAAGGCATATTGCGAATGATTCAGAAGGCTGATGATCAGTTGAACGAATTTAGAAGTCCGGTAGATGTCAATCAAGTCAGAAGACCGGTGGATCTCAATATCGTGGTGACTTCCGAGACGGTCGTTCAAAAGGACTGATCAAACGACCAGTCACATGTGAACTGAATTTGCATATCAAGTATGTCTCACAACATGCGATCATGTCTTAAGCTCCCTGTATCTTCAAGCTGTCTGCACCTCTTCCGCGATCATTGCGTAAAGGCTTTCCGCGTCTTTTAGCTCGACGTGGGCATTGACCTCTGATCCTCCTCGCCTCATCAGCAAGGCTGTCTGTACCGCCTGTACCGCCTGTTCCGCCTCTTTGGCCTGTTCCGCCATATCTCGCAATCGAGATAGAGCATACTCTCCGCCCTCCAACTTGCTGCCAAAGACTCCTTGACAAACCTTTCGCCAGCCACGGCAAGCGTTTAGCACCGCATTAGAACTGGTCGCCTCATTGTCGATATGCCACTGAATCGAGGTTTGGATTGCTTGTACGACTTGTTCGCGTTCGAGCATGGGCGTAAAGATACGTGAATACGCAGGACCCTCAAGCAAGGGGCAATTACTGGTATGGGCGGCTTCGATGTCTAGGACAAACCAATGAGGCGAGTCCTTCGGATCGCTTCCGTATCGTACAACTTCTTTCGACTGTGCTCGACCGGTATTGAAGTTGAGTGAGATGGCGTACGGTACTTTCGGCTCATCAAGATGTACCGCTTCGTAAGCGTAAATAACCAGCTCGAGCTTGGTAGCTGGGCATGGCAGGACCCTGTGCGAGCAGAGTGCCGGAACGCGCTCGAGAGCCGACTTTGGCAGACGGTCGCGGGTGACTACCGTCACATCGAGATCGGATACCCCATGTATATAGCCAAAGCTGTAGGATGCTGAGCCAATGAGCCAAATTTGAATAACTTGCTCAGAGCCGAGCGCGATGATCAAGGCATCCTGCAGCTTCGTGAGATATGTGCAAACTTCCTTCGGCAGATGGGCGAGTCGATCACCCGATGGATCATTCGACGGTATGGTCTGCGAGGAATTCATGCTCGAATTGGATATCTAGTGTGATAATTATGAATCGACCAACCTTTCCATGGGATGGGAGCGACTCGTCAGAGAAGGCTGCAGAGCGTGGAGGGGTTGGCGAATAAATGTCAGGAATCGGTGGCTCACAAGTGTACACTCGGCGGCACACAAATGGAAAATCGGATCCCGATCCCGTCGGAATACACAACGTCCGGTTCTACGGCAATTGGCCAAAAAATTGATGCCCTTAACATTGTCGTGGATACCTCCAACCACTGTATCCCTTCGTTCCCTGTTGTCTCGGATGCGGTCTATTTAGGTCTCTTCACTGGCTACTGGCAGAAAGGGATGACGAGGCCAGTTTTCATCCCGTAGATTCGCACACGTACCCCCTTTCTTCGTCTTCTTCGATGTATCTCTGACGGTGTGGTTCGCTCATTGTGCCTCAAGAAGCGGCCGAGATGCAAGCTGCTAATCAGAGTACAACTCAAAGTTACCTCTCGCCCGAGGGTCACTCGTCAAATCACCGAAAAGTACTCCTATATTCATGACCTCTCTTTTGCCCATCTCTCATCGTGTACTGTATGTACACCTGAATCAGAGTCATTCGAGCCCATCATAGAACCGTCCTGGTGTCGATTTTGTATCGTCTTGCATCGAAGGCAGAATGTGTAGGTGTATTGTAAAATGACAACGTGTAAAACAACCCCTCCTTCCTCCAATCTTCCGCCCCGATGCGCTTGTTCCAAAATCTTCCATCTCCCAACGCCATACCACCTCTGCAGCATCACCACTTCTAACGGTGCACTACTCGTTCCCCCTCACTACGACCCATCTTTACGTCTTGATAGTCTTTGGAGCCCGTTTCGCCACTGCCTTTCCAATCTTGCTCTTTTCAAACGTCCACCCTCTATCCTCTTCCAAGATCCACGGATGAATCATCAACTCCCTAGCTGTTGGTCGGGAATTTGGATCGAAAGCTAGACATTTATCGTTCATAAAGTCTAGACCGGCTTGAGACACTGGAATCTCCATGGGTAGAGCAGGTCGTTTTCCATTATACAACTGCCGTCAGCTGAGTACTCTCATTGCGCGTTCATGACCTCCCCTTTGGAGGAATGAAACGCCTGTCGAGAGTGGACTCACTTCGAATATGACTGCAACCTGCTCTAGATTTCCCCAAGGTTTCTTTCCGGTCCACATTTCAAGAACAACACATCCCAGAGACCAAATATCAATCTTTCCCGAGTACGTCTTGTCCTCGTGCGAATGAGAATGTACCATTTCCGGGGCCATCCAATACACTGACCCCTTCATCGTTGTCGCCGCTCCAAACGAGTCATAAGCGTCTGTAGCCTGTTTGGAGATTCCGAAATCGGATATCTTGCATACTCCAGCGGAATCCACCAAGATATTGTCTCCCTTGAGATCTCGATGCCAGATGTTTCGACCGTGCAGATAGGATAGACCTTCGAGGATTTGTTTCGTGAAGAATTTGATGAGCGGTTCGTCGAATCGAGATTGGTTGGGTGTTCTATAGATACTGGCTATACTTCCTCCAGGTACGTATTCGAGGAAAATCGAAATGTATTCGGGGGAAGTTTCACACCCTAGATAAGCCACAATATTGTTGTGGTAGAGATCCTTGAGCAGAGCGATTTCCGAACGTAAAGCTTCAATCATGCCTGTTTGTCGAGAATCGTGTCGATCATTCTCGGTAGACGGTAGTTCGACTTGTTTGACAGCCATCATGTCCCCGGTAGTAACGTTCAAAGCGATGTACACCCTTCCATAAGAACCTTTTCCAATCAATTCTCCCTTGACCCAGTTCAATGTAGCAGGTTTACCATCTGCCAACGGTGATTCCGGGATAGCAGATGATAATTGCCCCGAGACAAGCTTGGAAGGAGTGACTTCTTGAATGCGATGCCCCCACATACTGCTCCTCCTTTTCGGCTTTTCGTCTTCTTTGACCTTGTCGCGATCTTTGTCATCGTCCCGCCTGAACAGCGTACGCCGCTTAATGTTGGCAACGTTTCTGATTGATTTCCGATTCTCAGCCTTGTTGAAAGCCGCCGCAGCAGCCACAGCAGCGACAGTCCCTCGAGCGGGATGCTGTGGAGGAGGAAGAGGTTTGGGCATATCGGGATCTTTGGGCGAAGCAAGTCGAGAAGGATGTATAGGCGGTGGTGGAGTAGCCTCGACTGATCGTGGCGATTCTGCAGCGGGAGTCGTTGGCGTGGAAGGCTGACCTTCAACAATGGGCTTATCCAGATCGATCTTGGGAAAGTAGTTGTCCAGATCCTCGTATAATGCTTCTGGGTCGGGACGGACGTGCCATTGTGCCGGTTCGCCCTTGGGTGGTCTGAACGATTTGGCACCTCGAGCTTTGCCTTCACTCTCCGACTCGGTAGCGCTATCAGAGGTCAGATCGGACCCAGGGACAGTTCGAGCCGTATCGACAAACAAGTTGGGCTTCGACGATTGCCGCGCCATGGTAGCTCGGGCGACTGGTTGAGGCGACTCGGATAAGCTTGGACCAGAGAGGAACAATGTCGCTTCCTCCTCGTCGTCATCGAGAATAGCGTGAGCCGGGGGTCGAAGAGTGCCACTTCCTCCTTCAATCATGTTTCGAAGTCGCTCTGCCCAACCTTCCGCTTTGGCTGTATGACCCGAATCGTCTTCATCGGAATTGCGGCGGGGTCGAACGGTAGCTTGCGAACTGACTGTCGCCGCGATCGAAAGCGCATCCATGTCCCTGTCTCGGCGCGGCACGCCCAGCCATGGCTGTTCTGGCGAGGCAGCATATGGCAATAGAGTAGGTTCTGATTCAGGTAGTCTGGGCGAACCATTGCGAGGTCGCCATGTACCGTATGTCGAGGGATAATCGTTCGTACCTGTGGCAGTGAGTGGCGGTTCCGAATCGTCATACAGCGTGGAAGGCCGTCGTGGCAGAGTAGCCGTACGAGGCGAGCCAGGCGGATGATCGAATGACGATTGAGGACGTGGCGATGGCATACGCTCGTAGGATGGTCGACGGGGGGATTGTGGGTGTTCCGTCCAGGTCGATTCGGAGAGGCTTGGTCTGGGCGAAGGGAAGGTGAGAAAGCCTGATCCGGGGTACGGCTCTGTATTGTTGTGATACATCCCCGGCGCAGGGGTGACAGCGGATCGAGGTGGAACATTCTGGTACATTTGTCTTGGTCCAGGTTGGGGACTGTACGGGCGGAGGTTATCCATTGACCGGGCGTTCTGTAAGGCGTGAGATTCGGGTGTAAGCCTTCGTGGCATCGAGTTCATCAGGCGTTGGCCGGGATGACTGAGGGCACCTCGCAGCCTTGGGTCGTTGAGCCGTTCTGTGCTGTGCATCGCTTCCTCGTAGGGCGTAGCGGCAAATCCAGATGGACGGCGAGCTGCCGGCGCTTGCCCCTCGTAACCCTGTTGCGGTGACGTATAGGTTGCGGACTCGAACACAGGATTTGTGGTAGGGTACTGATGCTGCCTCGATGCCTCGTAATGCGCATCCGAGCCTCGACGACCGAATTCTCCGGGCAATGAGTGGATATCCAAAGAGGGTTCCCGATGTCCTTGAGCTTGATTTCGCCAATGTTGAGCGCGTTGTCTCCGATCATCCGCAAAGGTCGATACTCTAGATCGATCCTGCTCTTCCCGTTGTTCTTCTTCCCAGGCCGTTCTAGCCGCTTGTCGTGCGCCTTCTTCTTCCGACTGCCGCCGTAGTTCCGCCTCCATCTCGCGCTAGGGTCAGTACAATTCCACAGGGCTGCTTACCGCTCGCTGTTCGTCGTCTCTGATTTGTTCTTGCCGAGTCCGTTGATGCTCAATCTCATGCATCATCTCCCACACGTCCCTTTCTTGCTGTTGCTCTCTCCTGGCGAGCTCTTCGTCCGCCTCGAGCTGTCTGCGTCTCGCAGCGGTCTCTTCCTCTTCTTGCGCTTGGAGTTGAGCAATTAGCGCTCGAGTGTCTTCATCCATCTCCTCTTCTATGCTCAGGCCCAAGCCTGCACTCCAAGTTGGTCCTGCCCGGCTCGGACCTGCAGAAGCAGAACTTGGTCCAGCCTGTGCATTCGAGGTATAGCGATCTGGCGTGGGCGTTGTATTCCCTTTCGGTGGAAGATTGCTGGTCAACCTCGTTGGCGAAGGCAAAGGCGAGGTGGGTCCTGTTGACCCAGACGCCGCAGAGTCGAGCATGGGCGATCCGGAACTCCCCATGACTCTCCCCATCCTTACACTCCTGGTAGTTGCACGACGCACCAAGCTCCCATAACCGTCCGCTTCCTCTGCTGCAATCTCGCTCCAATCGGAATTACTCGTCCCTCGATCGAAGACCTCGCTCACACTGCTCATACTTCCGTCTTTACTGTGGCGACTTGGAGTGCGTGCCGGTGCGTTGAGGGTGAGTGTTTCGGTATTGATCCTTGAAGGCTCAGCGATGGGAGGAACGATTGTCGCTCCGGCCGAAGCGGGGATTGTGTGCATGACGAAGAATTTCAAGGTGGCTTTGGCATCTCCGATGGTCGAGCATAGGTGCAAAAGGGTATCGGGGGTAACGGCAGTGGAGTCGGGTTGTTCATCCACGTCTGTCCGAAAGAGCGACAAGTTGGAGTACTCGTCGTCTCGAAAGCGCAACTGCTATCAGTATGACCAAGATGTACAAGCTCACCTTGGAGAAGACCCTCTCTTTTATCCCTTCTGCCGTTTGCATTCCTGTAATATCGACCGTCGTGAATGATTCATTATCCGTTGTCACTTGAACCCTGACCTTTGAGCTTTGAACAGACCCAGATCTAGCTCTTCCGCCCATCTCCATGCTCCCGTAGCTCTTGCCGCTATCAATGGTTCCTGCTGGACTCAATGCCGACTCGGGTGAAGCCATCCGTGGTTGAGATCCAGCATGTGGATCGACAGAGATTGGGTAGTTGGTCGTGGGCGGTGCGGAAGCTGGAACGGTACCGTTGGCGGAGAAGGTGCTGAGGGGTGATTGAGAGGTGATCGGAGGTGAGGGCATAGGCGGAAGAGGGGGTAAAGCACGCGAAGGTGAAGAAGGTTGTTGAAAAGGTGTGTTGCCGCCTAGTGATCCTCGAGGTTCATGCCCTGGTCTATGCCCTTGTCCGTGGGCGTGTCCATGTGGATCTACAGGAACGGGCGTAGTTTGAGCCCTCCGTAGATGCCGCTCAGGCTGAGGTGGGGGCATGGGAGCATGATGAGGTGTTGTAGAGGGTTGACTGTGATGGGGAACCAGGGGAGGAGGTGCTATTGGCGTTGCAGAATGTGGTAGAGGTGTCGGAGGGGGTAGAGGGGATGATTGAGGCGCAGGAATAGAAGGGATAGGAGGGAGAGCACTCCTTGGTGAGCTTGGTTGATTCGTTTGAGAAGGATAGGGGATGCTGATGGATCCTCCAGAAGGGATCCGTCCCAATGACGACGATGCTCCTGTACTTGCTATACTTGCCGTACCGGGCGAACCACCCGTACGGACTGGTGATCTACTCGAAGTCGTTGTAGTCGAGTGGTTGGGGGATCCATCTCCATCAGAATCGTCCGGGTTGGCTATATATAACCCGGGAGCTACACCCCGTCGACGTGCACCTTGAGGTCGCCGTGGTGGTGCCGGAGTAGAGGGTCCAGCTTGCGTTTGTACATGCAATCGAGGTGGCATACTCATCCTCGCTCACAGGCCCCACGAGGCAAAGTGATGATTGAGAGATGAGATGTGAGGTGGATTGAATGGGTTGGGTGGGTGGGGTGACGGTGATTTAGCTAAAGATGACGGAGTGAAACGACTGCGAGGTGTTAGAAAAAGGACAAAGGATGGGTCTATACGACTCACCTGTCCCAATGTCGATGCACAGCGTGGTGTCTAGATACAGAGATGGCCAGGTTCCCCAATGCACTCTTGCATAGCGCAGATGGGGCGACGTTGAGGATCAAGGGGGGAAAATGAAGGTGAGACCGAGTGGTAGGAGAGACGTTTTTGTCTCGGCAACAGCAGGTCTAGAGCGTATCGGTCGCTTTCGGCGTGTCACAGGTCGGATTGCTGGACAGAAAGGTCCTCTAGGTCGATGGGTCGATGGGTATGCCCTCTGTCGTTCGAGTGATGCGTGAAGAATGACACCAAGATTGATATGATACAAACGGAACAAGGACGAGTGGTCCTTCAATGCGGAAGACCCAAAAGATCCGACGACACACGCGCTACTCTACTCATTTCGCGGCTCTCGACTCTGGAACCGACTTGGCTCCCGACCATCAAGGATCACAATGCAAGAGAAAAAGGTATACATGATGTCGGATGGATCTGATACATGATGCTGCCCCACCAACCGTCACTGATCTGAAGGTCACTCCCATTGTCGTGCTTGAGGCACCTTGATGGCGCTGAAATCCTGCAAGACCATGCCCAGCTGTTGCCTCGCAGATTCGGAATCACCTTTAATCTTGCTCCCGTTCACCCCTTCCTCTCTAATCGCAGTGAACACCTTGCCCATTTGAGCTGGACCAAACACTTTGATAGCTTCTGCACCGACGATTTCGACCCATGTACGTATCAATGTGGCTGTAGGAGGTAATCCAGCTACGGGATCTCGGACCGCATGGGCGAGCCAAGTCCAGCTTGTGGTGAAGCGCAATGGCGGATTGATGATCGCGACCAGCTGCTCCTTGGTGGGCTGGATGGCTAAAGACTGATTGATACTGGGTAGAGGTGTTTGGATAACGGCAAGATACAAGGTGAGGATTCCGTTCATCCGAGCAACATGGTCGGCAAGGGATTCATCGGAACCTCGTCCTGTCCACTTTTCATATTCGTCTCGAGGTTGATCAGGTCGACGAGCTGGGTAGTGCGGGATGACCCAAGGGCATTTCTTTACCAGTCGAGCGAAAAGAATATCGCCAAATGCAGCATGACCATTGAGGAGGAGGAGCATGACGACGCGACCTAGGGGGAAAGCCGCGGCAGGGGATGCGGAAACCTCCGATTCAGCTTGTTTGATGAGCGATTTGGAGATGTGGGATAGGAGGTAGAGGTATGACACTGGCGCATTGGACAGTGTCGTCGGATTATCGATAGATGGAGGCGAAGGGAGCTGCTCGAGCAAGAACATGTGCAACTCGATAGTCTGTTGTCAGGTGAGTCTCAAAGGGAGTCACTCACCACTCGGACGATAGTCTCTTGAGTGTTGACCAGTTGACCCAGGCCTCGACCCATGAGTCGCATCGTCTTCTTCAATCCGCTCAATGTCGTTCTGTCCGCTTTGGCAGGATTGATCACATTCTCCTTGACCCACTTTTGCTTCTCGACCCAGGAGCTCCACTCCTGTAACGTCTTGTTCCTCTCCTGGGCTTGTTTGCCTTGAGCTTCTTTCATCTTCGCCTCCTCCTCTCTGGCTTTTTGGGCAGCTTCTTCTTGCTCTTTCCGCTTTCTGGCCGCAATCTCCACTTCCTGCTTCCTCTTCTCCTCTTCAGCCTTCTTCACCCTCGCCTCTGCCTCTGCCCTTGCCGCACGATGAGCTTCCTCTTCCTTGCTTCGTTTCGCAGCCGCTTCTGCATTGTCACGTAGTTCTTTCTCTTTTCTCTCGACTTCACGGATCGCAGCATCAATCTCGCCCCAGAGTTTCTTTTCCCTCTCGGCGAATCGACGAGCTATTTCCTCTTCTTCTTGATTTTGTTGAATCTTCATAGCGTCCAGCAAAGCCATCACCTCCTGTTCATCCCGCCTCATTCTGGCTTCTTCTCGGGACTGGACCATTTGACGAGCATTGAGGGTAATTTCTCGCAATTCGCCTCGACGCTCTTGAGCTAGTCTATGGCCATCTCGCTTGAGTCAGCGAGATCCAAGGCAGCGATACATACCATGGCTTCCTCCTCAGTCGCTTTGAGCCATCCGTCGTATGGGCTCGCGGAAGGGTGAGTTAAGTGAGGTCTCATCTTTGCCCGCCGCCAAGGGGCCGAGCTGGATTCCGCCTTGGGATACCGTCTTCTCCTGGTTCGGGTATAGGGTCTGCAATAAGCTATGAAGTCAGTCTGTTCAGAAGGGCGCTCACATGTCATCCCTCCAGCCTTGCACGGTCGTCGTGGGTGATCCGTGCGTTCCGACATATTCTACATCCTCATTATCAGATCGCCCATCTGCGGAATCCGAGTTATGGTCGTAAGTCCGAATGAACCCGCCTTGCCCGGAAGGACGCGTCGGACTCCAAGACTCCGAGAAAGACGTATCGCTGAAGATGACCGATGCTGCAGAAGATGAGGATTCGACATCGCTGTCGTCCGGGGGTAGTCCGAAGCGCATGTTGATCTCCAGCAAGAAGAGCCCTCTCGCGTTTTCCTCGTCTCCCCTTCCACCTAGATTTCCTTTTCGTCCAAGACCCTCTCTGTAGATGCGCCTTGACTTGCTGACAGTGCTGATACTGAGCTAATCTCACTTGCTGCTGCTGCAAGGGTTGAAATGGGGGATGAGCGGGATCAAATTATTTCCCCGGCCAACATACCCGAATGACGTCCAACAGGACACCCATGTAGAACCTCTTTCATTCGACCCATACATCCCTCTCACAGCCATGTCGTTCCTGCTGGGAGGGTCATCCTCGACCCCGTCATACGCAGCAGAACAGCTCACTCATCATCTCGCCTCGATATCCACCCTTCCCATCCATCTGAACACCACCTCCAGCGCACAATCAAGTCAGACGGACCGACCAAGCTCACACCTCGAGTCGGCGCTGTCGGAACTGTCCTCATCTAGACCCCCGACACGAGATCAGCTTTTGACCATACTTCAATCTCTAGCGAAACAAGAAGAAGGATCGAGATATGCCGTTCAGAGCGAAATGGATAGGGTAGTAGAGGGCGAGGTATTGGGTCGAGCGGTGACTGTACTCTGGAAAGAGGTCTTGGACGAGTTGTTGAGATCTGCTCTGCAGCTAGAGGCAGAGAGGACATGGTGGGACAACGTGCTTAATACGAGATTGGGTATACCAATATATCTCTTGCAGAGTGAGCTGTCATCGCACCTCCCATTCAATCGAGCTGACTTCTAGCCTTACCTCACCGATTCGTATCGGCTCTCCCACCGAGATCGTCCTTCACACTACATTCTTTGACCCAGGTCCCTACAGCAGCACTTTTTCCTCGGACTCCCTCTGCGGCATTGTCGACCCTCCTCTCCCCGTATATGTTGACTCGTCGAGAAGTGCTCGCTTCCAAGAAGGAGCTACTAAGGACTCGAGACGCTACTGCTCGTCGGATTGGTATCCTCGCCACGGACGGTCCGCGGTGGACTTCTGACTCTCTGGATAGCGATCTCAATGCTGAAACCTCGAGGGTCTATGGTCTGTTATGTACCGCTCTAGAGGTACACACTCCTCCGTCGCCAGCGCCGAAAAGGACAAAATCGGTATCAATCAGTCCGCCCAACGGTCGGATTGCCCCTTCTCCCGCATCACTCTTGGCTATCCTCACCACTCATCTCCCTCGATCTACCCAGGGAGTACAGAAAGTCTTATCCACCCATCATCGGCCTTCCGGCTTGACTAGGTTCTGGTTCCCCTTGCTCTTCTTACCGCCCGTATTGTACACTGCCACCTCGATGGTAGTGCGAAACAAAGAATGGATGAAAGAGCAGGTGTCGAATGCCAAGGAGACCGTCAAAGGATTTTTCATCTCATGGGTGTGGGAGCCGGTTGAGGGGATCATCAAGACGATCCGAGGTGGAGGAGAGGGATTGGGTGTGGCCCCGACTACAGTCAAGTCGGACCAGGAGGTGGGTCCTGTTTGATGGCTTTGCTGATGACTAGTCACTGGAAAGAATGGTACTTGACCTTGGAAGGGACTACTATCACATGTCGCCTCCCGAGCTAGACCATTTGAGGGACAAGATTCAAGCTGGTGACATGGAAGAGGTCTTGAGGGTTTACGAGAAGGAGCTCCAGGTGGGTGTCGTCGATACGCTGGCTGATATACAGAGTCCTGTGAAGAATGCCCTGATGGGTAGTCTGATACGTACGCTCCTTATCCAAGTGCAAAAAACCAAGGTAAGCGGCCAGTTTTGGATGCATTTCACGCCCAGCTCATCCCAAGACCGACCTGTCGCTGTCATTGCTGTCACTCGACCATCTGCTGCGATCTCAACAGCTAACCTTTGCCTTTGTTGGAGTTGCCCCATCCGTCTTGGTGCTCTATGGTCTTGGAGGATGGCTTCGAGGTGTATGGCGCGGCGAGAAACGAGGAAAGGGCAGAAAGAGAGCTTACTTTAACGGTCTCAGGTGAGCTCATCATAGCTCTTGACCAAATTGAGCCGAGCTGACCGGTAGGGACATTGAGCGTATACTTCTCACCGCACCAAAGAAGGAGGAACAGATGACAGACAAGGATAGAGGCTTGCTCATTGTCGGTGTGAGCGGGATGCGATCATGGGCTACTGGGTTGAGTGGCGGCAACAGGGAAGGATTCTTGGATGATTTGAGACTGGTCGAAGAGCCATCACTCAGCAGAGGGGACAAGTTGCGAGTAGTAGAGAGGATATGGAGGTGTTGGGGAAGCACAGGTAAACGATCTGTATGAACCATATGCATTGCATAGCACTAGAACGGCGTATGCAGGGGTGGGGGTCGATGAGGCTGATACTTGCCCGATTAGGTAATACAATTAGGACGAGCTGCGTACACTCCATCTCGAATCCCTCGCTGCAGTTCCCGACTCGTCCGACTCATCGTCGATCTACCCCATCGCTCTCATCCACACATACCAGTGATATCGGGCTGGATCACTCAGCTGCGCTGTCAGTGGTGGTAGAGTTGGAATTGGATTGTTGATTGTGGAATCGGCTGCCAAGGGCTGGTCGAGGTGGGCAGTAATCAGTCAGCGCAAGGTGAGTGGAGTGGCCAGGCTACTCGTACATCTCCCACTTGTGTGCACTTCACAATCGTCAAGCACACTTATCTCGCTCCGATTTAGGCTGCTATCGCCGAGATTGTATGCTCACGGCGTAGAGATCGAACGCTCTACACTTACTGTGCATCCTTTGATCAGCCGCCCGCCGCTTGCGACATTGGCGGCGTTCCCTTACGAACTCCCCCTTCGGTCCTACCTTACACCTTGCGAGGTATAATCAACCACTCGACGTGGGGTATGGACACGCAAAGGCTCTCTTACGACGATACGATACCCCCAACAGCTATACTTACCACCACGTTGTTATCTGAAAAGATCGTTCCAGGCGCAGGAGAGTGGTTGACCCGACTCATCTCACGTACACATTCCCAAGCTACTCTCATACCCGAATCCACCCCTCTTCCCCTCGCTCCATACGTCGAGGACGACACCTCCACAGGGATGGGACAGCTCGTAGAACAAGAATTCGAGATGGAATACCCACCGAACATACCTCAACGAATCACCATGGAACAAAAGGGCATCTCGACTCTTTTACTGGTATTCATCCCCGTCTTGGTGGTCATTTTGACAGTGTTGATCGGGTTGATATGCTTTTTGGTAGCTGTCATCCTGATGAGGAGGAAGAAGGGAGTGAGGTTGACTGAAGATGGTGGACCATTGGATCTGTCTAAAGGGGATGGAGTAATAGGTGAAGGAGGGGTCGAAGGTGTCGAACAGAGATGGTTGGAGACTGTCGAGCCGGACGTTCGGGATGGTTACAGGCGAGCTAAAGGTGGGCTCGAGGTGGTTTGCGTTCGTTGTGGGCGCTCATGGTAGATTACCAAGAACAATATCCCCCTTCGTCGGTTCCTACCGATATCACCCTTTCACAATTCCTCTCGATCCAGGAGAAGGGTGTTTCGGCTTGGTCTTTCGAACCGGACTATGAGGACAATCTATCCCTATATGTCCAATCTCGGACAGAAATCACATTCTTGTCAGATGGACCCGGTATGCCAGCGAGAGAAGGAGGCGGAAACAGCGTCATGGCCAATTTGCCGTTGCCAAAGCTGAACGAGGTTTATTATTGGGAAGTGAAAATGTACGAGAAACCAAACACGACCGAGGTTGCTATTGGACTAGCGACAAAGCCTTATCCGTCGTTCAGACTTCCAGGATGGAATCGACACTCGGTGGCTTATTTCGCTAGTGATGGCTTCAAATCCCACAACTACCCGTTCACCGCCGCCTCGTACGGTGCGCCTCTAAATGAAGGAGACGTTTTGGGTGTAGGATATAGACCAAGAACAGGGACTGTCTTCTTTACAAGGAACGGACGGAAGATGGACGACGCGTATACGGGTCTCCAACGGTTGAACCTCTTTCCGACGGTCGGAGCGAATGGACCCTGTACAATACACGTCAATCTCGGTCAAGCAGGTTTCGTTTTTATCGAGGCCAATGTCAAGAAATGGGGTTTGGCACCGATGACGGGTACACTTGCTCCTCCACCAGCGTACGGCTCGGAAAGAGGGAGCATCCTTCTTGATGCGGGATATGGTACGCCAGGAGCAGGGACGCCAGGGATGAGTGCGCTAGAGTCGGCCCGAGCTCGAGCTATTGCTTCTCCGGGTAGATCTTCCAACTCTTCTCGACGGCATAGGAGAGCAGGACGAAGTGCAAATTTGGGTTCAGTTCCCAATGCTCCCAGTCCTCTTCGCGCCTCGGAAGCTGGACCTGGACCTACTACCGCTGGCAGTCGACGTCGAGTCCTCGGTCGAGCTCACGAGACTCCGGCGTACGTTTCACCGAGCGATACACCTGAGCCTGGGCCTCGACGCCCATCAGCCGATGCGCTTGAACATCTGTTGTCGGAGGATGAAGGTAGCGAGTACACGGACGAAGCTTCCGACGCCGCATCGTCGCCTATCGAGCATAACCCGCCTACCCCGAATCTATTGGATATTTCGATGCATTCTCTACGACACAACAACACCCATTACTTTGGAGGGAGACAGCCTAGAGAAGAAGCAGATAGTGGGGAAAGTGCGAGTTCAGAAGATACCCTTCGTCCGGCCAGGCCGAGAGTGGAGATTAGGGATAGGGTGGAAGGTGATAGTCCACCTCCACCGGGATATGCCCCAGTAGATCCAAACGTCTATGCCAGTGAGTCTAACCTTGAGGGTATACGTTGGTGAGGATGCTAAGTGTAGATGGTCTACCGGCGGATTTACCCGACGAAATGGTCAATTCAGCAATAGCCGCCATGGCCGCTGCAGAGTGAGTAAACGCCCCTCGCATAATATGCATGGTGCTGATCAGTAGTCAACGACAACGTGAGAACACTCGAGTTGTCACTGCGGATGCTTTGGCTGGAGCGACGACTTTGGATGCCAATACAAGCGGGAATGGGGCTTCGGGCGTCGCCTCGTGGTTGTTTGGCTCTCGCCGGGGGTGAAGCGGAGGTATGAGCCGTGCACCGATGGGGTGATCAGTCTGTCTGTATATTTGGGTGTAAAATTTAGACTCGTTCTGCAGTCGTTATGCTATATGTTTGCCATGTTTATGACTGGATCAAGTGCGGATGTGGGGTGTATAGCATGGGTACGTGGGTTGAATGTAACCGGGCACCGCAGTGAGAAATGACGACCTGCGTGTTTCCGACACCCAACAGAGCACCTTCGTCTTCCTTTGATACCAAGCATCACTCGACGTCCACCCACACACCTCTGCACACAATCGACGCCAAGTGAAACGACCGTGATCCTCCATCGATCACCCCTTGGTGTCTGCAGGGGCCTAGCTCGTCCCGTATATAGCCTCGACCCTCTTTCCGCACATCATTCAACCCACCACGATGCCCGAGCATACCACATCCCCCTCTCAATCCACTTCCAATCTCACCCCTTCCACGACTACCTCTACTTCCTCCAACTCTCATCCTAAACTCACTCGACTCGCTTCTAAACCTCTGAAATTAGCCGCAAACACCCTCAAACCCCTCGTCAACTCTGTAACGCCTTCGAGGGTTTCTACCCCGGGACCGAGCACTACCGCAGGGTTGGGTATGGGTCCAGGCGGAGAGCCAACAATCAACTCTACCTCTCACCACATCGAAGGGGAACTCCGGCGTAGGGGAAAAATGGGAAGGAGGAAGAGGCACGTCCATGCCGAAGGGATGACGGCTGCTCAACTTGCTTTGGCAGGCAAGATGCCCAGGAAACCACTTGAAGGGGAGGATCCAGCTGCGATACTCAGAGTCAGAGTCGTCAAGGGGGAGAAACTCGTGGCAAAGGATAGAAATGGTGTTTCTGATCCGTGCGTCACCCGCCCACCGTACATGCTCGAGAATAAAGGCTGACGAGAAGGTTTGTCACGTTGGTAGTGCCCCCCTCTGGAAGACACAGTACCCCCGTGATCAAGAAGGAGCTCAATCCAATCTTCCCGCCGGACCAGAGCACATTCGACTTCCCGCTGTACCTCTCTCTCGCAGGGGTGGTAGGTGGAAGAGGGATCGAAGCTGTCGTATGGGACAAGGTGGGTCCAAGCGCCACCTCGCTGAGAGGAGCTGACGGATATTCAGGATCTTATGAGGAAGGAGTACATGGGTGAAGTCGCCATTCCATGTCTTGACTGGTTTGTCGAAGGAGATGTAAAGCTATGGGACGACAATTTACCTGTAAGTCGACACCAAGATTCACATTCCCAACAGCGGCATGAAGTGCTAGCATTTCGCTAAGGGCAGCTTGTCACTCGTCGATTATTGTCGACAAGACGAAAGAACGAGGTCAGCGGTACAATCTCCTTTCAGATCGGCTTTGTCCCTCCCAGAGATGCAGCGGATCAAGAAGACGCTCTCAAAAAAGTCAAGAGGATCTATGGCGCTTTTGTGGATCAAGCTGGGGTGGGTAACGGCTTGATAGGGGTGTTGGGGGTTCCAGCTGTATGTTCAAGACTGCTCTCATGACAAATCTGTGCTAATTTTTCAGACTGAAGGAATCGGAACGGTCAAAATGCGATCGAACGACGAGCCTGTAAAGTCCAAGCAGGCCAAGAACCCATTTGCCCTCCTCAGACACTCGACTTCTGCAGCGACAGCTCCTCTTACCGTGGGACAGCACTCTGATTCCACCTTGATTGACGGCGATTCCGACGATGATGATTTATCAGATGATGGATTGTCATCTTCCTCTTCCGACGACGAATTTGAAGATGCCTTGGAGGATGATGTCCGAGAATCGCCCAATGAAATGGACCATATCAACAACGCCATGTACAATACCACCGTCTCTGTACCAGGTCCCAAACCTTCCGACAATGTCCCCAAGACTGCCGGATTAGTCCCTCCAAACAAGAAGGAACCTGCTCGACAGTCGAGTTTGCCAGACTACTTTGATAAACCCCACTTGGTTCATGCAGAATCGGAAAGTACAATCGGAAGTGCATACGATACTCCTTCTGGAGGTGTTACGCCTGGAGGAGGGGCAACAGGTAGAAGGAAGATGTTCAGGAAGAAAAAGGAGAGAACGACTAGTACAAAGTCGTCTTCGAAGAAATCGAAAGATTTCAACTTTGATGCGAGTCAAGGGAAAGAGGTGTTGGGTATTGTCATCATGGAGATCAAGGGAGCAGAGGATTTACCTCGGCTGAAGAGCTGTAAGTAGGCTATGGCTATACTTGTCAGAGGCTGATGGCAGCACTTCGGGTCACGTTCGACATGGACCCCTTTGTCGTCGTCTCGTTTGGGAAAAAGGTATTCCGGACCCGGGTCATTCGACATTCGCTCAACCCAACGTGGGACGAAAAACTTCTCTTCCATGTGCGTCGACACGAGGCTGCTTTTACTACGCAATTTACGGTACTGGACTGGGACAAGGTATCGGGCAATGATCTGGTCGGAAACTGCACACTGCCGTTGAGCGAGCTGCTGGCCGATGCACCGAAATCTGACCCTGAGACTGGGCTCTATGCCGAGGGTGAAGATGGTAAACATGAGATGAAGCAGTTTACCGTGAGAGCTACAGCTACTACTTGAATTGAGCTGATTTCAGATCCCCTTGGAAGTCGACAAGAACCAACCTTGGGAGTCTAAATATTCGCCGAAACTCACCATTCGAGCCAAGTATGAGCCCTACGATGCTTTGCGGCAGCGGTTCTGGCGACAGTACATGCAACAGTACGACGCGGACGACACTAACACCATGTCATACACCGAACTCACGACAATGCTGGACTCTCTTGGCTCTACTTTGACCAAACAGACCATCGAGGGCTACTTTTCCAACTTTGACAAAGACGCCGACAAGGACGAGTTGACCTTTGAAGAAGTTGTCAAGTGTCTCGAGGGAGAAGTTACCAAGGACCGTTCGCAAAAGGCCAAAGTGTCACCAAAGGGCGATGGCATCGCCACGGGCAGTGTCACTCCGAACATACAGCCCCAACCCGCCGCTCAAGGGCTCTCCATGGCTGGTCCTCAGGGCAACATCTCTTCTCCTGTCGATGCGCAAGAGCTCGCGGAGCAGATTATCAAGTCCCAGCCTCGACAACCTCAACCCGACGTTCAACCGGGCAACCAAAGATTCCTTTCGAGTGAAAATGTCCCCTCTGTCAAGGTGGAACGTTCCGCTACGGTCTACGATGAGCCTGTGGGTGCGCCAGTCGAGGAGTCGGGCATGTTGACGCCCGCTTCGGCCACCTCGGATATGGAGATCGACGAGCCGAACGATGATCGTGAACGAGTCATCAACATCCGTACTTGCCCATTGTGTCACCGATCTCGACTGGGTAAGAGGTCAGAACAAGATATCGTTACGCATCTTGCCATCTGCGCATCGAGCGATTGGAACAGGATAGACAAGATTGTCACATCGAATTATGTTACCTCGAGTCAAGCTCAGAGAAAGTTTTTCACAAAGCTCATCAATAAAGTCGCTGTGGGGGCTTATTCACTGGGAGCCAACTCGGCTAATATCTTGGTCCAGGATAGAATCACAGGTCAATTGCAGGAAGAAAAGATGGCAGTGTATGTCAGGTTGGGTATTAGGGTACTGTACAAAGGCGCAAAAGGTCGTATGGAGGGCGCAAGAGGTGAGCAAGACCAGATGGACGCTATGATTACTGATGATAGCTCGGAAACTGCTCAAATCTCTATCCGTCAAACAAGGGATCAAGTACGATTCGCCCGCATCAGCACTGGATATTCCGGCCTTTATCGCTTTCCACAAATTGCCCATCGACGAGATTCTCGACCCCCTCGACTCGTTCAAAACGTTCAACGAGTTTTTCTATCGTAAGCTCAAACCGTCCGCTCGACCTGTCGAGTCGCCAGGAGATGAAGGACGATTGGTCAGTTGTGCCGATTGTAGAATGATGGCGTTTGAGACTGTCAATGAGGCTACGAATATCTGGATCAAGGGGAGGGAGTTTACGGTGGGAAGATTGCTCGGGCCAAATTATAAAGATGTCGCCGAAAGGTTTGAAGGTGGAGCTCTGGGCATCTTCCGGTATATTGCTACACCTCTCCCAATTTGAATGCAGAGGCGCTAATGTCAGGCTCGCACCGCAAGATTATCATCGATTCCATTCGCCCGTCAAGGGCACGGTCGGCAAAATGACCTTGATCGATGGAGAGTATTACACGGTCAATCCTCAAGCTATTCGGACCAGCTTGGACGTGTACGGCGAGAATGTCAGGAAGATTGTGCCTATTCAGAGTGAGGAATTTGGATTGGTGATGACTGTCTGGGTTGGCGCTATGAGTGAGTCTTCCTTGATCAGACCTTGTTGCACAGACGCTTTAAATGAGCTACTGGGGATTCGGAGCTGATTAATAGTGGTGGGAAGTATCTTGACTACAGTGGTCGAGGGACAACAAGTCGAGAGAGCCGACGAATTGGGTTATTTTGCTTTTGGTGAGTCTGAACTCTTTGAACCGCACTGACGGCTCAGGTGGCTCGACCATTGTGTGCTTGTTTGAGAAGGGTGCTTTGCAGTGGGACGATGATTTGGTGCAGAATGGAAGGGCCAGTATAGAGACATTGGTCAGGATGGGTATGGGTTTGGGCAGGAGTACAAAGGTGTAGCTTGAAACATGTATTGAACAACCATGCATATGTATATCACCATCTTCGCTAGCTGCACAGTGCGCGTTGGTGGTCTGACCATGCAGTCTTGCGGATCCCCAATGAGGAATTTGGCTCTGGCAGGATCAGTGGATCAAGAATCAAGGTGGATCACCACCTCCACCCTTTGAGATGTTCAGGTTGATCTTCCACCTCGCAACCTATCCCGCCTGACTCTTCATCACCATGTCTTCCCCCGCGCAAGACGCCGACGAGACTCCTTCACACCCTATTATCCCCTCTCTCCGATTAGAGTCCCTTGATCCCCAAGAACTATTCACCAAATTAACAGCGGTCGAACATGCCTTACCTCACCTCTTGCTCTGCCTGAAACCGATTCTCGCTCGATTGGGCTCAACGCCCTCTGCGGGTCTAATGGCTCCTCATCCCCTCTCTTCTGGGCTGGACGATGAGAGGTCGAGGGAAGTAGGAGGGGATGAATTGGCTGCGAGGGCGATAAGTGATTATATGGAGATTCTCGATGTAAGTCTCTCTCTCTACACCGTCCCATCCCTCGGCCATACTTATTCTTTCTTCGCCATTATTCGTGGATGATTTGGATTTGTTGTTGATGGATAGGAAATCCAAGAAGTGCTTCGGAACGCTGCGCTGTATCTGCGCAAGACGAAAACTTCCCCTACGGCCCTCGTACCCCCTCCTCCGACGTCCATTCCTACCCCTTTCGCTTCTACCCTCCCCTCTGCAAACCCATTGGTACCGGGTATGAACGATAGTCTAGGCTCAGGTGCGCATTCTTCAAGTGGAGTCAGTAACAAAGGGGAGGAGGTGGAGCTGGGTTTGTATGCGAGTCGGATTGAGAGCAAGATACTGAAGGATCTGCACGAGACGTTTGTAGCCATACAGGAGGAACAGGCTGCCAAAGGCGACTCTGAATAAGGCGTAATAATGGACAATCATCATTTGTACAGTATCAAAAAGTACCAAAAAGTACCATGACGAACGTGACACGAACATGCATATCATGACGATCGAAGAGCTATGTCTTGAACCTAGTCTACTGGACCGCCAGATAGCTTCCCAACCTGTGCACCCAACTTGACCGAAGTTCAATCGAGCGCGCTGACGAGGAGGGACGATCGGAGGGGAAATAGTGTAGTTGAGCGAAAAACGAAGTCAAAGGTCTCTGACGAGGGTGAGAAAGCCGAGTCGAGTACATGGAAACATAGTCGCATAGTCGGAACGATCGATAATACCGATCATCCCCATAGGTCTCGCCGAAAAGGTCTAGTCGATTTCACTCGACATGCCTCACGACCAACCTAAGATCGCTCTCCTCGGAGTCGTCGAGCGAGCTGCAGATCCTTGGGCTGGATGGTGACTCGCTTGGCGTGGATAGCGGCCAAGTTGGCTATATGTCAATTTTGCGTCCAGAACTCGATTTTGAGCTCACTGTCTTCGAAAAGCGAGACGAGATATGCTTCACTTGCCTCTTGAAGGGCACCAATTGCACTGGATTGAAATCTCAAATCAGTCTAGGAGTCAGTACGAGGTGTTGCCAGAGGTGTGTAATGGTGTTGAAGGTGGAAGGGGAGGATGGGTGGCGACAAGAACTAACCTTGAAGTCTTGGGCGATCTCTCGGACCAATCGCTGGAAGGGGAGCTTTCGGATCAGGAGCTCGGTGGACTTCTGGTATCGTCGGATCTCTCGGAGGGCGACGGTACCGGGTCTGTATCGATGAGGCTTCTTGACACCACCGGAGACGGTGTTGCCACCGGCACCGTAGGTTTGCTTTCGCGCAGCCTTGGTAGCGACTGCATGGTGAAAGGGGATGAAAGGGTGAGCGAGGTGGTGTGAAAGGATGACAAGGTGTGTGAGGTGTGTCGAGATACAGGAAGAGGACTAGGTCAGCGACGGGTTGTATAAGAGGGGTAGGTGCCACATACGTTGCTTTCGGGGCGCTTTGCCACCGGTAGACTTTCGGGCGGTTTGCTGTGATGAGTTAGTACATGCGCATGGCTGGATCGGTTGCACGAGGGGTTAAGGGGTGCGACGGATGCAGCTGTGTGTGTGATGAGATTGCAATGGGGCTAGGCTGAAGATGGGTGAGGGGGAGTGGTGGAGGGATGTCTCAGTACCCCGCAGGATTGAGCTTTGTCCATTCTACTTCCTCCCTACATCTCCCATGCACACTTTCGTATGCTTTCTCCCCATGCACCATGCACGCGGTAGAGATTGGGAGAGAAGAAGTCAGGATGTGAGGTGCTGAACAGAGATGCGTCCGGAAGGCGCCGAGGTGGGAGGTGTATTTGTTTATCCCCTATTCCTCGTCGCCCTTCTTCAATCAACCCTGGCATGATCGACTAACCTTGGTTCGAGCTATGCATAGGAATCGTCGACAAAGCAAAAAGAACAGTATCAGCTAGTGTCCATGCATAGGAGTACGAAAGACGACTCACCCATTGTGATTTATGTGCACGAAGTTGGACTTGAGTGTATTTGTTGATAGAGCAGAGTAAAGGTTGAACGGTGAGAAATCGTCAACGGTGGGAGGGCGGGGAGGGGGTGTTGCGATTGTTCTTGGGACTGTGGTGTATATTCGAGCAATTGGCCACCTCGCCACTCTGTCTGACGACGACGATCCAGGGCGCACAACAGCATGGATGACGGAGAAATGGACGGCGTTATCGTGTGGCGTTCTTTGTGGGGGTCTTGTTTGAGACGGATTGGGACGCGCGTTGGGTGGCAAATCGAGGTGGAAGGGCGTTTCGAGGTATAGGTAGGTAGAGAGGGGGGATCGAAGAAGGGTAAGGAAAGGCACAGCGCACCTTTTTCTGGGCTGATCAGTGGACTTTTTGGCATCAGTCGAAAGCTGTAGTATATATCTGGCGCATGGTTGACTTCAATGAGCTTGATACTATGCATGGAAAGAGTTATGGACAAAGCAGGTTATACGGGGAGAAGAAGAAAGGTGAAACGCGGCGGACCTCACCGCCCGACCCTCACTCTTCACTGACTTTCGCTCTTCTCAATCAACCAATATCGAGTATCGAGTATCGTCAATATTCAGCATGGGAAAAGGCCCAGGAGGGGGTAAAGAGCGGTAAGCATAGCCCGATGACACCCAGGAGAGCGATGTTGATGTTACAGACGTATCATCGTCAAGCTCATGTCTACCGCTTTGACTGGGTTTTTCTTCACTACCAAAAGGTTACGGTCGGCAGAAAAGTTGAGCTGTATCAAGTATGACCCAAGAGGTGAGTCGCGGTTTTCTCATCTTTCCCCAGCTCATAATGCTATACAACTGCTAAGGATCGTGCTGACCATATAGCTGGTCGACATGTTCTATTCGTCGAAGGAGGAAAACTGAAATGATCTGAAAGTCAACTTCCTCATCAGGACCTCCCCTATCTGCCCTACTGCATCGACCCGACTCCGCCACTACCATCCGCTAGCAGTCTAGCTTGTATACATGCAATAACCCTCGATAGGGCAAACTACAACTTGATGCGGAAACCTCGCCGCGAAACTAACTGAATGATACAGCGCTTACGGTTACCTGAGAGGCCCTCGTGATAGAATGATGGCGGACCCTTCTGGAACGGTAGATGCAGGCTGAAAGAGGTCGAGCGGTATCATCTCTCGCGATCGATTTGGCGCAGCAACCAGCGCGGAAAGAGAGAATGCCTGCGATCAGTCGATCAAGTCCCTCATGGACCTACCTGTGATGGGTCGTCGTCTTTCGGTCGAGCGATTTTTGCTCGTTCTAGGATCAGGTCGAGCATCTTTCCGATTGGTGTGGTCTATTCTCAATACTCGTCTTTCCAAAGACTCACCTGATGGACCCAGAGCTTCTCCAGTGTCCCAGGCATCTTCCCACTCTTCATCCAGCCATCCACCTCGTCCTTTCCCGTTACACCACTTTTGAGCTCAAAGAAACGCCTATCCTGATCTGCTTTTTGCTTCGGATCTAGCGGCTTGGCGCTCATCTTGATCTTCCTGAGGTGTATATCCCACAACTTATCCTCTTTCGTCTTTGCTCCCTTCGTTTCGGCCTGTCTTGCCATGCTGGCTTCCACAACACTTCCCTCTTGAGCTTGAACACTTGGAGGCAGGCGTTCAGGTGATGAGGGCCTCAAACGCTGAATATCTCTAGTATGCGCGATAGGCTTCTGTATATCTTTCACCACTCTCCCTGGAAAATGCTGGGACAAGAGCGCCTTGGCCTTTTCCTTTCTCTCCAAGGCGGCATCTCCTCTTTCATTGTAGCTTCTTGCAGCTGGGCAAGCATGTTGATCTTGATGACGGTGTCTTTTATGAGCACTTATCCGAGGCAGGCAGGCGGGGAGACGGCGAATGAAGCAGACTTGACATACTCTGTACAGAAAGACCCGTTACATCCAGGGCACCTGATCTGCCCAGCTATATCACTCGCAAAGGTCGTATATCCCGCTATAGCCTCCATACTAGGAGAAGAGCAGCTCTTCGCCTCACATATTGCCTTCTCATCGCAAGTGGAAGCACGCCGTGGAGTCAACGTAGATGGACCGGAATCGGAGGGACAAGGGTGTGAAACGAGGTGAGGTTGACAGAATGTCTGGTTGCAATGTGGACATCTGGTCGGCAAGAAGTCGACTAGCGTACAAGAGGCACATCTAGCGCCTATATCCAACATCGACATCTTGCCTCTACCCGTGATGCAGTGGTTGATGCTCGGGTCGTGTGAGGTAAGGCTGAGTGAATGATGGATCTACCTCCACTTTGGATGTCCACTCGAGCGAAATGTCGTGCGAGAGCATCCCAAAAAATCAGATCTCTACTTTCTCGTCTTCACCTTCATCTCGCACCCGACAGCACCATGAGCAGTACCAAGAGGATACAAGTTCTCGATGGAGGAATGGTCTGTTCTCCCTCTTCGTGCGTGGCGTGTAGCTGACAGCTCGCAGGGTACGACGTTGGAGGCTCTTGGCGCAAATGTGTCTACCCCTCTATGGGGCTGCGACTTGCTCCAATCGTCGCCCGACACCATCCGCAATGTGCATCAACAATTCACAGCTTCCGGTGCAGACATTATACAAACAGCGACGTCTGTCTCTTTCTTGATCACTGCAACCTATGCTCATAGCAGATACCAACTCACCCTGCCGTCTCTATGTTCCCACTTATCAATCGACGAATCCACCGCCAAGGGCGTCATGCAATCTGCCATTCCACTCGCGTCGACTTCTCACGGCCATGTAGCATTATCAATAGGCCCTTTCGGCGCGACTCTCTCACCGGGACAGGAATATGCAGGGGTGTATCCACCGCCTTATGGTCCACCACCAACGTCTACCCCTTCAAATCGCATCTCCGACCCTGAAGTCCTGAAGGACGCTATAGACGCTCTGGAGAAGTTTCACCTGGACCGTCTACTCGCTTTTTCAGATGATGGGAAAGTATGGTCCCAGGTAGAATGGATCGCTTTCGAGACTATACCTGTCTTGTATGAGTACGCGGCCATTCGACGAGCTATGCAACATCTCGTAGAGTCGGGACGAGGGAAAAAGTTTTGGATATCTTCAGCTTATCCCGAAGGACGACACCCGCAAACGTACCCCGGAGGCAAAAATGCAAGTGTAGAGGATGTACTGGAAGCTGCGCTAGGAGGAGAATTACCACCTGCAAATGCTATCGGAGTGAATTGTACGAATCCGACATATATCGCCAGTCTAGCCGAGGATTTCACCTCGACTCTTCTAAGATTACGCCAAGATGGAAAGATCGCGAGAAACGAGACGGCATTCGTGCTGTATCCCGACGGAGGGAGCGTTTACGATGTCAACACTAGGACGTGGTCATCTGGAGGGATAGACGCTACATCGTGGGGTAACCAGGTGGCTGCTGTAGCAAGAAGTGTCGATTCTAAAGAGCAACACGGGGCGAAGGTATGGGCAGGAGTGATAGTAGGGGGATGTTGCAAAGCCGGCTTTGACGAGATCAGGGCCTTGCGCCAGTCCCTGGACATATCATAGAATGCTGGCCATACATTATGAGCCACATGTATGTATCGACTGTTAAACTGTCTCCTGAGCTCACAACGCCACCTTGGCCATACCGTCGGTCGCGCCGTCTATCGACCCACTCAGCGACAAGACCTCTACCCTCCTCCCCAGACCAGGCCACGGTTTGCCCCTCTGCGAACTCGAGCTAGATTGTCGGGTCAGAGCAGGTCGAGTCGAGCTCGAATCTTGAGACAGGACAGAGTAGACAAAGTTTGGATTCGTCAATGGAGACAAGTCTGATGGTTTTTCCAGGCGCTGCACGTCAGTCTAACAAGGCCGTGCGAGGAGAAGGGACGAACCGCTTTGATGGCTTCGTAATCTGCCTCCATCCCTGTGACTTCACGTATGACTTCTCCACTTCCAAACGCATGGTATATCCTCACGTCGTGTATCCTGAACAAGACATTATCGACTCGTAGGAATAGACGTAAGAGGATGAAGAAAGAATGAGGCATCACACGCTGGATGATCAGCTACTAAATAGTCGAGATATTGGATAAATGCAGGAAAGGGTGAGACGTACGATTCTGGCGTTGAGGATACTCTCCCCATTGTCATGTAGCTCATCTTCGAATAACGACACATCGTCATAAAAAAGGATCTGATCCAATACTGGATCTTGCCTAGCTAGCAGTTTCATCGGAATCTCATGTTTCTCCGATGCTCTGAATGTCTACACTGTCAGTCACGATGTACTCTGATAACATGGTCGCCAGTGGAGACGGGAAAGGGTTAAAGGCATGTCCGCCCACTCACAGATGGTCCGGCTGTAGAGCCTGCGTAACATGTAGAATAGGTCCAATCATGCGGTTTGACAGGTTTGGACGGTAATGGTGTATCGCTCAATAAAACCGAAGGTGTAGATCTGATGGTGAGTACCAGGCTCTGTGTAAAGGGACATACCTGTTCTTCCCCCATTGATCCGCCATGGAAACCTTGACACCTCCTCCAACCCTCTCTTCCCATCCTTCTCCAGTTGCTACTGCAGATAAAGCTTCGAGGGTATCAAATCGCATTCCAACAGTCTTTTCTCCGTCTGATGTGCTTGACGAATGGGAAGGGGCAGGGGAGGAGGAGGGCGATGAGGGGTCATAGGTCAATACCAGAGAATTGTTGCCGAACGTCATTTCGGGTAAAGGTAATCCTAAGCTCTTCTCCGCGCTATGTCTTCAGCATGACCTCTTGGTATCGTAATATCATGCTCTTGCAAGCGGAGAGAGGGATACGGGGGAGAGGAGCTTAGGCTGGCGACATACGCTTCTATCTCTTTCCCGTTCAAAATGGGTCTTTTGGTCGTTTGGATGTTCCAAGGACCAATCTGCATTGACGAGGTGTATTTCCCCTTGTTCAGTCGGAAATGAGGTACGCTCGGCATCCTTGCCTCTGCTGGGAATGTTGCTCTTGACATCTGTCTTGAGTGTCGCTCTTGTCTATGTCACGAGGTTGAGAATGTGTTGAATTCGACTACGAGCAGGTCGCTGAGATGAAGTCAACCTGACGAGATCCCTCGGATCCGATAATCCCGGTGCGACCCTTCTGCATCCTACCCATGGAAACTGTCGAGGTGCTCTGCACAAGATTTCGCATGAAGTTGCATGTACATGTGGACATCTACCTGTAAGATAGGCAAACATAAAAGAGTGAAAAGGAAAAGAGATCGTGGCATCGTACTCGGTCAAAGGTATATACACTACGCGGTTTCATCGGGTTGGGATACGCATTAAAACACGTGTTCGAGCATGCAAAAAGGTCGTCAAGACGTTCCATCGTCGTTACTCTTGGACTCGGACAATCATGCCAAACCATCCGCAGGTCGAGTCCTCGAAGGGCTCGAAATGACCTCGGCAAGCCGTTCGAGTTGACCGTCCCCTTGAGCATCCTTTCCATCGACAACATCTCGAATGAGATCCATCGTCTTATCGAGAGAACGTCTTCGCATCGACGGAGAAGAGCTCATCGAGGTACCAAGGGACGATTGTCGAGCGTGACCAGGCTTCCATCGTACGCCCGTGTTCTCCTGTGGTGTGCCAGGCGAATCGAGAGGGGGGCCAAGGGGAGGTGTCGCTCCGCCCATTCGAGGTGAGCTGGGCGATCCCGGAGTGGGAGGTGCGGAACCTGCGGGGGAAGCAGGGCTGTGCTCGTCGGGCTATACGTCAGCTTTTGACAAACGCCCAAGTCCGTCGAGCTCACGTCGATCATGTCTGGAGGCAAACGCTCATTCTCGATATCGCTCTTTCGTCTGTGGATCAGCTGAAATCATCCTTGATTTGTTCGCCAGCTCACGCATCGTCAAAGCCCTGGATAGCCTCTTTGATGCCCTCTGCACCCGAAGCGAGCATACCAGCCGGTAACGAGGTGGATCCAGATATACTCTTGAGCTCTGAGACTCTCTCCGACTCCTCTCTGTTTATCAGCTGCCTAGACTCGAGGCGGTTTACAATAGCTTACCGCAACAGGGCAAATACTCGAGACATTCGGCCCACAGCCAGAATCTTGTTCTTGATGACTTGTCGTCGCTCCGAAGAGTGCTCCTCGACTCCCATGAGCTTGGTGTCGAAACGTTCGGGCTCACCGGGCTCTTCCTCGGGAGTGATGGCCATAGGTGTCTCCTCCTCCTCTTCAAGCTCCTCCTTGGTACAGCAGTTGAGAATCGCGATGAGCATGTCCGTGACTGAGATTAGCTTCGTCATAAGGGCCGGACTCACTCTTTTCCCCAACGAAAGGCAGCGACCAGGTGAAGACGTCCATGAAGTTGGGCAGCCAGTAAGGGTGTGGAGTACAGTTGAATTGTCGAATGCTGCCTATGAGCAAGTCTAAAGCAAGTTGCACGTCATAGCTCACTTCATAACGTTTGATTCATACTTCAGCACGGCAGCCTTGTTTGAGTACACGTCGAGATAGTTGGGAGCCGAAAAGATGGTCATGACCGAGGGGAAACCCGTCGTCTTTGTCTTCCTGTACATTCGATATCCTGCGTCTTGCGCCTCGTGTGCGCGAATGATTGACAGGAGGTTGTTTCGCTCCAGGAACTCGCACGCGGCATTGTATCTGGCATCAGAGAACGTTAGAAATCGATACCCACGTGAAGAAGTAAGAACATCCTCGGACATGGTTATGAACAAAGTTGTTGGTGCCGTTCTTTTCCGAGCCGAAATCTTCCAGTGGATCAGACCATAAGATATCGCACATCAGGCCTGATGTGGGTGGTTCTCGGAATCGGTCAATCTGGGGTCAGCTTGGAAGACCTAGTGAAGGGATTGACAACTCACAGATCGTAAGTCATCAAGTGTAACAAGCTCGGGCGAAAGACCACCGTGGATGCACAGGAATTGCTTGTTCATGACGGCAGCAAGGGGAAGGTTGCAGAACGACTCCATACAGGCGTTGTAGATGGTCTCGGAGTATTTGTGTTTGCCTAGAATGAGCTTTTGCTCCATTGGCAGATTCCAACAGCTCACATTCCAGTTTGAAAGTGAAGTAGTCTGTCAGATGTCGGCACTCGTGATTTCCACGCAGGAGGAACAACGTGTCTGGGTACCAGATCTTCAGAGCCCAGAGATACAGAACACACTGGTGATTAGCTCTGCCGATCCACGATAGAGATGGCTCACCTCGATGGAAAAGTAACCTCGATCGACGTAATCTCCCAAGAACAAATACCTCGTTTCTGCCGGGTTGCCTCCTACCTCAAACAGCTTCATCAGATCGTACTAGCAGTCAGCGGCCGTGTAGCATCCGAGCGGAGTCGAGCAGCTTACATATTGACCGTGAATATCCCCGCAGACTGTTTCGTTAGCTTCGAGGCAGGCTTCTCGCTAGTGCAAGCTAACCTGTGATTGGGGCGTCTACCTCCAGCAGGTTCGGCTCCGATCGCAAGACCTCCCCTCCTCTGATATGTCAGATAGACCCCGAGAATCCCACAACAGCAGCTCACTTCTCGAGGATGAACAGAGCTTGTTCCTCTGTCAATCGTCCTTCTCGATAAAAGTGGTTCTTCAAGAAAGCGATATCGGGCTTATTCTTGTCCTCTTTCGAGAAGAACTGCTCGTCTGTCGGAACGTACATTGCCGGCGCTTGCACCTGGAGGACCGATCGATACACGTAATTGAAGGTCAAAGGGCGGGTGCAGCAGATGATTTAGAAGTTGCAAGGGTGTCGTGGGTAGTAAGGGGGAAAATATGATCAGCTGTTGTACTCGCCAATCTCGAATGAAAGAAAGGGACAAGCAGCACAAGCTCCACTGCTCTGAAAGCTGAAATCTCCACTCAGATTCCCTGGTCCGAGACCACACCTCTTCCTCGTGTCGCGCCCGACATCTGCTTTCCACGCGACCTACTCCACACACAACACTTCATACCCGGATGACCCGTACACTCACATCTTTGACGACTCTTTCGGTGGTACTGACCACCTCTCCATTCTCCAACGTATGCTGGGTGAAATCAATGGTCGGTATAGGAATGTTGTGACGATTCGTAATGGCCGCTATGGCATTGGCCCTGTGTGTGGAGGGTGAAGTCATGGTGCGGGAAGGGGATGTTGGAATGTTTCGAGGTATGTATGGACCAGCCAGTAGGGGTATGGATCGCTCTCTTGCTTGTATCTTGGACCTGTCGGAGAGGTATAGATGCGTGGTGTGAAGGATGTGGTTGGTGAAGATGCTCCGGGTATACTACAGGTGCATGGACCATGACGATCATTCCCCCATTGCTCGTCCCGCCACATTTGCCACCCACTCATATAACACCGCGCGAGATCATCTCCCCCTTGCCCCGCATTCAACTCATGGGTATACTCTTCTCTGCCTCTGTTGCTTGCCATATTGACCCAAGGACTCGTAGCCAAGATGCCGACAGTGGAAGATTACTTTGACGACGATACCGATATCCCCCTCCCCAGTTCATCGAAACCCCGGAATCTTCCCAACACCGGTATTCGAGGTGCCCTACTGGAGGAGATCAACTCGGACGACGAGAATGAGATAGACTACAACCTACTCGCAGAACAATCTCACGGTGGTTTTGGAGAAGATGCAAAGGCTCCTCCTCCATCTTCGGGCAAGGGAAAGATGACGATGCGAGAGGATCCGGGAGAGCTACGTCCGTCGGGAGGTGCACCGCAGATCAACCCGAATACACCAATGGGAGGGTTCATGGGCGACATGATGAAACTCCAACAGGCCGAGGAGGAACGTATGGAGAGGTTGAAGAAGCAGTTTGGAGCTGTCAGCGTGTCTGATCCGAGTGTTTACAAGGAGTATGTCGATACTACGTCAAGACTTGGATTCCGAGCTCATGGTCAGGTGGAACGCGGTGTACCCAATCTACTTCGACGCCAAAGTCTCGATCAAGCATGGTCGTCGAGTATCCAGGAAAGAGTCAGTCTGGTGGCCTCAGGCAACCCAGATTGCAAAGGCTTGTCGAGTTCTCGGTTTGCCCAGTGTTCTCGAGGTAGCTATCAGTCTTGCAAATTCGCGCACGTAGCTAACCATGCAGCCGGATAGATGTCACCCTGCAGACTGGGAGAACCCGGGTCGAGTAAAGGTCCAAATTAGCAAAGACGGTCGATTCCTCAATCCAATCGTCAAGAACCGTCAGTCCTGTAATATATTGTTGACTCCAATGACTGACTATATAGGAACCCAATTGTGTCATCAACTCGCCTCTCAAATCCAACACCAAAACCCTGAACTCGTCTATAAACCTCGACCCAGAACCGTCAAGCCAGCAACCACTGCTCAATCGTCAGCTCCAGCCAAGAAAGCCAAACCCACCTCCAAGTCAAAGAAGGCGAGCACAAAGCGGATAGTACATCAAATCCCACTTCCTTCCCGTCCACCAGCCCCACCTCATCCTGTTCCATCCCTAGACGACAGGTTACCTCTTCATTCGCCCATCCACGCTGCCGGTGTAGCTGTCTCTGCTATTGCCAGGGATATCGAGACGGAAAAGGAAAACAAGAAGAAGGGAATCACTTCGGGTACAGGAGAAGAAGGCGAGAAGAAGGAGAAACAGCCAAAGATGAAGAGGATAGTGGTGAGAGGTGGGAAGAGGTAGTAACTGGCATCCACAGCGCATCGGTATCAGATGATGAATGCATGCATGCCATCTTGCAACATCCTCATGATTACTTTATCGGCAGGGGTTGATGTTCCTACCGCGTACTTCTATCTCGTAGAATGGCAGAGGCGTTGCAGCACGGCGAAGCAAGATCCGCATCAGGGTTTGGAAAATGTTGCCACTCGTTGATTTGAAGGTCGCAGCGCACAGTGCGAAAGTTTGTTACGACGTCACGGGCGTGCGGTTCTCGTGTTACAGAACCTGAGGAACAGCAAAGGAAGACGTGGAGGAGAGGCGATGGATAGGCTACAATGAGTCAGACGCGCGTTCAGGCCATAACCACTATGACACGTCAGAAGAAAGGGTGTGAAGCACATGCTGCATGAAGGTCATAAAGTGATGAGATTCGGTATGCTCGAACAACACCCTCAGGTATTCGTCCTCATACTTGAAGTTGTGGCGGGCATATTTGCAACACACTATTCGCTCGAACATTTGCCCGTCTCCTTAGCGGCGCCGATACTTCACTCTCCGCCAATCATGAAATCCTTCGTGAACCTCCACGTTCCGCACAACTAATCTTTTTATTCATGATGCGTTCCGCTGGAAGCAGGATCTTTTTCTCCTGCTGGCTTGGGAGGAAGGCCCCTGCCTAATCAGTGTGATCTAACAGCAAGCGTACAATACCCAGTTTCCGAACAACCCCGTGACTTCCCCATAATCTTTAGTCGTACGCGCCAGGAAATTCTCCACTCGATCTCGCTCGTACGAAGTGAGCTCATCCGGGTGAGTGAGGCTCGATAAGTAATCTTCTCGCGATCGCAGCACTACCTCCGGTCGATTGGCGGCGATGTAGTCCCCTGCCGGACTGTCACCAATTGTGCGCGAAGATTGTGACATTGATTTGTCCAGGGCTTGTCGCATCAAATGCTCGATGGATGTTGTGCCATTTTGAGCAGCTGCCCGAAGATAGGAAGGCCAAAATGTAGCCTGTTGGGGAAATGCATTCGAGATGTTGTAAATATCCCATCTGGTCGATGTATGACTGACGGTTCTGGCCAGATTACCGGCAATCGTACCTAGGGAGGCGACATGTTTCTCCCAGTCCTGCTGGAGGACGCTTCCGGAGGCGACATAAGGATGCACTCGAAGGCCGTCACAATAGTGATTTATGTTGCCATCAAGTCTGCTTACGATCAACTGTAGGCTGCCAAAGCGAGACGTCCAAGCAAAATTTCCCGACGGGCGGTCAAGGTCTCGAAGCTGCCTCGAAATGGCCAAGATATCCAAATCGATTCCGGCAACGATCGCCAAAGTCGCGGTCGGAAATGAGAGGCCATCAGGGAGAAAGGGAGTATTCCTCAGTCTGCGGCTGCTTACTTTCGCCTCACGGTAAGTCCATAAATCGATAGAAATGCGTTCGACCGGCAATTTGGACGTCAACGCCCAGAGCGAACACAGGCAAACAGGGTTTTTCTTGCAGCCAACACAGCCCCCGGGGATTTTGATGCGGACGCTCCTCACCCTTGGAAAGAGGGAAGCAAGCTGCTCTATCCAATTCCTTGGGAGGGCATCAAACGCGTGGAAGCTCAGGGTGAGATAGGTCGTATACGCAAAGAAGGGTAGAGGTGTCAGGACTTTTTGAGTATGTTTTCGAGTTTGTCGCACGGGATTGGTTTGATGGAGAATTTTGAGAACAGCTTCGGTTTTATGAAGGTTAACATGCTTATAGAGCAGTCGTCCGGCTGCCGCATGGAAGGTGACCGAGAGGGTGAGGCATTTCGCGAGGGTATATCGGTCAACGTGTCGGAGGATCTGGAAGACGACATCGACATTGGTAAGTGCTTCGGGAGTTGGGAGCTGGGGTGAAGGAGCTGAGGAAGGCTCTCGTTCGGAATGGATCGAAGGGATGGGTGATGGGGAAGGGGAGTAGTCTCGAGGTCGTTTGTGCCGTCTTGGCTGTTTATCAGAGCGGTATTCAGAGTGTGAGTGGACTTACAGGCATCTTGGATCTTCGTGAAGCGCTCAAACTGCAGCTTTCACAAAATCAGACGCGATGAAGAGAAGAGGAGGGGGAAGGAGGAAGGAGAAGAAGAGGAGGAAGAGAAGAAGAGGCTGATGCGAGGTGACTGGATGGTGAAGGGGTGGGTCACCCGGGGAAACACACGTCAACGTCCGGGGAATACGTTTGGTTACGTAAGATGTACCAGCGGGATCTGCAGACTTTACGTAACATGACCCTGTGCCCTGAGCGTTTCAAACATGCAAACACATCTCTTTTGCTTCCGGCGGAGCGAGGATTCTGCTTGGTCTTGAAAGACGCTGCTTGAGTTGAATAATCGCTCTCAAGGGGAAGGCGTAGATATCGTAGATACCGGATGATGCCAGAGAACGAGGGAGGAGGTGCTCTCGCCCATCTCTCCTCACTGGAACCCCGGAGTGGGGGATGGAGTGACACATGGCTGGGGAGATCTGGGGCGCTATTGGTTTTAAATGCCTCTGATCTCGCTTGTCGATTACTTCGACTTGATCCGAATCATATCAAATCGAGAGTCGTGTGACCTATAATGCCCAATATAGTGGCCGACAGAGGTAGCGACCCTCGCCCTTGTTATGCTGTTCGAAGAAGAGGCCTCGTATTGAGCTGTTCATACGTCGAGGTTTTGTCCAGTGTCGAGCGGGGGAAGCCGATGCTGTTGAAGTATCGGCAGAATTGAGGGGGGTGACCCTGAATATGGGGTCTTATCTATTCGACGGATTGACCAATCACAAGAGAGGATTTCGGGTGGTCACGGACATTCGCCACCCAGACTTGTAAATGGGAAAATAGGCCGAATTTGGTTGGTCGTACCTTTCGGAAATTCGAGATTCCGACCCATCGAGCAAAGGGCCCATTTCCCATTCTCCCCCCCCCCTCCCCCCCTGGTTGTTTTCCCCACCTTGGCTCATATACATCCCCTCACATTCTTCTTGGTCTCTAGCCCTCTTCAGTCTCCATAAGAGTCCTCGTATCCCTCGAGCTGTTGAATCTTCCTACCCCCGAGAAAAGCAGCTATCCCAAAACAACCCAGGACCCCCTCACCAAGGCGACAAACGTTCTCTTTCCCAGACCTCTTTTCAAAACAGTACGTCTTGCCATCGATCGGACTTTTCACGTCGCTCGATCACGGACTCGGCTCATCGTTTCTAGCTAAAAGACATCCGATCCCGCACCTCACCGCGAAATGTGTGGTGTCGGGTTCATCTGTCACATCAAAGGACATGCCGCCCACAAGATTGTGAGCGATGCTCGAAACATTCTCTGTAACATGACCCATCGGGGTGCCAGTGAGTCTTTGATCGACCTCGTCCGGGGTGTCACGCTAATGTGAAGCCGGTGCGGACGCCCGAGATGGTGATGGTGCTGGTGTCATGACTGGTATCCCTCACGACTTCTTTGTTCGAGAGTGCATCCATTCTTTCTCTGCGACTCTCCCGACCGAAGGTCAATACGCCGTCGGAAATGTTTTCCTCTCTCAAACCGCCGATGCCGCTCAACAGCAGACCTTTGAAGAGCTCGCCAAGGAGCTGGGCTTGCGAGTCCTCGGTTGGCGAGTGGTCCCCACCGACAATTCAATCCTGGGTCCTGCCAGTCGATCCAACGAGCCCAAGATCAAGCAGCCCTTCGTTGTCCTCGAGAAGCACTATGGGCCGGGACAAGAGTCTCAGGAGGGTGCTTTCGATGAGAAGTACTTCCTTCGACAGCTTTACGTGCTGCGAAAACAAGCAACCCACAAAATGTAAGCGACCCATCCAAGCGATGTGCTAACCTCTAGTGGCCTGGACAATGGCTTTTACATTTGTTCCCTTACCCCTTCCAACATCATTTACAAAGGACAACTCTCCCCCGTCCAAGTGTACAACTACTTCCACGATCTCAACCACGCCCTTTATGCCTCTCACTTTGCCCTTGTTCACTCTCGATTCTCCACCAACACCTTCCCTTCTTGGGACCGAGCCCAGCCTTTCCGATGGGCAGCACACAACGGAGAGATCAACACTGTTCGAGGAAACAAGAACTGGATGAGAGCTCGAGAAGGTCACCTCAAGTCGGAGCACTTTGGCGATGAGCTCGAGATGCTCTACCCCATTGTCGAAAAGGGCGGATCCGACTCGGCTGCTTTCGACAACGTTCTGGAGCTGTTGACGGTCAATGGAGTATTATCCTTGCCAGAGGCAGTCATGATGATGGTGCCGGAGGCTTGGCAGAACAACGAGCTCATGGAGCCTGAGAAGAAGGCCTTTTACGCTTGGGCTGGATCTCTGATGGAGCCTTGGGACGGACCTGCTTTGTTCACCTTCTCCGATGGTCGATACTGTGGTGCCAACTTGGACCGAAACGGTCTTCGACCTTGTCGATATGTCGTTACTTCCGAAGACATCATGGTCTGTGCTTCAGAAGTCGGTACCATCACCATTGAACCCCACACCATTATCCAAAAGGGACGACTCAAGCCCGGACGAATGTTGTTGGTCGACACCAAAGAGGGTCGAATTGTCGATGACCGGGAGCTCAAGCTCAACACCGCTCGACGACAACCCTTCGCTGCTTGGATCGAGTCTCAAGTAATTCGGCTTCCCGAGGTCGTCCGACGAGTCAAGAGACACGAGAAGCTCGATGTCGTGCTTGACGACGAGCCGCTCTCCACAGACCCCAAGCTGATCGCTTTCGGTTACACCATTGAGCAGCTCAACATGCTCATGTTGCCCATGGTCCAGGAGGGTCACGAGGCCCTCGGATCGATGGGTAACGATGCTGCCTTGGCATGCATGTCAAACGTTCCCCGAACAGTGTTCGACTACTTCCGACAACTCTTCGCTCAGGTTACCAACCCTCCCATTGACCCCATCCGAGAGTCTATCGTCATGTCACTCGAGACTATGATCGGTAAGGAGGGCAATCTGCTCGAGATGAAGGCCGATCAATGTCACCGACTCCACCTCAAGAGCCCAATCCTTACCATCGAGGAGATGAACGCGCTCAAATTGCTCAAGGTCAGCCACAGTGACTGGCCATCTGTCACCATCGACATTACGTTTGAGAAATCCGAGGGTCTTCCAGGTTACCGAAACGCCCTTAACCGGGTCCGACAAGAGGCCTTGAACGCTGTCCAAGCTGGTTTCAAGGTTATCGTCCTTTCTGACCGAGCCACTTCGCCCGAGCGAATCGCGCTTTCGGCTGTCTTGGCTTGTGGTGGAGTTCACCACTACTTGGTTCAACAGAAGAAGCGAGCGGATGTGGCCATTGTTGTCGAATCGGGAGAGGCTCGAGAGGTCCATCACATGTGTGTCTTGGTCGGTTACGGTGCCGATGCGATCTGCCCGTGGCTCATCATGGAGATGATTCACAAGGTCGCCAAGGAGGGATTGTGAGTTGCCATTACGGACAAGACGGAGTCGAGCTGATGATCAGAGCAAAGGACGGTCAATCCGCCGACGCGCTTGTAGGCAACTATAAGAAGGCTACCGATGAGGGTATCCTCAAGGTCCTTTCCAAGATGGGTGTCTCTACTCTCGCTTCTTACAAGGGTGCCCAGCTGTTTGAGATTCTCGGTCTCCACGAGGAGGTGGTCACCGAGTGCTTCAACGGAACCGCCTCTCGAGTTCAAGGTGCCACCTTTGAGCTCCTCGCCATGGATGCCTTCGAATTCCACGAGCGAGCCTGGCCATCGCGAGATACCGTTCAGATCCCCGGTATGCCCGAGAGCGGAGAGTACCACTACCGACAAGGATCCGAGCTCCGAATCAACGACCCTGTCTCCGTCGCCCAGCTGCAAGATGCTGTCCGACAAAAGAACCAAAACGCCTACGATGCATATTCGCGAAACTCCCGAGAATCGATCAAGCGAGGCACTCTTCGAGGTCTCCTTGAATTCGACTTTGCCAGCGCCACGCCTGTCCCTATCGAGCAGGTCGAGCCATGGAACGAGATTGTCCGACGATGTGTCACTGGTGCCATGTCTTATGGTTCCATCTCCATGGAGGCACATACCACCTTGGCCATCGCGATGAACCGATTGGGCGGTAAATCTAACACTGGAGAAGGAGGAGAGGATGCCGAGCGATCTATTCCTATCCCCGGTCCAGGTGCCGATGCCGAGTCTGGTCCTTTCACCCACGCTATGGAGCTCAAGCCAGTCTGGGACTCTCGACGATCCAAGATCAAGCAGGTTGCTTCAGGTCGATTCGGTGTTACCTCCAACTACCTTGCCGATTCCGACGAGCTGCAGATCAAGATGGCTCAAGGTGCCAAGCCTGGAGAGGGAGGAGAGTTGCCCGGTCACAAGGTCTCTGCCTCGATTGGGCGAACTCGACATTCCACGCCAGGTGTTACGCTCGTCTCGCCTCCTCCTCACCACGATATCTACTCGATTGAGGATTTGAAACAGCTCATCTACGACTTGAAGGCTTCCAACCCTCGAGCACGAGTCTCCGTCAAGCTCGTCTCCGAGGTCGGCGTCGGAATCGTCGCGTCTGGTGTTGCCAAGGCCAAGGCAGACCACATTGTCATCTCTGGTCACGATGGAGGAACGGGTGCCGCCAAGTGGACCTCGATCAAGTACGCTGGTCTCCCTTGGGAGCTTGGTCTTGCCGAGTCTCACCAGACGCTTGTTCTCAACAACCTCCGAGGCCGAGTCACCGTCCAAACCGATGGTCAAATCCGAACTGGTCGAGATATTGCCATTGCCACTCTGCTCGGTGCCGAAGAGTGGGGTTTCGCTACCACCCCGCTTATCGCTATGGGTTGCATCATGATGAAGGCTTGCCACAAGAACACTTGTCCAGTCGGTATCGCTACCCAAGACCCGGCTCTTCGAGCCAAGTTTGCCGGTCAGCCCGAACAAGTCATCAACTTCTTCTACTACGTCATCGAGGAGTTGCGAAGTATCATGGCCAAGCTCGGTTTCCGAACCATCAACGAGATGGTGGGTCGAGCCGATCGACTGCTCGTCGACGAGTCGCTCCGAACGCCCAAGACTGCTCTTCTCGATTTGTCGCCCATTCTCAAGCCAGCGCACCTCATGCGATCAGACGTCGCGACATATCGAGTTCGGGCTCAAGACCACAAGCTTTACGTCCGACTTGACAACAAGTTTATCGACGAAGCCGAGCCTGCATTGCAGAAGGGTCTCCCGGTTGAGATCGACTGCGAGGTTGTCAACACCGACCGAGCTTTGGGTACTACCCTCTCTTACCACGTAAGTAAGAAGTACGGAGAGGCTGGTCTTCCTCGAGACACCATCCACATCAACATGAAGGGTTCCGCCGGTCAATCTCTCGGTGCCTTCCTTGCTCCTGGTATCTCCATCGAGCTCGAGGGTGATGCCAACGACTACGTCGGTAAAGGTCTTTCCGGTGGTCGACTTATCGTCTATCCACCCAAGTCTTCCCCCTTCAAGGCCGAGGAGAACATCATCATTGGAAACGTCTGTTTCTTCGGTGCCACTTCGGGTCAGGCCTTTGTCCGAGGTATCGCTGCCGAGCGATTTGCGGTACGAAACTCGGGTGCTACCTTGGTTGTCGAGGGTACCGGTGACCACGGTTGCGAATACATGACTGGAGGTCGGGTCGTCGTTCTCGGATCGACTGGTCGAAACTTCGCGGCAGGAATGTCGGGAGGTATCGCCTATGTCCTTGACATGGCTCACAGCTTTGCACCCAAGGTCAACAAGGGTACCATTGAGCTTGGTCCTGTCAACGACCCGCAAGAGGTCGCCGAACTGCGATCGCTCATCGAGGATCACCGACACTACACTGGATCTGAAATTGCCGACCGAGTTTTGCGAAACTTCCACCGATTCTTGCCCATGTTTGTCCGAGTCATGCCTTTGGACTACAAGCGAGTCTTGGAGGAAGAGGCCGCTCGAGTTGCCGAGGAGAAGAAGAAGCAGAGTGTCATTGATCTCATCCCCTCGCAAACTGCCTCGCAGGTCGATCTCGTCGCTACCGGTTACGACCCGATCCTGCCTCGAGACACGAACGCGCTCACCATCTCCACTCCCAAACTTGTCACTCCGAACGATTCGCCCAAGCTCAAGGCTGCCGAGCCCCACATTGTCGACGTGGAAGACTCGATGGTCGACGAGGCCGAGACCAAGGAGCGATTATCCAAATTGGACAAGACTCGAGGCTTCATGAAGTACAAGCGACTCAACGAGCCTTACCGACCTACCCGAAAGAGAGTCAAGGACTGGAAAGAGATTTCTACCCGACTTTCCAAGCCCGAGCTCAAGTACCAGACTGCTCGATGTATGGACTGCGGTATTCCATTCTGTCAATCTGACACTGGATGTCCCATCGCCAACGTTATTCCCAAGTGGAATACCATGGTGTTCGAGGACCGATGGTTGGACGCTCTCAACCGACTGCTCAAGACCAACAACTTCCCCGAGTTCACCGGTCGAGTTTGTCCTGCTCCCTGTGAGAGCGCTTGTGTTCTGGGTATCAACGAAGCCCCAGTCGGAATCAAGTCGATCGAGTGTGCCATTATCGACAAAGGTTTCGAGGAAGGCTGGATGGTGCCCAAGCCCCCAGCGCATCGAACCGGCAAACGAGTCGCGGTCATCGGATCGGGTCCGGCTGGGTTGGCTGCGGCTGACCAGCTCAACAAGGCTGGTCATCTTGTCACTGTCTACGAGAGGGCCGACCGAATCGGTGGTCTTCTCATGTACGGGTGAGTTGTATTCCACGATCGTGAGCGGATCGCACTAATGGCAGTATTCCCAACATGAAGCTCGACAAGAAAGTCGTTCAACGACGAGTCGACTTGATGGCTGCCGAGGGTGTCTCTTTTATCACTAACGCACACGTCGGTGTCAACGCCGATGCTCTGCAGATCAAGTCGGACAACGATGCCGTTATTGTCGCCACCGGAGCTACCTGGCCACGAGACTTGAAGTTGCCCAACCGAGAAGTCGACGGAATTCACTTTGCCATGGACTTCCTCACTCCCAACACCAAGTCTCTCCTCGATTCGGAGCACGCCGATAACGCCTTCATCTCTGCCAAGGGCAAGGATGTCATTGTCATCGGTGGTGGAGATACCGGAAACGACTGTATCGGTACCAGTGTTCGACACGGTGCCAAGTCGGTCACCAACTTTGAGCTCCTTCCCGAGCCGCCAGCTCAACGAGCGCAAAACAACCCTTGGCCACAATTTGCCCGAGTCAAGAAGACCGACTATGGTCATGCCGAGGTCATGGCCAACTTTGGCGGAAAGGACCCTCGACAATACTGCATTTCGACCAAGAGGTTCGTCCTGGACGACGAAGGCAAATTGAAGGGTCTCGACACCGTCTTGGTGGAATGGACCGAGGTCGGCGGTAAATGGTCCATGGAGGAGGTCAAGGGATCGGAAAAGTTCTACCCGGCTCAACTTGTCCTGCTCGCTCTGGGATTCTTGGGTCCCCAAAACGAGTGCATCAAGGCTTTGGAGGTCAAACAGGATCCTCGATCCAACATCCAGACTCCTCAAGGCGTGAGTGCTCCTCGCCTGATCAAGTGATCGTTGCTGATGATTAGAAATACGTCACCAACCAGGCTGGTGTCTTTGCTGCTGGAGATTGCCGACGAGGTCAATCTCTCGTTGTTTGGGGTATCAAGGAAGGACGACAATGTGCCGAAGAAGTCGATACCTTCCTCACCGGAGCTTCGGCATTGGCATACCAGGGTGGTATCCCAAGACGAAACTGGATTGCCCCCAAGGTCGGAAAGAGCGTAGGAAGCGCCATCTCGGAGACCGCCAGCGACCGGGCAGGCATGGACTCTGAGGCTGTCAGTGTGGCTGCTTGAGCTCGCGTAGCCAGCGCGAGTAGAAGGCAAGCAGGAGTATGAGGTGTCTTTTTGGGCGAATCGACGTTGCAAATAAAAATAGACTTGCTCTTTTGTCAGGATCATGTTGGCTGTTGAATCCATCTTTAACGTTTGTATGCATATGGTGTCAGAGTCGAGTATCCCCTACCCACACAAGTTTTCTCGGGTTCAACAGTCCTGTCCAATTCAAGAGGCGGCCTTGCGGGAGTTTCAATTCTGATTAAACAGGTTGCATGATCGAGTGGCAGATGTGTACGGGGACGCTATGATCGTTCGCTCCTAGTCGAGTGATTCCAGCATGACATCGACTTGCCATTCCCGAAGGAGACGATCGTCCACCTCGTCCCAGATCTTCTGCTCTACATAGTCGGCCTTGGACCCTATGGTGATTGTCCGTCCACCTTGTCCTATGCGTTCCATGATTCCATCTGCGATTCTTCCCACTTGGTCGATAGAAAGCTGACCTCGACTGAAATCCAACCCAGATGGGCGGGAAGCCAGGTGGAATATCTTTCCAGACCTACATCTCGTCTTTCGGACGACGCCAAAGATCTCCCTCAGGTCCACTTCCAGAAGACTCAAGTCGGGTTCGGTTACCTTGCATGATCGTTCTTCATCGACATCGAGCAAAATTCGTAGATCCTTATCTCGCGAGTGGACGAGCAATTCGGACGGTATAGAATAGACCGGAAGATGGATTCTGGATCTTGTCCATCCTCCATGTGTGGGGTATGATCTTCGACGATGAATACAAAAGGTGAGCGTTTGAGCGTGCGTGCATATATTTACCAGGTCCGATGATGGGATTGGGGTTTGTGCGGGGTGATCAGGGCTCACTGGGAATCGAAAGACGATATGTGGGGCGGTAAGATGAGACAGAAAGTCACATCGATCTGACTTGCCTGTGGTCCATCTGGAATTCGCGTCGGCGTCATCTGCCGTCTCAGGAGCGAACAAAGGATCCAGGCGAGTGCCTATGGTGGGTTCCCCGCGATATTGAGAAGGCTTACTGCAGAAAACGGGCGTAGGATGATCAGATCCAAGGCGAATCATTCGTAAGCCAGATAAGGAGAGAGCGACGAGACGGTCAAATGTCTCGTCGAGGGTCGAATGGGTATGGGAAGGGATATCGAGGATTCTAGTGTACTTCAATATCTCCCTTTTGCTGCTTCTTCTACCGTGGGTCGTGTTATTGCCGTTGTGATCTTGAGTAGGGGTGATTTGAGAATCGGTGATGCCGTAGAAAATGGAAGTCCAATCTCCTTTGATCTCAAGTTTGTAGTACAAGACAGATACTGCAACCTCGTGGAATATCGTATTGACGCGTGCGCATCGCGCCAGGGAAGTATCGTCGAGATAGGTGAAGATCGGTCGTAACATGTCGGGGACGTGCATCTTCCGCGATAGGGAGTCAGAAGAGATATCAGTTCCATCCTGACGTCGTGTTAGCGCTCATGTACAGCACCGATGGCCTTTGGCTAAGCTCCTGAGATGTGAACATGCTCGGGCGTGGCCAGATGATGATCACCTCTCGATAATTGGCGGTTAATGCGTTGGGCCCTTTGTTCTGCTGAGACACTCGAATCGAGCAATTTATAGATGTGGAAGAGTCACGGTGTTCTCGATCCGCCATTAAAGACGCGACACTGGATGAATGGAGCCAAAGGCATGGCCGGTTCGGTCAGTCGTTTCTCAAACGCCTCGTCAGGAATTGTCCGTCGTTTTCTTTTTGGCTGGGGTCAGTACGATGACTGTTAGCTAATTCGGTGATTCAGTCGATATGCATCTCAGTGCTGTACGTTGAGGATCAAACAAGCAGAACAGACAGAACATAAGTATAACGGATCCAGTGCATAGAGATGAATTACATGACGTGGCGGTTGTTATTGCTCTGATAACGTTGCCCACCTCAACCCCCTCCACCTACCATCTCCAACCCAACTTTCTGCATTCACCACCTCATACAGTCTGATATACCGTCAAGATGGCCTCATCCTCCCTAGACGCTCCCGCAGGAGTGACAAGACCAGTCGTCTTCTTCGATGTGGTCATTGGTGAAACGCCCGCAGGAAGGATAAAAATGGGTGAGCCGCTTGATCCTGTGGGAGTGGAATGAGCTGACGAGGTAGAGCTGTTCAGCGATATAACACCAAAGTGAGCTGCACGACGCCCGCCTGCCACGGTGCCAAAGCTTATATGTAGAACGGCGGAAAACTTCAGGCAATTATGTACGGGTGAACACAGGTGAGGTCTCTCTCATAATATTCCAGTCTACCTGGACAGCGATTGTGTCAAGGGCGCTACTGGTGTTCGACTGCATGGCGTATGAACCGCCCTCGGCACTTTCTTGCGACTATAATCTACATCGTGAGCTAAACGAGTACTGATATGAAGGATAAATAACGTTCCGCAAGGATACAAAAACTCTACGTTTCACCGGTATGTCCATTTCCTCCCTCTTCTCCCCTTCCCCAGGCCCTCGTGCAAGCCACTCATTTGGCCTGAACCTTCTAATTTGACGTCTGTGCGGAACGTGCTAGGATATAGCTAACGCACAGAGTGTGAGCTGCCCGTCGTTTCAACATCATAAGCTCATTTCCAGCATCACATCCTTCATGTGTCAAGGAGGTGATTTCCTCAACGGGGACGGGACAGGTTCCATGTCGATATATGGCTCGCAATTTGAGGATGAAAACTTTACGGTCAAACATACAGGACCAGGATTGTTGAGTATGGTACGTCCTATGTTCCTGATGAGGAAGAGTCAGGAACTGATCATAGGCAAACTCTGGGCCAAGGACGAATGGATGCCAAGTGAGCTAGACTCTGCGGGAAAACGTAGCTGACATCCTAGTTCTTCATCACGACTGCTCCAGCGGAATTCTTGGATGGGAAACACGTCGTATTTGGCAGAGTCATCGAGGGTTTATTGACCGTTCGAAAGATTGAAAACGTCCCAACAGGTCCAAACAACCGGTCAGTCAGCTACATCTTCCGGCGCAGGCACCAGCTGACAGAAAGACCAAAGTTGACGGTGAAAATCTCAGAGTGCGGAGAAATGTAACGATAGATAAAGCTCATGAAATGAAATGTCATAACGTCGTAACAACGTGAAGTACCTACTCGAACCCGACGTATCCCGCTGCTCTACCCATCTAAACATTAGCAAAAAAGCCTAGAGGAACATACAGAACGCAGTCGGTTACTCACTGTGGTCTTCTCAAACATCTCGGTCGTAATCTGCGCCAGGAATCCAGGGACACTCTGCCTCTCTGTAATCCAGAAATGCCTCGTGTCTTCAAGACCCCTCGCCAACGCTCCAGTCATTTGCATCGTCCCAAAATGACCCTCTTGACTGGCAAACTTGAGAGTCAAGCCCATCTTGCCTTTTGGCGCGTACATTGACGTCAAGCGAATATCCGCTCCAGACTCGTCAAACTTGATACGCCATCCGAGAAGACTGTACACTGCTTCCAAAAACTCTTTCGATTTGGTTCCAAAAATCTTTCGTTAGTGGGCGTCGAAATAGCGAGTTCAGTGACATACCTCTTTGAGCCGTTGGAGACGTTTTGCATGGGCCACTTCCAGCTGATCCTTCTCCGCTTTGAGCCTTTCAAAACTTGACAATGGGACTGAACCCTCCCCATCTACCGGAACAGCCGCCTTCGCTAAACGCTCCAGCAAAGCTTGGCATTCCAATTTCAGTCCGTCCAGCTCTTTTTGCCTGATGGCTTTGATCCGGGATGAAGGATTATCTTTGAGCTCGATACATCTCTCTGTGGCTGGATTATATTCTCCAGAAGCCACGCGCCTCATCAGGTCGTTCACCTCTGCATCAAGGGTGGTATTGGCCGAAGTGAGCGAGTTGATGGTAGCTTCCAGGGCCTCGATATCTGACGTAAGCTCAATCCGGTCAATGTAGCGTACCAGCGGTCAGACGAGAAATCTTTTCTATAGCTTCGTCCAGTGCCGATTGCTTAACAAGGCCAGCTCCGCTGGTCAAACGATCCTCGACATCTCGACTATCTCGCGAGACAGAATCAAGTTCGGATCTGTATTGGTCCACGAGCTGCTCGAGCTGCCTTACTCGACCAGATTGATCCCCTTGAATAGCTCCCGGCATAGAGGGACCCTAAAATTAGCTTATCACCATCACAGCAATCCGTATGTTAAGACCTACGGCTCGAGCAGCTTCGACTTCCGCCTTGGCCAGCCTTTCCATCCTCTCCGCAGCGGCTCGTCCCTCTTTAGCCCACCTGCATTCGGTTGTCATCTCGGCCAATTCTTTCGATAGAGTTTGATTGGTGTTGAACGAATCTGCGGCGAGGTTATGCAGCCTTTTCGTCAACTCCACAATCTCGGCCTCTTTCGCGTTGACTTCGGTCGTGGCCTTGGTGTACAGAGCAGAGAGAGCTTGTAGTCGTTGTTGCAGCTCGGAATCGCCCGAAGAGGAAGGGAATGTCTGGGTTAAAGACCTTTTGTCAGCCGAAGGAGCCCGGCAAAAGGGAACCCACTCCATATCCCGTCTCGACGAGTCGAGCTGATCATGCAAAGATCTAACTTCCTCCCTCAATGCCCTCTCGACGTCTTTCATCGCTCTCTCACTCGCGTCATACTCCTTCTTCTTCTTTCTTAGGCTTTCCAATTCGACCTGGGCCGCCGAGTAATTCCTCTCAAGAGTGGAGAGATGTCCCGCTTGTCCTGCTCGTGAGTTTTGACATCGGAATAACTCATATCACTCACGCTTGAGCTCGGCTCTCATCGTAGCATCCGTCTGCTTGTCCTCCTTTTCGTATTGTTCTGCCGTTCTACCCTCTATCGCCCGCCGTCTTTCCTCCTCCAACTCGATGGCCAGACCTTTCGCTCTTCTCTCAAAGCCTTTCAACCTGGTCACTTCATCTTCTGCGTCCTTGTTCCTACGCCGTAGATCTGAGATCTCCACCTTGGTGGAATCTAATAGAGCGCTATGTTTACGCTTGAGCTCATCGTGATCTCTCCTCTCTGATTCGTACTTGTTCAATAAGGAATCGCTTGATATCCTATATTCTTTCACTTTGGCAAAGAGCGATTGCTGTGCGTCAGACATAAGTCCACCTTGAGGGACCTCACCCTTTCCTCTGACCATGCATTTTCCTTCTCTTCAGTGAGCGAGATGGCGGACTTCTCTCCGTCATGTAACAGTTTCCGTTCCATCTTCAATCTGTTACATTCCGACCTCAACTCTGCATTCTCATCCTGTGATGCGCCGAGCTTCTCCTTTAGATCGAGCAGCTGCCTTTGAAGAGTGATAATACTACCACTCGACATGCCTGTAGTCCTTCTCGGCGGATCTGCCATTAGCCGGAATCTCCAAGCTCCAATAGTATGACCCACTCTCGTCGAAAGCCTCTGCAGCGTCGCGTTTGCGTAAAGACGAAGAGAGGCTGTACGAGTCTGAAGAGCTAGATATGGGTATGCGAGAAGTGGACGAGGAGAGTTGAGAGTTGAAAGACATGATAAGCAGCTCAAGGAGGAGGATTTGGATCTTGGCTGGGAGGTGGTCGAGGGGATGAGTGTTGACAGGATGCGCGAGACCGGCGGGGGGGATGACGACGAGCCTATTTAGGTTTCTAAAGGTGTTCCCACGCCTATCGACAATTTTGTAACAAGCATTACAAATCGTGTTTGTAATGCCCAACGACCCATTTCTAATCCCGGCTATCTGTGCCGCGATCGACCATGGCTTCCTGAAAAAGTTGAATCTCGAGGCCCAGTATTTGTTGACAAGCATCATCACCATGTCAGATCCTTCATCCTCGACCTCGACTTCCAACGCTGCAGCAGCGCACGCATCGGTTATTTTCCCCTCGGAAAGTATACCGGATGATGCTGTCCATATCTCCGGACCAGACTTTTCGAAGCGGGTCGACCTGAAATCGTTGTTGGATAGCTATGCGACAATAGGATTCCAGGCTACAGGTCTCTCACAGGCTATACATGTGGTTGACCAGATGGTGCGAGGAGCCCCTCTCACCGATACATAGATATACATGCTGATGTGTAGAGAAGACTGCGAGAGAACGAGGACGAGCCATTGACATTGTTCCTGGGTTACACTTCCAACTTGATCTCTTCCGGCTTGAGGGAGATACTACGCTTTTTGGCTCAACATAAATTGGTGGATTGCATAGTCACTACCGCCGGAGGGATAGAAGAGGACTTTATAAAGTGTTTAGGGCAGACGATATTGGGTGACTTTGCCATGGACGGTGCGGGATTACGGAAAAGAGGGTCAGTCGGCGCTCGTTCGATGAACCCAGCTGATGGCGCAGGTTGAACAGGATAGGCAACCTGTTGGTCCCCAATTCCAACTACTGCAAATTCGAAGATTGGGTAGTGCCCATATTGGACACAATGGTAGCGGAGCAACAGTCTGAAGGAACCGTATGGTCCCCTAGCAAAGTCATAAATCGGCTAGGAAAGGAGATAGATAACGAGGAGAGTGTGTACTATTGGTGTTACAAGGTGAGTCATCACCGCCTCCACTCTCTGATGCAATGCTCAGTGGCTAATGCCAGAACGACATACCGGTATTCTGTCCCGCATTGACAGATGGCTCTCTAGGTGATATGATCTACTTCCACACGTACAAGACGGAAACCCCATTCGTGCTTGACATAGTCAGCGATATTAGGAGACTGAATGATATGTCGGTCAAAGCGAAAAAGGCAGGAATGATCATTCTCGGCGGTGGAGTGTGCAAGCATCAAATAGCCAACGCTATGCTCTTTGTACGTGACATGCTCCCATATCTGGCTTTCTACGGTGATGCTGATAGATAGAGGAACGGTGCAGATTATGCAGTGTACATCAACACAGGACAAGAGGTGAGTTGAGTCCTGACCGATCACTGACTTCAGTACGACGGATCAGACTCTGGCGCTCGGCCAGACGAGGCGGTCTCTTGGGGAAAGATCAGGGCTGGCGCGCAGAGCGTCAAGGTGTACGCCGACGCGACGCTCGTGTTCCCCTTGGTAGTCGCTGCGACATTCGGCAAAGCCCACTGGGAGAAGACTGGCCAATGAGGTCGCTGCATGTATATATTGGCCGTTTAGCCATCGTAGAGCAGGACGTTTACATAGCGCCTGCATGGCCAACGGCGCGGTGCATTGAATGCCAAGACTCTTAGGGTCGTTATCATTCTCGGAATTGGCCGAAGCAACTCGTTATCTCTTCACCTCTTGGCTGCCTTTCTTCCTATTCCGCCATACCTCCCTCCACTGCGCCTCCACTCCGAACGACCAGCCCCGAACAACATAGATCAGGGACTCAGACTGAGGACACACTCATGAAGGGCTTGTCTAGTGAGGTACGGGGGTCCATGGATACTACCAAGAAGAGTGGTCCTCCTCAAGCTGGAGTTTATGCGACGCCTTATTGCTCAATTGATCAAAATGGGGTCAACGGATACGTAGTTCAAGGGGCTTGAAATCCGGCTCTGATTGGCCGTCTTGTCCTCAAACTAGTCCGCACGAGCTCGGATGGCAGCGGCAGAGTCTGGCTGGATGTTCGGGCAAAAGATGGACCCAGATAGAGATATAAGAGCCGGCAAGAGAGGTTCTTCTTGATCTCAAGTCGGAGACTTTCCCCTCGGTATGCGGCTCTTTATTCTTTCGTCTCTATTGGCTGCTGGTCTCGCTCTCGCCTCGCCTGTCACTGTCAAGCGGGACAATGATGGACTCGAATGGATCTCACAAGATGCCTCCTTGCCGAAAGTCATGTACGTCCCGATCACTTGCACCCCTGCCCGACGGATACGCTAGTCTCCATAGCAATTCTAAGACCAACGCTCACGAGCAGCATCTTTGACGCAGGAGGAACGATCCGGAGTGCGAGCAACTACTCTCGACTCGATAATGTAAACTACGGTTCCGGACCCGGTCCATCCGCTCGGGATCTCATTGGGAATTACTCGGAAGTCTTGACGAAAGCTCAGCTTGCCATTATCTCTTATCAGACTCCTGGTGGATCATCGGGCTTGAACTCGACATTGTATTTCAATATCAGCAGAGATGCCAATCGACTACTATGTGCCGAGGGATCGGATATCGCTGGTGGTAAGCTCTCTCTCGCCTTTCTGCCTCATAGATTGTAAGATTGCTAATGCGCAGGTATCATGTTCCACGGTACGAACACTGAGGAGGATACGGCTTGTACGTCAGATGGCTTGAGATGCCTCAGATAATATGGACTAACAATTAGTCGGGGTGGACCTCACGTTTAATTGCTCTAAACCCTTCGTAGCCACCGGAGCTATGCGACCCGAATCCTACATCTCCCACGACGGTCCATCCAACTTCTACCAAGCCGTTTCCGTAGCTGCCGATCCGAAAGCTCGAGATCGAGGAGCAATGTTCGTGTTCAACGATCGGATCGTTTCCGCCTTCTACGGACACAAGACCCAAGCCAACGCACCAGACACTTTCCTCGCTTTCGAACAGGGCAACTTGGGGATTTGTCTAGGTGGACAACCGTATTGGTTCTATGCGCCTTCATACCCTACCGCGAGGTACACTTACAACATCTCGGGTCTGGATAGCGGGGCGGATTTACCCGCCGTCGTGGTGCTTTTCGGGTCGCAAGGGTTCGACGCGGAATTGATGTACGCCGCCGTGGCTAATGGAGCACAGTGAGCATTACAATTTGCTCACTGGGGACATTAACTGATATTCAGGGGAATCGTAATCCAGGGTGCTGGAGCTGGACAGCTCTCGCCTGCTGCTAGAGCCGCCGCTGCGGTGCTCAAGGAGCAAGGCGTACCTGTCGTCGCGTCACTTCGACCTGATCGAGGGGCATCTCCACCTTCTCCTTACGAACAGTCCTAGTGAGTTGTAATCTGACAGAAGGGCACCACGCTGACGTACAGCATTTCTTCAGGCTATATGGGGGCGGGCAAGTCGCGGATCCAGTTGCAGCTCTGTCTCGCCACTGGAATGGGCTGGGAGGGATGCCGACAAGTGTTCGAGAATGATATCCGAGAAGCCATCTACAACGACGCCACGACTTACTACTACGACTGAGTGCTGTGCATGATCGGCCGCTAGGATGGGAGAAAATGGATCAGATGGGAAAAAAGCCAGAGGTAGATAGCAGAATATAATTGGCAGACGGATGCATGTTCTACATAGACGGTTCATGAAATCTTTCACGCATGGCCAGCAGCTCTATATGATCATCCGGCATCAATCCAATCGATCAGGAGGTAAAGTAAGTGAATGATAGTGCGATGCTTGCACGGGCTCAGGAGGAGCACGAAGAGAGCGGTCGCTGATCTGATGGATCAAAGGCATCCCGTTCAACGTGTTGTTATAATAATAACCCGTTTGGACATACGCAAGTAATGAGAATGAGACTGCTGAGCAGAGAATCAGTGATCCCACTGCCATTCATTGGCTCTTGAGCTGACTGAATGCAATAATGTATGATCAACGTCGATGGTTGAGAGGTTCGAGGGTCAGACGTTTACGTAATCAAAATGCCACACTTGGAAGCTGGTGAAGAAACTGGAGATTTCAAGCTGGTCAAGTTGATAATTACCTTCTTCTTACACTCACCGACCATGTCCTTCGCCTCGATACTAAGTCCAGTGAGGCAGTCCGCCCGGATAGTCGTTCGACCTCGCGTACACGCCATACGCTCCCTCCACGCCTCTTCCTCAGGTGAGCCAGCCCTAATCACCCTTCCTCTTCTTCTCATACTGACTCCCAGCGCTCAAAAAGAAAGTGGTCATTTCGGAAGATGCATTCGAAGAAGACGAAGAGGACGATCTAGACTTGTTTGACACCGCTGCATCTTCTTCTTCTGCCGGTACAACTTCTCAAGCTGGACAATCCGATATCAACGCTCAATTACGTCGTAAATTGATTGAAGAGCTCTCTGATCTGGCGGGCCTGTCGCCCAAACGAGCCAGAGGGAAAGCCCAACAGCTGAAATTGAGCACTATAAACCGAATCGTGGGGCTGTCTGCGGAGACGGACGATTTGGAAGGGTTGAAAGGGATTTTGAGAACTTGGAGGTTTATCGGGTTGCAAGTCACAGACAAGACTGTCGGTGCTTTGGTCGGTGAGTCTCCATGATCTCTTTCAAACTGCTACCCTTCGAGAAGAGTATTGGTTCAGGGCTGACTTCCAGAGCGATGTTGTGCGCTGGGTCGGCCGGACTTTATCCTGGAACTGTACAATGAGCCCATACAATGTGAGTTTCGATTCTGAACCCCATATTCATAGGGCCTTTATCCAGCTCTACCCCTTGCTCTACCCCTATTCGCACCTGAGCTCACATCTAGACGGTATCCGAAACATCTCTCCCTACCACTTTAACAAGATTCACCGAGCCATAGCAACCATGCCCAACCCACCTTCCACCTTACCCAATCTCCGTCTCCCTCTCGAGTTCACAGTATCCAACGCTCTCTGGCGCCTTGTAGCCCTATCCCATATCCCCGAAGCGGAAGCACTAGAAGCCGGAGGGGCGGAACCAGTATCTTTGAGGGGAAAAGACCAAGAGTCAGGTTTGCAGTCGTTTATGACTCAATTGGACAGTGCAAAAGTAGTCTTGGAATCCGAGAGCGAAACATCCAGACCTAACAAGGGCGAGATGGATGCGGAGCTGGACGAGCATGTGGAGACGGTGAAGGGGAAAGGGGGAGAATGGGCGGGGGCCGTGGGGAGGATTGAGAAGATCAGGGCGAATCTGCAGAAACAGGGCGACAAGCCGAAGTTCCGTATCGTCTAGAGTACGGGTACCTAACGTTGGTGGCTGGTGATTCACCCATGCATGGCGGCCGTGTTCCAGTGAGCCATGTGTCTATATGCAGAGGCGGTCTCAAAGTGACCTTGCGGTTTTTCCGGGGGCGGGCGGGGATGCCTGTCGATTTCGGGAGCGACCTCTGTGCCGGGTGGGTCGGTGGAGTAGCTTCTTCGGGCACTCGTCCTTTGCACCATCAGAACTCGAGCCGGGTAGCCGGCGTAGGGCAAAGGGGATATATAGTGTCAGCCCATGCAAGTACATTCCCCTTCAACCCTCAAAATGCGCAGAACCATCTTGACCTGCCTGTCGGCCACGTTGGCTTTGGCGACACCCCTTCAACCTAGACAAAATGGGAATGGGGAGAATGCTACTTCCACGGGGGCTACTCAACCGAGCGTGACTATATACCCGGACACTTCCAATGGGCAGCCTATCACTGTCAATGGGGTCAATCAATTAGGGATAGACAATTACTATGGAATCCCATTCGCTGCTCCTCGTAAGTGGCCGCAACAATCTTACCAACCCTCCCGCCTCTTGATACCCGTTGTAAAAAGAGTGACTTGCTGAAGATCAGCTGTCGGTGATCTGCGATTCTCTCCACCCCAATCACCTCTATGGAACACTTCCTCGTTCAACGCTACTACCCCTCCACCGGCATGTATCCAGGCACCCAGTGCGACCTACACCGAGACGTACGGGATGAGCGAGGACTGTCTCTACTTGAACGTTCAAGCTCCTCAGGGTGCTAATTCTCAATCGGCCTTCTTGCCCGTGGTGGTATGGGTGTAAGTCGATCTCACCATCACTCCATGCCTCCAATCACTCCTGTCCCCTCACCAGAGTCATGACTGACATTCAGATACGGCGGATCCTTCACTGCTGGGACATCATCATTCTACGACGGATCACTGCTCCTCACGCGAGCAGCGCAGACCTCTCACCCTGTCATTTACGTCTCACTCAACTACCGACTAGGCATCCTAGGTTTTCCCCAAGGCTCAGAGGCCGCCTCTGCCGGAGCAGCAAACCTAGGTCTGAAAGATGTTCAAAAAGCCTTGGAATGGGTTCAAGAGAATATCTGGGCTTGGGGAGGTGATCCGTCCCGAGTGACCGTGTTTGGTGAATCGGCAGGAGCCATCCTCATCTCGTTGTTGTACCTACAACAGGATATGGCGTTGTTCAGAGGGGCGATCATGCAGAGTGGAGCGCAGAGTACGGCCCCTATTGGACCTACGGGTGAGACTTGGCAAGGGCCTTATGATGAGCTGGTGCAGTTTGCCGGATGTTCCAACTCGACAAGCGGGAACTATTCGTCGTCTCTCGACTGTTTGAAGACGTTACCCGCGGAGACGCTGCTGAATGCGCAGCAGCAGGTCAAGAATATCTCAATCTATCAGCTGGCGTGAGTGTCCCTGTGCATCTCTGGACACTCGAGTGGGAAATGCTAACGGGCAGCTTTGTATTTGGCCCTTCTATTGATGGAGATATCATCCCCGACTCGCCTCACACCTTGCTGGCAGAAGGAGCGTTCGCCAAGATCCCTTACATCTCTGGCAACATGAAAGACGAGTGGGTCACCTCGATATACAACCCGACTTGTGCTCATAATACAGGGGCACAGGGTTCTTGCCCACTACCGCAGCTCTCTACACCAACGAGACGCTGTCCGCCCTAGCTTTCGCGACGATTGAACCTGTCGCTCCATCCCAATCGACCTTGCAAGAATTGTTCCTCAAAATCTACCCCGACATCCCTTCCATCGGCTCGTGAGTAAAACTGGACCGTCACCCGTACATCACTAATCTTAGACCCTTCGGGACGGGCAACGAGACATTCGGCCTTCCGGCAGGATACAAGCAACTAGCAGCAATCTTGGGAGACGCAGCGTTCCAAGCTAACAGACGATGGTTCTTGAATCAGAGTTCTGCTCAAGGATTCGATCAAACCTGGTCGTACACTTTCAATTCGGCTCCACCGAGCACTCCAGCCAGATTGGGAGCGTATCACAGTGCAGACGTCCCGTACACTTTCGGACTGCCCATCTTGGCGGAACTCAACTTGACCATCCCCCAAGCAGCGTTGGCTTCTTCGTACAACTTTACCCAGGCCGATGCGGCTCTATCGGCGCAAGTGATTGATTATTGGTGAGTCCTCAATAATATACTTGTCCATCTTCAAGTCCTCTGGAAGGCGCAAGGGCGCAGGGGAGCAGCGCTGATAGACAGGGTCAACTTTGCATACTACCTCGATCCGAATGGAGATTCCTCGTCCCAGGGTACCAACTCTTCCTACTACTGGCCATGCTACGGCCTCAACGACGGTAAAAACCTCTTCACTTTTGAAAGAGGAGGGAACGGGACTATCACTCCCGATACGTACAGAGAAGAACAGATTGGATGGTTCCTTGAGCGACCTACCCAGTTTAATTACAAGCGGACTATCGGGGAGTAGTCTAGGGCAGACGTGACACCAAGGTCTATACTATAATGTTTGAACCCAAGAAGTATGAATAGCATGTGCACTTGTGATTCACCTTGAGGCTGCTAGAGCTCATGTTGGAGGAGCAAGATGTCGAGGATCCCACTGCAAAGTGGGCTGAACTGCACGGCCTCGCGAGTGTCTGCATAAATACCTTACTGTGGCTCACGACAGCTGCTATGCCTCTCCTCCTGCACTTTGGCTCCTTTTGATCCCCTCTCGACCATCACGTCAAGCCAGACTAGCTCACCACCTCCCCACCTCGCCTTGCAGGTGTGCATCCCCATGACCATAGCCATACCCGCCCAGTCCCCCTGCCGAGTTGACATTGCCAACAGAGACTCTATTACCTCGATGACCTCCATCCAACGATTCCAACGGATAATGTTCGTTTGAATCCGGTCGACCATGTTTCGTACCGAACCCTGGTATGATTCTCGGTGCGCCTGAACGAGCCTTTTTGTGGTCGTAAGGGACGAGCAAGATTCGTAGGGCTAGACAGAAAGTGCAGAGGAGGAAAAGACCAGTGAACACTAGACTGCCGATTAGGGTCAGCGTGACGACATTACACGGTCACTAGGTGTGAAGAGTGCGGGAGGTGAGGGGGAGACGTACGCCAAGTGGACTCCGACTTTTTCAGCTTCAGACGCAAAGTACAGACAAGTAGGGAGCCCAGCCACGCAGAGCGCCATGATCATGGGGCAGATGACCCTTGCCGTGTTATGAGGAATGGGGGGAGCTACCATCAGTATCGCGGCTTTCACTTGGATCATATCCGTCGAAACGCAAGGGTGAGGAGGCTAGACCACCTTGTGCAGTCGGAGCGAAGGATGGGAGGAGACACTTGAGCTCGACTCACATAGAAACATGGTCTCCGCATCGGCGGTCCATGCTTGGACGGATTTTCGTTTATACATGGCCATATCGATTAACCAGTCCAGCTGGCTGACGAGATACGTAGATTGGTTCTTGTGAAGTTGATGGTAATGGTAGAAATGAGTGAGGATAACCCGTCGCGGTGGATGACTTGGAAAAGAGGTGGAGGAGTGAGGGGGAGAGGTAGCCTTGCTTGGAGAGGTATTTATCTTGCAGAGACTGATTGATGGTGGCTTGACGTTTCTTGCAATGTCCCAGAGCGGCTCGAGAGGGATTTGCCGGTATTGATCGATCGCTTGATCCTGACCTGAACGACCGTTCCTTCTCGGCTTGACGACGGGGGATCGTGCTGGAACAGCCCCAGCTTTACGGGTCTCCTCCATGTTGAGAAACGCCTAAAGGGTGAGGGTGGTTGTAGTGCAGCACGCGATGCCATGGGATGTTCTAGCCTGCTCGAGGGACATGACTCTGACGAGCATCGTTCCTGCCCCTGCTCGAGCCTCTCAGGGGTGATCAGGGGATCAGAGGGGGATCAGCGTCAGAAATGGCAAGTTACCGGAGTAGCGGTGCGTTGCATTTTGTCGAAAGTGCATGCATGCATCTGAGCGCGCATTCGATGGCTGAGAGGATATGGTGGTGATGATCGACAGCGATATCAATTTGAATGATCGTATGAAGGGGTCAAGGGGATGCAAATGATCATGGCTCGAGCGTGGGAAGTCAATTCGAGCTAAGGGCTGATGATGCTGATGCTACTCGAGTATCTATGCTGAGATGGAGGATGACAGACATCAATGACAAGATATGCGACAAGAGACAGTCTGCAGTACCAAGGAATGCGCAGTCGGGTCGACGTTCGCCTTTGCCTTCGGCCCGGATGAAGGGGGGATCTGCCTGAGAGCCAAGGATGACTTGTCACTTTGGTAGGGTCATAAACGAGGGTACACCCACGGGGCCCGGTGAGATGACTATTTCTCTCCATTCAGGCATGTGGATGGACAAGACGTAGATGCATGCAAGGGAAGAATGCCGAGAGATGAGAGAGAGAGGATACAAAGCTTGGCCTGGGTTCTTGGGAGGCGGCGGTCGAGTTTATACCGAAGACATTCCTCTGCGCTTTGCCGAGGGAGACGAGAGGGGGACAGGGAGACCCACCCCCGTTTTCCCAGTTGTTCCGCCAATTGACAGAGAGATGAGAGGCCTCGTCGACTGTCCATGGTGATCTTCATCATCGTTGTACTCTTTCACATTCACCTTGCATAGGACATCTATCAACAAACCTGCATAGACTGCTACTATCGCAGACGTCATTTGGGGGGAAAAGAATAGTGACACTAGGCTGGTCATTTAGAGCGGTAGGAGCAGATCCTCCTTCTTTGATCGACATACGACGCCTTCTCCCGCCAATTCTCCCATTTCTCTTTGCTCCCACTTCTATCAATTGTCTCACCCCTCTTCACTACCCGATCCCATACACACTCATACATACCCATACCCGCAACCACCACTCCCTCAACCAGCATCGCCTCGAGATCACAGGCATCGACAAGAAAGTAGAATTGGACAAGGTCTTATGGTCTCACGATCACAACGATATTCATAGACTCAAACGTCACTGAAATCGAATTCCTCCGATAGGCCATCGCACCGACCCACGACCATCTCGCATACAGACCACCTCATCATGTCACATACAGCCCCTCCGACAGACGCCTCGATCCCACCTTCATCACCCGCTCCAGCCCATCCACTCGATATGACCGCTTCAACCGCACAACCCGTCACCCAAACTGTCCCCTCCGGCGAGTCCTCGGATAACGGGATTTCCACCCCACCTCTCCCCATGGTGAGTCACCTGCTAGCCCATCTTTCGTGCTCGGGGAGTCTGACAGTCAGGTCCACGTTAGAGCGCTCATCATCTCTGGTGACACACACGTTTTCTCTTTCGAACCAGAGACGACGGTTGGGAGAATGGTATGTCCGCCCTCTAACGATCATAATGGTCTAAGATCACTGAGTCCATCTTGACCTGTGCTGATGAGTTCAGAAAGAATTGATATGGAGCATGTGGCCTTCTGGTGAGTTGTCGTGCTCCTCCCAAGCGGGAACGGCTGCGCAGACAATAGACCAAGAGGCTAATGATAGAATGGACAGCACCGGCTCAGCCTCCGTCCCCTTCGTTCTTGAGGATCTTGCATGCGGGGCGAGTCTTGTCTGATGAATCGACGTTGACATGTGAGTGTCCTGTTTCCATGCCGCTGTCTGGTGGCTGCCTGCGATACCGTCGTCGTCGACTGACATTGATGTACAGCGAACAACTTGCCATCCAGTTTATCCCCTTCCAACCCCACCGTCATTCACATCTCCGTCCGATCTTTCTCTATGCGAGCAGAAGATGGTGAGTGCACAGCAGCGTATCCAATGCCCCTCGCTAAACCCCAGCCGAGCCGAAGAAGCCGTCCGTGTTACATCCAGTCCGATCCCGACCCAACGCTGCTGGTGAGGAGGTCGGCGGGTGCAAGTGCGTCATCATGTAAATGTCGCGAGGGCATGCGCAGAGCCCACCTCGACCCACCTCTATCCCACTGGCTACAACTCTTTCCGTGTACAATAGACTTCATTTCTTTCGTCTCTCTACGCCCTGCCGACGAGACTATCTTGCTCTTCTCGCCCTATCCCCTCTTTCTCCTCATTGCGTATCATTGAACGCCTTCCCCTCTTTCCGCACTCCCCGGTTGTCCATATGGCGTTTTATTTCTGGTTGTACGATTTACCATAACCGAGATCATTGTAAAAGATGTAAATCGTACTCTAAGCTATAGTACAACAGGATCCACACGCTATCTCCTTGACCCTCGCTGCCTATGCCCATGCTATATCTTACACTTGCCCCACGCTGCTGTGACTGCTTATAGCTTTTCGCCAGTCTCCTTCTCCCATTCTTCCGGAGTTTTGGTTTTCAGACTGAGAGCGTGTAAACCTACCCCATGAGGCAGTGCAAATTCCTCCTTGAATAATGCGTTGACTTGTCGATGGCGTTTTATAGATGATACGCCGGCAAAAGAGGGAGAAACGACAGTGACGGAAAAGTCTGTCGTGAGCATTTCCCTAGACGACCTGAAGACAGTAGAGAACTGAGCTGGGAGCAGCTCGCCCGACGAGTTACACCTCGCATCGCATCGAGGGATCCGCCACTCGATAGGTGACAAATCACCAGAGGGTATGGTAGAGATCGGGCTGGCGACGAGTTTGCGAGACACCTACGAGTTTCCCCTGATCCACCTCCTGTAGCTCTCATAGGTGCATGATGGGCATGTTTGGACGAATCATTCCTGACTTCCAGTAGAACCGGTTTCAGCTCTTGCGATATCTACAGATCAGCTTGAAATTTGACCTCAGAGAGTGGGCAGCTGACCCGTGTCCTTATGGCAGTCTCGATTGGGCCGGCAGGCGAGGTGGAAGTTGACATGGGTGTACAACCTAGATTTTGAGGGTCGGTGATGAACCGTCGAGTGAGTTGCGTCTGTGTTGATCTGAAGATGAGGTTACCGGGAAGTTTCAGCGCGGATCTCATCGAGAATGAGACCAGGAGGAGTGAGGCTTTGGACAAGATTGACAATGTAAGATGTGCTTCAAAGGTTGGGATGATTGCTCTTTGAAACCGCTTCGGTGGGAAAAGTTCCACATCACGACTCTTTCCCCCGTTGATTCGCCACCCAACTTCTCGAATGGCACTCAACCCATCTTTCGATTGTTATTACTATCCACCTTGACCTGCAGGGTCTCTCGACAGTATGGCGCCGCTGTTGAACGAGGAAGAGTCGGCGTTGGACCCGTACCTCGTCTTAGGTTTGACATCCGATGCGGGAGATGGGGATATCAAAAAGGCGTATAGAAAGTTGTCGCTGAAATATCATCCTGACAAAGTGAGTCCTCTACCTCGACTTCTCTTCCTGGGCCTTTGATGTGCGCATGGGATGTAGATGAAGGTCATACTGTTGAGTTTGATGCTCATGATAGAACTCGACAGAAGAAGGAGCCATCATGTTTCGCAAAATCACAGTCTCCCTGGAAATCTTGTCCGATACTTCCAAACGGACGTATATCGATACTCGACAAGCTGCCGATCGAGCGAAAAAGGAGCGATACGCAGAGATGAACAAGAAGAAAAGGGTCATGGTTGACGTACGTCCAATATCTCGAATGGTCGTGAGAGCTGACAGGTAGGCATTACTGGCCAGAGAGGAAGAAGCGAAGAAGGCTAGAGTCGAACTTGCCAAGAAGCGACAAGAGGAGAATGAAGAGGAGAATATCAAAGAAGCAGGGAGGAGGATGCTCGAGAAGGCTCAAAAGAAGGCGATGGAGAGGGCTCAAGTGGAGTCTAGGGCGAAAGCAATCCCTGTTCCTAGTTCGTCTCTCGCTGGATCTTCAACCGCGACGAGACCATCAACCTCAACCTCGGCGTCTACTGCGAATGGGTCGGGAACAAGCCCAGATATCTCCCCAATGGACCTTACCCTCGTGCTCAACATCCCCACATCTATACCTGTCGATTCGCTGAGACAGAACATTGAGAGCCATTATGGTCCACTAGCCCATTACATCCTCAAAGACCCTCAAGCGGGAAGTGAGGTCAATGGAGAAGGTAAGAAGAAGAAGGCAAAAGGGAGAAAGGCGATTGTCGAATTTGCCAAAGGCAATTGGGGAGGATGTTGGGCTTGTTGGAAAGATCACCAAGTAATGTCTACACAAGGGGCATCATTGGGTGAAGGGGTGAAGGCAAAATGGGCCAGAGGGGAAGAACCAGCTTGGGTCGCTTGGGCCACCTCGCAGTCCATTGCGACATTGACAAATGGGCAGAATGTCAACTCCACCTCGATAGGTAATGGCAATAATCCTCCGCAAACCAATGGGAATGGATACGGGAATGGAGAAAGCCATATGCTCAACATACCCTCCACTTTCACATCTCAACCACCATCATCAATGGCATTCGACTCGGCGCCCGACTTCGGCACGACGACTATGGCAGATTTACTGGCCAATCATTCGAGGCAGAAGATGGGAAAAGAGGAGCAAAAGCGAAAAGAGGACGAGTTTGAGAGTATGACTTTGTTGAGGATGAGGCAGATGGAGAGGGAGAGATTGGAAGCGCAGATTAGGGCTGAAGAGGGGGATTAGGGCAGCTTAGAGACTTGAAGCGGCATGATAGTCGAGAAAGACGTCGAAGGCGAGGGGCGGTTCCGAGTCAGACGTTGTCACTGTTTGTTGTACTGTATGGACCATATATAATCTCTACGACCTCCCATGTTATTGCATCGCATTGCATCTGACTTATATTTGCACAGAGCAAGTAGACGATGACACAGCAGGACTCAAAAGGGCATTTGAGCAGGTGGGGGAACAAAGAATTCATAGGGCAAGAAGGAGGTTTTACCATGTTTTTGTAAACTTTTACTGTTTTTGTCTCTCTCCGCTACCATCAACCACAGCCTTGACCCACCAGGATGCAACAAGAGCTTCCTCTCGCGCTCTCAGCGGGGCTCACCCCTCGCACCCTTCCTCGATCTCATACCACCGACCAGTCGTCTACTATTGGGCCTTTACGACTCGCGCTCATCGCATTCTCCTCGTCGTTCCTGCAGTTCTCAACTCGCTGCTCGTCAGTTTCCATTCGAGATCGCAAGGGTGATCCTTGGTGCTCACCCGTAAGCGGCCTCGATACAGCTTTTGATCTCTCGATAAGACACCACCAGACAGGATTGATCATCCCTCGAGACCAACATGATCTTCTCGTCCAATCCACTATCCAACTGACGCATTAGCAATCCTCGCGCCGACCAAGCGTAAATTGATGTCTTACCTTGTTGAGACAGACCAATACATGTGACAAGTCCAAAATAGGTGATCCGTCCACTGCTATCGAATGAAAGACATAATCCCGGAACAATTTGAGAATGTATCGGTCACCTGTATCGCTCCAACGAGGATCCAGCTCGAACCTGCCGTCAACTACAAAACAGCAAGATTGGCTTGACTTACTCTGCTCGTTCATTGATGAAGCCGAGTTTGATCAGGAGTCTGGCAATTCTCCCATTCTCCACTTCGGCGCCCATCTCGCTCTCCAAAACGTCAACATAGCTACCATGAGCTCCTCATACCACTTCTTGCCGATCTAGACCCACCTCTGCATCCCGTCGAGCTCGTTGAGTATTCTCGGTCCCACAAGCCGGATCACCTCGTCGATATGTTTCGAGGGGTTGGGTTTTCCAATCAAGAACAAGACTAAATTCTTGTAATCTGGTGAATAATGCCTTGCAATGTGATCTATCGCCACTCCAGGATGTTGACCAGGCTGGAAGAATTCGCATCCGAGCCAGAGGAGAAGTTTCCCAAAGGAGACGAGGTCGTCTTGCTATATGGATTAGCCTTCGTTCTTCAATTACACCCACCTGGTGAGCCGAGACAGGGACAGAAGGGTCGTACGTCATCACATCTGTGATACCACATCCGTTCAGTCGTACCCTACACTCATCAGCCCACCTTGCGCAAGGTAATCACGAGGCGCACCGATTCTTTCCCGTGATCAACACTTTTGTCGGATCAATGCCCCTCGCCGAGAGCCCAGAGACATGTATAGCCTTGATGGCATTTGCAATCTGCGTCACATAGCTCCACAGGAGTCGTTCCTGAATTGGCATGCCCAATCTTCTCCTTGGACCCGGTCCAAATTGAGGTTGGTCCGGATGAGGATTGAGATGTTCGTCCCATAGATTGGTGCTTTCGGGATGATAATCATATACCACGATCAAAGCTATCGTCAGCGCTCACTGGGATATATACCAACTCACAATTGTCGTTGAACGCTTTCGTCGTGAACGCCTCGCGGACTCCTACTATATTGGCATGCCTAAGCCTTCTCCAAGTATCGATAGTCCCAAAAGCCTGTTCATTGACCAATTTGAAGCCTGCCATTAGTGCCTCATACATTATGCACGTCATCCGCCCACCCTCTATGCGCCGTAAAGCATATACATTCCCATCAACCGAGCTTGTAGCTCTGTATACAGGCGACGGGTGACCCCATACTCTTCCTCTAGGCCCTTGAGGACCCAAAGTAGGTCTGTCAAGGGGTAACAACGTATGATAGGCCCCCAACTCGTTTGGTAATCCCGTAGGGGCCGGTGGGGTGGCATACGTCGCTTCGTGTCGAGCGGTCAACATCCGTCTCAGGTCATCCGGGATGAAGAATGATTGGAGAGAATTATTGCTGATTGGCCGATTGGCAACGTGAGGCAGAGGGGAAGTGTAGAGGTGATAGTCGAGAGCAGGGCGAACGGGGTTGAAGAGTAGATTTGGGTTGTCCACGGCCGTACCGAAAGCGTCAAACGTGTGTCCCCCTTGGGTCTGGCAATCAGCGAACCTTGATAACAGGGGCGAAGGTGTGACATACACCCAAACTTGAGGTATCTAGCAGTCCAGATGAAGTCATCTGAGGCCATTGTTCTCGGTCAGAAGCGGCCACGCTGGGTGCTGTCGTTCTGCATGTCAGCTATTCGCGAGAGCGAATCAAGCGACCAATTGAAACTCGATCGGCTAGGCGAGAAAGGATCAGCTTACTGAGGCGAGGTAGTGTCGGTCATTGGTGTCTTGGGCACAAACACAGGCGCAGAGAGGTGTTCCGCTCCGATCTCCGACGACAAGGCTTTTGAGTCTTTCAAAGTGGGCGTCGTCAGGGCTCTACCTATCAGCTGCTATGCTACATTCATCTTGATTAGACAAACGATGGGGTTGTAGGCTGGAGAGCTGGATCTACTCCTGGCTGGATGGGTCAGCTCGATACTGCTGGCGAATTTCTAAACTTACAGGTGGGTGGTAATAGACACACTACCGTTAGCTCTTTGACCTTGAATCGGGCGTATAATCTCACTCCGTTGTCCTGAAATCGACATGAACTGGACACGGATCAGCATTTTCGCCCAAGAGGTTTATACGCAGACTCACCCATATATCAAGACATTCCGGCATAGCCTCTGTGTCGTATCTACCATCAGCCCGGCACCCGATTCGTTCTCCAAAGCAAGCGACGACACCCACCTTTCCGTCTATCAGGCGAAGAAGGAGCCACCCCAAAAGCCGCCGCGTTGACGTTCAATCCGCCTCCACCGCCTGTCCCTGCGCCTGCCGCTGAACCATCCTTGGTTGGGCCCAATGTCGATGTAGGCGCGGAAACCTTTATGGGACCTGAACTCGAGGGCGGTTTGACGATTTGGATGGCGGCTGATGGTCTTGTTGTTGCCATCTTGACTTGTGCTTCTGGTTCACTACGACATACAGGCTCAGACGAGCAATGGATGAAGGAAAACAAGCAGAGGACAAGATGAAATGTGCGAATATGAGATGGTTTGAATAATGACCGATTGGCAGAGAGAGACGCGACTGAATTCGGGGCATTCGGATTGACCGGACCCGCATTCATTTGGTCCCGCCCTTGTAGTGCTTGCCTGACTGCATGCATGTATCCTGTACGGTTCTACAACGATGAGAAAGGTCTACAACGGTCCGTGTATGTCATGGTCTATCTCGTAGCTCTACACATCTGGGGGGAAAGGGGAAATCGTGACGCTGATGGAGGCTTCTCTACTCGTCAGTCGCGTCATAACTTGAGTGCTGCCATACCGAACATGGTTCTGCCACCCCTGTCTTGTCAGTTGAAAACCAAGACATGATAGATCAACTCACAGGATACATGGCCCGAGCCCAGAGGATAATTCGGTCACCTGGTCGAATCTTCTTGACGAATTCGGAGTCGGCATCAAAGGTATGTTCGTGCTCCTTGTAATATTGTCCAGCTATCATGAGCATGACAAAATATTGGGCCAGCAAACCAACCATGAATATTGTGTTGGACATCAAATCGTGAGTCCTCCACTTCCTCACCATTCCGTAGCAAGGCTAGGTCAAACCATGTATAGCTGTCATTATACGTCCCTGCCCTCAGCTCTTACTCCCAAGACTTTATAAAGGGGTACCCACCGTAAGATTGTTGGTTGCTCGTGGACCATCCTTGATCTTTCGACAAAGTCTTGACTTTTATACTCGTCACCCAGACCTTCTTGCCCTTCCTATCTCGCCCTTCCGATTGATCATCCGTCTCGCCCACTCTCAACCCCTGCATACCCTCCGCAACTCCCTCAGGATCACCGACACATCCCACCTCTTCCGAAGCTAGAAACCACACATTCCCCTCTCTATCCTTCAATCCCCTGTCCATCTCTTCTCTCAATTCATCCTCTTGACCGTTTACCCATCGCGCCGCGGATTGTCGGACAAGACGTGGGGAAGGGACATGCGGACCAGCTACAACTCTAGTCTCGCGCTTACACTCCCTCGTGCAGATATACCAATACTCGGCGTGATTCAGTATCCGAGGTATAAGTTCCGGTGGTAAGCCTTTAGAGATCAAGAGGGAGGTGGTGAGGTCGATTTGGGTAGGTGTGACTCCAGAGTGGGAGTGAAGAACGTCGGGTGTCTTGATAGGGATGAAGAGAGACGATGCCCGTTGAAAAATCCCGGGGGCAGTGGGGACAGATGGAAGGCGTATTTGAGGGATAGCAGGTGCGGGTCCAGGGGTTTGGGCAGGAGGGGAAGAAGGGGTCTGATTTGTGCTAGATTCTGGGGAATTTGAAGAGTTGGGGTCGGACATGGGAGTAGCTGACAAGGCTAGAGGGTATGCACCTGGAGGTTGAGTGTTTGCTGTCGTCGAGTGTGAAGTCCCCATGGGTATGTGACATCTGTCGAGCTGGTGCTATATAGGAGCAGCGTTGGAACGTTTTGGTTTGGGTGGCGACTCGTCATGATAGTTGCGTTGTGGGGCACCCATTGTGGATACGGTTACTGCAGTCACAGTGTACCCGAGAAAAAGTAGACTTTGACCTACTATAACAACAACGACTCGCTTGTTCCCCCTCTTGACGCTTCTTCTCCCCTGATTCAGCAAGGATCAACCTTGGGAAGGCTGGAGAGGATCTGTCTGGGCGTGTGGTCATTCTTTTGAAAGCCCGCGAGACCATGTCGAATCCACCTTTGACGCCCTTTGGGAGTGCCCTCGCTGGTGCCCTGGGCGCCTGTTTCTCCAATGCGTAAGTCGGACGATACCTATCCTGTCCTGACAAGCAGTGTAGTATATCCCCTGGATACAGTCAAAACTCGACTGCAAGCTCTACCTCCATCCACCGATACGACACCAACCAGGAAACTCCCCATAACCTCGTTGAAAAGATGGAGGATATTGAACCTCCTTATCCGGATAATCCACCAAGAGGGCATCCAAGGTGCATTCAAGGGATTCACAGCGAACATGATTGGCACTTTCTCCATGCGTATGTTCACTCTACATGTTCACTTTGCAAGGCGAAGTACGAGCTGACCATATAGAATTCGCATACTTCTTCTGTCATACCACTCTACGAGGATATACCCTAAGACGTCTCCGATCGGCCAACCGCCCGACCAAGCTCTCTACGTCATCTGAATTGCTTCTCGGAGCAGCAGCTGGAGCTCTCGCCCAGCTCTTCACCATACCTGTAGGCGTCATCGCGACCCGTCAACAACTCTGGACTCCCGATGCTTCTGGGCAGGAGGAATCCGCCCCGTCATTGTTGCAAATGGGCAAAGAGGTCATTTCGGAGTCTGGAATCACAGGTCTCTGGACCGGACTGCGACCTGCATTGATCTTGACCGCTAATCCCGCTATCACCTATGGTGTGTTTGAACGGATCAAGTCGGGGGTATTGAGTGGAAAGAGGGAAGGAGATAGGTTGGGCGTTGGAGAGAGCTTTTGGATTGGGGTAGGGGCAAAAGCGATTGCGACGGTCGCCACTTACCCCTACATCTTTGTCAGTTTACATTCTACCTCCTGATTCGCCTTGCTCCTGCAGTCATTCGATTCTGAATTCATTTTGGTTGGTTTGGGAGTTGACTGACTATCAGGCCAAGGTCAGGTTACAAGCTGGATCCGGGAAGAAGACCCAAACAGTCACCGAGACTGGAGAGAGTTACGCCGAGGTGGCGCATCACCCACCCGCGCCAGACGCAGCAATCCCAGAGAACGAGAAGCAGCATATCGAACAAGCCCAAGTATCTTCCAAGTCGACTCAGAGAAAGGAAGGAGCCGTAGCATTGCTACGGGCAGTGTATGAGAAGGAGGGATTTTTGGGTTGGTACAGAGGCTTGACCGCTCAAATCCTCAAAGCGGCTCTTTGCCAAGGTGAGTGTTACGATGCCGAGAGAAAAGGGGATCTGACTATCAGGTATCCTCTTTGTTAGTAAGGACCAATTTGAGAAATGGGCTTGGATCATCTTGTCGGTTTTGTCTGCGACTCGTGCTCGAGTTGCGTTGCGATAGAAATACAGTATGCAGACCGGGATTTGGCCACTGGGATTTGGCCACTCGGTCATCCTTTTGCGTGGGACCCGTACAAGGCATCGTGTAGAGCATGGATCGCGAGCTGACCACTTTGCATCTGAATTGTGCTGACCAAGGTGCATCTGTAATCTTACGAAGCGCAGGAGGAACGCTTCAGGCTCTCTGTGGTCCGTCTTGCTTTGTACAGTTGTATACAATAAATCTAGGCAACCTCTCGGGACTGTGAACTTTGTCTACGGACTGTCACCTCACAGCTTTTCCACACCAGGAGACTTCATCTCCAGCAACCTATAACTCTCCCTTGCCACCCCATACATCTCCTTCATCTTCTCATCCCTCTCCTTCCCTTCCCCTTCTTTCCTTTTACACCCCTTGCCCGCGTCAAACCCCACTCCGGCAGTGGCTAAATCCCCACATCCTTCCCAGATAGGGTTCCAAGTGCCAGTATGGCCATACGGTCTATCAGGGGAGAGAAGTCGGGTAGCTATGAAGTGTATGATTTGGTCTGGGGTATTTGGGTGGAGTAAAGCCAAGTGGCGAGTGAGCGGGAAATGGAGTGAGTGTGGGGCATCGACGGGTATCGGAATGGCTGGTGAGATGGGAGTTGCAGGTGAGGGCGTTCGGATAGGCTTGAAGGCTGTCTTGGTACCACAGTGGGCAGTCGAAGAATCTTTAGTAAGGTGAGTAGGAGACGAAGGGGTCAGTGGAGGTGTAAGTGGGAAAGTCATGGTGGGTGGTGTGATGGTCAGTACAGGAGGAAAAGACTCCACGAGGGGCACGATGGATTGATTGTGGGACATGGCGAGGGATGTTAGAGTGCTCAGGAGGAGGCAAAGGTGGATGACAAGGTGTGTAGATGATATAGTGAATTGGGTGCGAGACGAAGTGTCGCTTTAGTGGCCACTGAGATATAGGCGATACTGTCATTATGGCCAGGTAGGATGGCCTATCCTTTCAGACAATCCTCTCACACGTCTCGCACTCTCTCCTGGTCAATCGTAAAAGCAAGTGAGGCTGTACCACAGTGTTTAGCGTTTCAAAACTTGCCTGCTCTGCCACCAGTATGCTCTTTGTGTCAAAACGTACATTCTAGCGCTTTTAAATGGGTATATCCTTTCTCTTCCACATCGCGTTCGAGCCACCACTTTCTCATGTACTCGCACAAGAGTACAATGTACCTCGCCTCACCTCTCCGTATGCATGGACAGTGCTCCGGGGCAAACTAAGCGGTTCCAAGTGTGCGTCCCATGAATCTGCCTGTTTAGCCAGTACACCTGTCAACACGGTAAAGTCAACTGACCTCCTCTTTTGGAAGCTCATCCACCATTTACTAGGCTTGCTAGGTCTTCCCCCGACTTGTCCCGTGGGTTGTCCATCGCTGCCGAGAACGTGTTCGGGCGTGTAGAGTCTATCCGCGAGTCGGATCGCGAGTTCTTGTCGAGTTTGCGTCAAGTAAGATCGTAGGGCGTCTACGATCAACATCCATCGTAGCTCCCAAGGCTCATCCCGAGCCTCGTGGGAGGATTGTGTATCACTCACCGGCATCCATCTTTGACGCTGGGGGATGGTACAAGCTATTCAACGGGAATCCCGCATCTCCAGGAAGCGCAAAGGTATCCACAGCCAACGTCGAGAGCTGCTTCAAAGCTTCTTGATACCCTGGAGAAGGTCTTCCTGCCGTAGGGGCCAATTTCGTCAGGCATTCAGAGATGAACAAGATGAGGTAGATCATTAGTCGATCGGCGGGTCCTGCAAGTTAGCATCCTCCATGGTGGACACACTGTAAAGGCGCAGGCCATACCTTTGATCTCAAAGTTTCTGAATAGGCAATTGGCGCGGAAACTAGCATGAGCAGCGGTCCAAAGCCGTTATGAGGATACTCACAGATCCAGACTCTCTTCGATGATATCAGGTTGCGAGGGGTCGGCTGGTATGTCAGACTGGTACATAACGTGAGAAGAGCGACGACTCACCAGCTATAGGTGCTGGGCCTCTGATTTTGGTGTTGATAGGTAACAAGGCCATGTTACCGACCTGTCGAACGGAAGGATCGTCATTGAACACCGAGTGGTACGCCTATGTGTCAGTCTCCATGCCGGGTCTTTGTGATCTTCGCTGTGATTCTGGATGGCCGAGTGGTACCGGTGGATTGTATCACTCACAGGCATGATGGATTGATGCTAGACTCGACAATCGGATGCTGTATGTAGAGGTAGGCAGGTGTAGACAAGGTCGAAGGGTGCGGTGCGTCATCTCACCAAACCTTATCTGATCCCTCCCACTAAAACATGAAGTCCACCGAGTCCTCAAGTCGCGTCGATCACCGTAGAGTGATACATACAATGTCTCAACAACGAACAAGAAGCTTGACAGCTATCGTAGCAGCCACCACGTCCAATGGGATCGGTCAGAATGGCGGATTACCGTGGAGATTACCCAACGAGATGAAATACTTTGCGAGGGGTTAGTCCACCTCCCCTCAACCCCCTCTCAGCTTCTCCCTTGACATTGACCTTGAGCTTGCTTTGACCCGGCGCGGGTTGGACGCTGAGCTTAGACAGTGACGACGGGCGAATCCCCCTCTGAACATCGGAACGCACTCATCATGGGCCGAAAGACTTGGGAGAGTATACCGCCCAAGTTCCGACCGTTGAAGGATAGGCGGAACCTTGTCATTTCGCGTCAAGGAGTGCAGCTGTACGTCCCCTTTATCTATACAACGCTCCATGTGTTGATGGAAGATCCGGCGAGACACTGACGTCTACCCACACGTCCCTTGACGACGCTCTATCTGCGCTAGACTCTACGACCCACCGAGCGTTCCTCATTGGCGGTGCGCAACTCTACAACCTCACCCTAGAACACTCGCCTCCCCTAGTCGACCGTGTCCTCCTCACTCGAGTCTTGTCAGATTTCCCATGCGACACATTTTTGCATGATTTCTCTCGCCAAACGGACATTTGGCGTCAAGCGAGCCATACAGAGCTCAACGAGTGGGTAGGTTGGGAGGTGCCCCCTGGAGAGATTGAGGAAAAGGGAGTCAAGTACCGATATGAAATGTGGGTCAGGATATGAGATGCATGCAAGGTGTCTCTTTTACGATGTTTGATCGATTTCGTTTTTCGTGATTCGTCGTGACGGGTTCGTCTAGTTGTACATCTGTCGTCAACAATGGCTCATCATGGTCCACTCACATTCCAGCTTGATCGCCATCCCAACCCCCAGTGGTCGTTTATCGGGCCATGAACACCTAATGCGAGATCCTTGAACCAGAGGAATTGACCGACCACCGCTACGGTCCAGATGACAAACCAGACTAGTCGAGCTACAGGAGAGAATCTAGCGTTGGAGAAGAAGAAATGATCAAGGACATGGCCGAAGAGCAAGACTGCAAACCATAAAGTGGGCAGCTGGACGTGAGCATTCGCCGCCGCGAATGGGTCCCAATACTCACATAGTGGTGCAGATAAGTGACTCGACCCATGATCAGGAATGGCACTATTCTGTTAGCTAGAATCGTCCTGGCAGTCACTCACAGAAATGCAGAGCCCAACCGCCAAAAGCAACCTTGGCAACCCACAGCCACTGGTCCCACTCTCCTTCCTTCCAATCCTTGTACTGCCGTTGCATTCTAGCAATGTACCAGAATGCGAGCAAGATGGCAACGCCGATTGCCGCTGTGGATCCCCACCAGATGATTGGGGTGCCGAGAAGGTAAAACTTGATCTGATTATCTCCCCAACCACACATCCTCAAACCGAGACGCAGGAAGGGCCAGTCGAGTGGAACGGAGGCCAGAATATCCTCCTTGTCTGGGTCTGGGATCAGGGCGTTGTTGGAAGTCCACATGGCGACGTTGAGGTGGATAAAGTCTCTCCAGAATGGTGATTTGTACAGTTTCGCATTGCCAGCGGGCACTGCCATCAGCCACTCAACATGAGCTCAAGAGCCCACTCACATCGCTCGTTCCAGTGCGACTCGACGTTCCAGTACGTATGCACATCTCCAGGATTGTTCTCCTTTGTACACGATACCTCGACCTGCTTGAAACCCCACTGCGGGAGGACGGCATTGGCGGCTCGGAGATAACAATTCAGCTCAGTGTGCCTAAACCTCATCCTTGTCGTCAAGGAATGTATCCGACCGTCCGCAGAATCCCTCTTGGATCGATGTGTATCGTCGACAATCTCGACTTGCCAATAGTCATTCTCATCTCCAATGGTTCCGTTTCCGTACCCGGCAACTTCCCAGTTCTCCTTGGTCACGGGCGCGGCGATCGGGTGCGAATGCAAGTTTCGACCTGTCGACTCGTGTACCAACCGGATGATATCCTTGTCTTGAAGGTATCGCATGGGCCCGTCGAAATCGACCGGATCCTCGTTCCAGAGAGGAGTGACTACCCAATGATTGTTCTCGTCTTTGTAATGGTAGCAAGTCACCTGTTGCTGCTGCGATCCGACAGGGTAGGTCTGAACATGTGAATGGAGTAATCCACCTCCGTATCCGTAATTCTTGAGCGTGATTTTCGAGCCGAAAGCGACTTCTAGCGGTGATTCGGCGAAGTCGTTCCCTCGAAGGTGGGCCTGGAACAACGAAGACATTTGGGCGTCACCTGGTCCAGAGCGGTTCAAGATGAGAAAGTGAATCTTGAAGCACGCAGCGTAAATCATGAAGGGAAAGACAATGAGGCATGATATCCTGGCGATCCAGTGTTTCACGTAGGTGCGCTGTTGTCAGCTATAATTGCGCATTGCAACTTACGACTGGCATGGACAAATCTCCAAACTTCTCCCAAAGATCCTCAATGGTGTACAATCCCACCAGGGCAGTAATGAACTGCCCGACCCATTTGACACTGCAGACACAACCGATCGACCACCCAGTAAAGACCAGCCAGATCCACCAGTCATCTCCAAATGGACTGATATCAGCGCCAGGCACGGTCACGAACCTACTCGTGACGTTGATTGTGAAATTTGACGAGACCAAGCAGTGTCGTGAATGTGAAAAAGAGTAACATGGAATCGAGCAAGATGAAGCGAGAGATGCAAAGCCATCCAATATCTGCGATGAGCTTGAGCGACTCGAAATGGCACGAGCAGCTCACCACACAAGACGCAAATGGTCACCCAATGCCTGGTATACTTTGACCACCCTAGCTCTCCCGCCGTCCACCATGCCAGCGGGACCAAAGCAACTCCGAACATGGCCAACAACACACGCATAGCCGTGTAAGGAACAGCTGAGGGATATTCGTTTCCTGACTTGAATTCGAATCCTCCATTGTAGCCTGATAACAGTCCCGCCAGACCGACTAGCATTTTGCCAAGGGGCGGGTGGACATCAAAGTAGAAATCTCGGTTGATGTAGTGAGAGCCGAATTTGCCAAAGTGAGCCTGTCATCTCAGCTCTCATCGAACGATATGATCGTGTCACACACCTCGTCCCAGACGACATAGTTGGCAGCGCCTATCCGCCAGAAACGTGTGATCATTGCCAGGGTTGTATATACCACAGCCCATATGACATCGTCAAACTCGACCATGATACCTCTCTGGACAGTCAGTACGAGTTCTGTGGACCTAATGACCCACCCATCCATCTAACCTCTGCTTCGGCGGTAGACCCCTCCTCCCGCCGTATCCTGGTCCTGCGCCATGACCTTTGCTCCCCCATTTTCCCTGATCATCATCCACCAGACCCCTCTTTTCATCTTCCGCATAGCCTATAGACTCCTTCTCTCCATATCTCCTTCTCGTCGTATCTGCCTCTCCGTACATTGGCAGATCCCTATCACCAGGAATGGGGTTGCTTAGAGATGGATGATGGTTATGCGATAGCTCCCTGGATGAGCCGTATGTATGCAATGGAGCTCTCGTTTCCCAGGGTCTAGGATCTGCTATTTCGTCGTCGTCCCCTCCGTGAAGAGAGTCGTGTTGAGGTCGTAGATTCCTTCGTAGAGCTGTCTGGGCGGAAGTGGAAGTTGAAGAAGTGGTCGAGAGGGTCTTGCTTGATCTCTGCATTGAGCGAGTGGAAGGAGAGAGACTCCGAGGATCGCTTGGATGCAGAGGGATCAAGGGGTTCGAAAGCTATCTCAGGCCAAGCTAATGAGAGTCGTGTCGAGGACAAAGGGAGGGATGTGGGCTGCGAGCGGGTCCAAGCTATGCACAGTGGACCTTTGACAGTCGCGTCGTAGCTTGGGACCTCGCCGGGAATGACCATCAATGGCCACGTCACACGGCGGGGATCACCGCCGGGAAATCACCAGCGGAATCAAAATGGGTCATGGCTTCCAGCGCCACACTGATTATTGTATATCGCCGGGACATCTTCAGCCAAACGCCGAAACTACTCCCCTCAACTTTTGAAAGTGCCACACTCGACCCCCCCTCCCTCTGCCTAGCCTCGAGACTTTTGGTGCAACTACCTAGCTGAGACCCTTCCATCCTTCAAGTCACCCATATCCTTCGTCAGTATAGCAGTGTATCCCCTCGACATTCCAACTGACATTCGTATAGAAAATGGCCGCTCGACCCACCGTTACCGTCTGGTCTGCCCAGGGAGAGTCTTCGGGCTCGCTCCCCCTCCCTGCGGTCTTCACTGCTCCTATCCGATTGGACGTTGTTCAACAAGTCCACAGTAAGTTGTTGTTCTTTGTGCAGGAGAGGATGTGTCTGCAGGGGAAAACGGACCGGGAGGGACCTGGCTGTAGAGGGAGGGATCGATGAAATACGGTGTCGCAAAGGAAATCCATTGTTGAAGTTTGCAAAGGGATGGAAAGCCTTAGAGGAACAGAGGGAGAACTGCTGGAGTCATCATGCGGAAAAGACTGCTTGGATCACGGACGAACTGCACACTTTGTTCTCAGCAGCTGACAACCAGAATCGGTTGCCAAAAACAAGCGACAACCTTACGCCGTCGCCGAGAACGCTGGTCACCAAACCTCTGCCGAGTCTTGGGGTACTGGTCGAGCTGTCGCCCGTATCCCCCGTGTCGGTGGTGGAGGAACGCAACGATCCGGTCAAGCCGCTTTCGGTAACATGTGCCGAGGTGGTCGAATGTTCGCCCCTACCAAGACCTGGAGAAAGTGGCACGTCAAGGTCAACCAGAACCAAAAGCGATACGCCGTCGCTTCCGCCATTGCTGCTTCGGCTCTCCCCTCTTTGGTCCTTGCTCGAGGTCACCGAATCGAGCAGATCCAAGAGGTCCCCCTCGTCATCTCTTCCGCCGTCGAGTCCACCACCAAGACCAAGGCTGCCGTTGAGCTCTTGAAGACTGTCTCTGCTTACGCCGATGTCGCCAAGGTCGCCGACTCGCGAAAGATCCGAGCTGGAAAGGGAAAGATGAGAAACAGACGATACCGACAACGACGAGGTCCTTTGGTCGTTTACGCCAAGGATGAGGGAATTGTCCGAGCTTTCAAGAACGTTCCCGGAGTCGAGACCTGCCCCGTTGACCAACTCAACTTGCTCCAATTGGCTCCTGGAGGACACGTCGGACGATTCGTCATCTGGACCGAGTCTGCCATTGCCGCCCTTGACGAGGTCTACGAGAAGAAGTCTGGCTTCAACCTCCCCATCGCCAAGATCTCCAACTCGGATGTCACACGACTCATCAACTCGGACGAGATCCAAACCGTCGTCCGACCAGCCGGTCAGGCCGTCGCCAAGCGTGAGTTTGATGCCTTTGAGTACTAGTGATTGTGCTAATTACCCAGGACCTTTCACCCAGAAGAAGAACCCCCTCAAGAACAAGGCTGTTCTCTTCCGACTCAACCCTTACGCCAAGACCCTCCGACGACAAGAGCTCCTCCGACAAGAGCGAAAGTCCAAGGGATCCGTCAAGAAGTCTGCTCCTTCCGTCGCTGGCAAGGAGTTCTTGGACATCCTCCACGCTGCTTAAACTGGGTTGTAGGAAGTTGGTAGTGGGATTTTCTCTTTAACGTATATGAGATGGATATTTTCTCTCATGCTGCAAACGTCCTCCTCTTCTGTCTCTAGACATGGTAATCTACAAGGCTGCGTCCACATGTTCAGAATCTGGAGCATTTCCTGTTGTGCGATGTGACCGGCTCAAGGGCAAGGAAGGGCGTTTCAGGGCTTCGGAAGCAGTAATCTGAAATTTCGAAATATCACTCAATCTACATACACAACTCTCCACCATCCACATAACATCGCAACGCTCTCATCTCTTGACCTCTTTGTACCTATCCAGCCCTCTCCAAAATGCCAGAACGAAGTACGACCCCTCCCAAGCGTCGAGCATCCACATCTACCCCAGCCTTACCGTCCGCCGCCAAAGCTTCCAAGATGTCTGCCGCCGCACCAGTCTTCAACCCCGCTCGTCCTCTCCCCGCTTCCGACCCATCTCCACCTGCCGATGGTGATTCCACAGAAGAGGTAGACCCGTCAAATAGCGCTTCTGTGTCGTCTTTGGCGGCTGCTGCTATTGCCAAAAGCAGGGTGACCAAGCCTTTACCGAATTCTAGGAGGCCGGGAGTTACAGGCAACATGGCGCCTGTCCAGGCTAGTGTGCCGAAATCAGCAGAGGAGAAGGAGAACACGAGGAGGCTGATTGTAGTCCTGTCGCAAGTGAGTCGCCTCACCTCGAGCGGGCTTCCTTGATGATGGGCCGGTTAGCGGGATGAAGGGTGTAGACTGACTGCAGGCTTGTCTTGAAGCTTACAGGGTGTCTTCAGGATCGGGAGGCAAGAACTCTCAAGGAAAGGAGGCGAAATACGCTCTATTGAATTGTGACGACCACCAAGGTATCCTCGCAAAGACTGGAAGGGACATCGCGGATGCCAGACCCGATATCACCCATCAAGTGAGTGCAGATCCGACCTAACCAATCGGTCCCTTCCGGCCGCCAGGAGCCACATGGACAGTAGACGATGGACGCTGATTCCAGTGCTTACTCACACTACTCGACTCTCCACTAAACAAAGCTGGCCTGCTTCAAGTCTACATTCACACAGCCAAAGGCGTCTTGATCGAGGTCAACCCAAGTGTCCGTATTCCCCGAACTTTCAAACGATTTTCTGGTCTCATGGGTATGTTGAGATCTACCTGAAAGAAAACAAATAGATGAGAGTGCTCACGTCTAGTACAACTGTTACATAAGCTCAGTATAAGAGGTGTTCAAGGGTCAGAAAAACTGCTTCGAGTTATCAGGGTGCGTCTGTCGCGATGACCAGATGGAAGTGTTACTCATGGTACAGAACCCCATCACCGACCACTTCCCTACCAATACCATCAAACTCAGTGAGCCTCTTCTACTTCGTGATGCACGTACGCTCACGAGACAGCTCTTTCCGCCGACGCACCAACGATCCGATTATCCCAATTCTTGCCTACACTGCCCGAGACACATTCCGTGGCAGTCTTCGTCGGAGCAATGGCTAGAGGGTGAGCTCAGAGTCTTGACACCGAGCAGGACGAGTAGTCGGGCTGACGCATCAGAGCGGATAACTTTGCTGATCAATTTGTCGATCAGAAGATCTCGATAAGCGACTACTCTTTATCTGCTTCGGTCGCTTGTGGAAAGTTTTGCTGTGCCATGGTCAGTGCACCGGCTGCCACCGTAGACCTAGCTGATGATGCAGGAAGAGCTATGGGATATCGTTTAGAGTATCTGGGGTATTGGTGTTTCTCCGTCGAACAGCTTCAACGCTAGCATCTTTTGGTTCGATCTCATGTATACCTATAGATGTAATTCGTATGTTCCGTCTGGCATATTTCGTACCTTGCCATCAACCACAGCATTGCATCGCTGCCTGCGGGGCGATAGACTGCAAAGAGGTGACATGTGGATGGTTACCGCCACTGGGGGGAGTCGCGTGGTGCACCGCTTCGAAAACGCGTAGCAGATCTCTCGACGATCCCGTCCATTGTCAAAGGCTTCGACTGTCCGTCTTTGCTCTGTACATCGTCGACTCGCTTCGTACGTCCAATAGACACCTGATATCCGATCGCAAACGAGCTGTCAGCCGTGTCTCCAATTCAGCGAACGGCATCAGTACCCCATCAAGCCAGCTCCGCTCTTCTGCTCGAGGTTCTCCTTTTGTCGGCCACCCATCACTCGTTTGCCAACCTTAATAAGGACTGCATTCTGTTCCCAGGTGGACCGTTCCCTTCCTTCGATAGATCCTTCGATTCCAGAATCCTCTTTTCAGCATGGCGAAGGGCCAGAATCTCGGAGCGGGTCTGATAGATCCGAGGTATTGTTGTTGCGGTACGTCCCTATCATGCAGCACCCTGCACAAGGCTGATCGACAGCCGTACCGCTCGTCAACGCCGGTATATACGCCGTGATTCTAGAACAGGGCGTGAGTACACCTTGAACCAATCGTGCGCGCTGAATGACACTCATGAATAGATTGTCTCCCTTGCTATAGGTATAACCTCCATTGCAGCACCAGCCGGTACGTAGCCTATCCGACGCCTGTCTTCCCTTACTAATACACCAGTGGTCGCAGCTAGCTATCCGTCTTTCGGGACATACATATTCGCGGCGACCTGTATCCTCGTTGCGATATGTCAACCCGTCGGGTTCATCGGTGTTCTTCGAGTGAGTTATCGGTCCACCAAGATTCTTGTCCCGCTGACATGCGTAGGAAAAGACGTCTACGTTCAAAGTGTACGCCTGGTTGAACGCACTCGCATTAGCAGCTGCGTTTAGTGCGGCTGCTGCATTGATAGCGACTTCTGCCGCACGACACAACACCGCCGTAGCGGATTGCACTGTAGGTCAAAAGCCTCACATTGCCGTGCGCCTATCTGACCATCAGACGGACTATTACACCGCATCCTCAAACTCTACGAGCACCCTTGCTGGGGCATCCAGTGATGCTCTAGCTGTAGAAGCGGAGAAGATTTGCCCTCCGTTGATCTGGGCTCAAGTGGGGATCATGGGTGGATTATGGCTCATCCTTCTTGTTGTCCAACTGTACTTCATCCAGTGAGCTTTTCGGCTAAGAGACAGCCGTCAGCGCTCATGTCCAGTCTCACCCGGACATACTCAAAGTCCCAAGTTTCGGATCACAAGCTGTACCACTCTGTATACTCTGAAAATCCCGAAGCGTTCACCATGTCTGTCCTCAGATCATCTCGGTACAACCCCGGATCTATCTACAACACTCCGGCAGCACGAGGCGACGACGCATGGGACGCTCGACCCAGTGTCGAGTCATTACGAGATGACACGCACGCACCTCATCGACCCAGCGGCCTGAGGAATCAGAGTTATTACGAAGAAGGCGGACAGGGGCAGTATGACGATGCATACGCCGAAGGCTCCCATGCCTACCCCAACACATACGAGGGGTATGCAGAACATCAAGGTGGTGTGTATGGCCAACATGGAGCCGCGCCGCCCTATGTTGGAGGAGGAGAGTACGGGCATCAAGCGGGGTATTCGTATGCCGGTGAACAAGGCTATGCCGGCTCAGGATACGTCAATGCGCCGGAACACGCTAGAGCGAGGGATGCGGGCGATACCCCAGTATTGAACCAGTATGGGGACGAGCATGGTTCGGGGACCGGTTGGAATGCGCATCATGAGAATTTGAGGAGACCAGACGAGGTTCAAGGACATCCAGGTGGGTCGAGGTGATTTGCGATGGGATGGGATCTGATGGACGTAGCGGAAGGCATGTTTGGGCGGAAATCACCCAGGATAGGATGATCAGTCTATAGGGGGAACAGATGATCTATGGGATTGTACACCTCGAGTGTCGACTTCCAGGTGAAGGTGACACGGACCATGTATGCAACGATGGAATGGCTTCACTTGGCGCAGGCAACAACAGACGTTGCGTGTTGATTCATCCAAGATATGATACAAGCCTGACGGATTATATGATAATACAAGAGTGATCAGATTGAATCATTATCATCACAAGTCGTCGTCCTCACTCGAGCCGAGCTCTCCGGATGAAGTCTACGATGACATTCCGTTCAACAAGTCGAATCGGCTTCCTGCACTTTTTGCAGCTCTCACTTCGGCCTCGGCTTGTCTCTTCGCCGCCGCCTTCTTGCCAGCACTGAGTCGCTCCTCCAACGAGGGAGCCATGGATCGTCCCTCCTTTTCTGCGTTCCAGCCCAATACCATATCCTCTATACCATCCACGATGGCCGCTGCGCATTTGTCCAAAAGAGCCTCTTCTGTAGGTGTCCATCGCCAGCCGGTAGATAACGGCGGGTCACCTCCGTTGAGTATCGTATGGAACCCGATCCCGGAGAAGAACATGAATGGGGTCAAATGGGTCAATCTTGCTCCATCGTCTCCCTTTGTATTGGCACCTTGACCCCTTGCCGGGTGTTCCTCTGGGAGAATGACCAGGGCTTGGGCGAGAAGAAGCTGATCGAGCATTACAGCGCTGATCTGAGCGACGATCGCTGCTGATCGATTATACAAGACGGTAGAGGATCCCGCTTCACCTTCCTTCTTGACTCGGAATACTCGACCTTCCTTCTCCCACGCGGCGTGCATGCCAAGAGCGACCTTGAGCACTGATAAAAGTTCGGTTTTACGCCATTTTGTATCGGAGCGAGATGCAAATTCAATAATGCACAGCCGGAGATTGGCCAAGAGAGGGTGGAGTTGCGGTGGAAGGGCGAGAATGGTAGGGGTATCCGATGATAGAATCTCGAGATATCGCTTCAGGCGTTCGTCGATGGGGAGCAGAGACTGAGGTGTGTCGGATGCTGAAGGTTGTAGGAGAGGTACGGCTATCTCGTTGACCTTTTGAGATGATCCTTGCCGCACGTGCTCGATCACGATTCTCGATCTATCTGCATCCAGTCGAGCGGGTGAGTGTCCGTCAAGGTTGCTCTTTGCTCCGGATTCGTGCTTCTCCTCATCGATGAGGGTCGTTCCGTCGCTGGTATCATCCAGTGTTGCTTCAATGTCCTTGGTCACGCCTAAAAGGTCCTGAAGCTCCAGATCCTGGTGCAATGCTTCGACCTCCTCTTCGATTGGCTCGGGCCAACAGAGCCCTCCACAGCCTTCCTCTATGATACCCCACGCAGCCTTTCGCACTTCCCGCAGAGTATGGCTACCCCGTAATGAAGGTCCAGATGGATCTTCCAGTATGGGCCATACATATACTCTTTTTGGATAAAGGTACGCATGAGTCGCCTGTGGTATCAATCCACGTTTCTGCGATGCCGCATATCGTTCTTTCGCGGATTCCTGTGCCTCGGTCGATGGTGTCGCATCGAAGGGGTACAATGCCGGGTGATGCGGTACACCAGGGAGGATATATCGGAAAGTCGATTCAATGATGACATTGACAATCTCCTGCAGCTCGATATCGCTGATATGCCCTCGAAACGCCAATTTCTTGATCACCTTTTTGACCAGTAAAACGGCATGATCTCCCGCATCGTTGACCCCTGGCTTGGTTGCGTTTGGGGCGAATACTGTCTCTCGTAATATCCTCGCTACCTTTTCGACCTTTTGCACATGTGTCAGTCCTGGCTCGAAGAATAAATCGGCATAGGAAGGGGGCGTGTAGTCGTTACCTATCAAACTGGCAAAGAGGGGCAAGACCGAAGGTGGGAGACGAAGTCTATGGCGGAGTGCGTTTGGCGTGATGACAGTCAAGACTAGACTGGGAGATGTTGATGTGAGCGGAGGGAGGAGAGGCGATTGCTTGGGAGTATGTTGCACTCGTTTAGGTCGGGCGCACGACCATTCTCCTTCTTCCCCTCCGCTATCTCGAGATCCAGCTTTGCTGCTCTGATCCGCCAAAGGTCCTTCTATCCATTGCAGCATGTCGAGCGGACAGTATCCCTTGACGTTTGATGCACCAGGTGACGAGACGAGAATCATGAAATCCGAGTCTAGCCCAAGCACATACGCCCCTAGCTCATTTGCGATAGAGAAACAAACCCCGTCGGCTTCACCTGATGCGGCGTGATAAGTCGAGACGTCCAGCTCGTTGAGGGCATGTATGAATGCTTGGGATGTGAATGGAGGGAGAATACTGCTGTGTCGCGAGAAGGAGGGGCTTGAGCGGGAAGAGACCGAGGTGGTATGGAATAGTAGGGCGACTTGGAGCTTCTCCCGCAAGCGACGAAGAATCGTCTCGTGCTTCTCCGGCGGTGTGGATCCTAGTCATCAGTCAGAAGCACAGGATAGACTCACCATCAAAGACGAATGTCGGCTCGAGGTCAACACTGCGCAACGACTCTACCAGACGTCGAACCAAACGGTAGTAACCGAGATATTCCCCTCCAGCAGTCCATGACAAGCTATCTAGATACAGCTGGAATATGATCCTGCTCACTTCAGCACAATATTATCGCGAAGAATAACAGACTCACCCCCAAGAGTCGATGACAATCGGTGTATGACCCTTTTGGATAGTCTGAGCAGATAAAAGCGCGGATTTAGATGTCGATGTGGATGACGAGACGCCCGTTGTCGAGCTGTCAAATTGGACAGAAGTGCACAGAGACTGCCTGTTCTCTTTCAAGAACGTCTGCAAGCCTTTCACTCCCATTTTTTCGGGCTCTCCAAATGTCCAAGAAAGAGATCTGTCGAGGTGTGAGGGTGAGAGTCGACTTGAAACACCAGAAAATCGAAGTGGACATCGAAAACAAACTCAGGAACATCGATCGTCAGCGCTTGCCTGCTATCCTCATTATTCTCGCCCTAGTGCTGCATGTACTGTACCTACAGCCACACCATCGCTCGGGAAGAACATTCAAGACTCATTACCTAGCCATTTTCTGCTGCTTGAAGTCCTCATGCTCGGCCTCTCAGGCTCTTGGAATCTCGCTTTGGGCGAATCTGAAACGCTCTTCGCCAACGTGGCGTTTATGACCTATCATAGCTTCCATGAGCTTCTCATGAAGCGGGGTTCGACAAGGTGAAAGGATACCGATCCTTTGGGATACGCAAAGCAGTCATGTGTTGCACTGTCAGCCGAGGGCTTTCCCATTCTTCCTCGCCAATTATCCTTTTCTCTGACACGGTACTGTCGTTCTCACTATGCTGTCGAGACTGTCTTCTAGATCCTAAGCAAGAAAAGATTCCGGCTTCAGTCGGGGTCCCAAGAGGCTGATTGGCTTGACCAGGATCAAGGGTCAAGAGGAGACGTAGGAAGAGCAGCCCATGATGAAGGAAGATGAGCATTCGGAGACGTCGCGCACAGATCCTTCGACTGGTGGCACCAATTCATAACAGAACGCCTGGAGTATGGAGGTGGCGTTGGAGACATTTACACGCTGGTGTTGTGCAGTGAGGACCTTTACAAAGGTGCAACTTTAGTTTCCGCCTACTGCAAGCTGCAATTAGGAGTAACGTCAAATTCGTCGGTGAAACCCTTACTAAGAAAGGGCTATATTTACAGAGACGGACATTCGCTCAAAACTGCTCTTGGGAAATCCATCGATACCTTAGCAGCCTCCCTGACACTTTGCGGGTTAGTAAAGTCAATGGATGGGGCGATCATGCAGATGAGGTCGGATCAGCAAGGATGCGCCGAGTCATGAAGTTCAAACCTGATGTGAAAGGGTAGTGTCCATCCAAGGCTTGCGGTGCGAGAAACACCTGAGCTCGTGTATCTAATTCAGAACCTGTGCGATGAGATCACAAGTATCAAGAAGCGTCCTAGCAAAGGCATATTATGCAGTCTTCTGCGCGGATCTCACGAGAAGCGGGATGTGCGAGATGTCCCCAATATCCCTTCTCGATTGCTACTCGCACATCTACACATTCCTCCCCATGATGTGTACATATGAGATTGCCTTGCCGAGATGATCGGACATCCTTTCAATGCTGACATATTTGTACGTGCTCACCTTTGAGTGAGCCTCCTGGCACAAAGATCGTTCTCCGCATCTACAAGTCTCTGAAACTTATCAGCTGAACAAAGTCTGAGTTCGAACGGGGAGAGTGGGGACGATATTGTAGCTACGTAGCCTAGTGCGCTGAGTATAAGAGAGGCAGGACGCCAGGATTGCTCCCCCCCTTTGACCCATATTTCTCCACCTTACTTTCCTCCATCGAGTCGTACCGATATGTCAGACGACGAGGAGCTTACTCTGGTACCTCCTAAGTCATCGCCTACAAGGCGGTTCGCAGCGATACTGTCGGTCCTTCCCGGTTCTCGCCTCTGGAAGAATTCAAAAGCGCAAGATCCGAGTATTACTCAACCTAGATGCGCATATGTGTTGACGCACGAGACAAAGGACAGCGAGCCTGTCTTCGAGCTCACGCTTGCTTATGACTCTGCACTCAGTAATCGAGAGAGATTCAACCTAGAGAAGATGAAGTCTTCCATCGCCACGGTCCTCAAGAAACAGACAGTGGGCTCAACAGCGTGGGGCAAGACTCCTGATGAGGAAGAGCTGCATACAGTGTCCGTTTGGGCTGGCTATGCTCTGAGCGAGTATTTCCAGATGATTGGCGCATCCGATGTAGAGGTCAAAGAGGTACAGTCGTGGGTGATCAATAGTGCCACTCGAGGAAATCCAGACGTGACGAAACAGACCTTCAACGTTGAGCCAGGATGGAGAGGTACCGAAGGCGTCCTCAGCGACACCTATCGTCTGCTTGGAACGTAGGCGGTCCACGAAGCGTGACGTACCGTCTGGGTCTGCAATTGGTGGCGCTGAGAGAGCGACCGGGACGGGTATAATGGCTTTTGACGGTAGTGCACATAGGCGGCTCGTGGTATACAATGAACATCCTTGACGGCGATATGAGACATATGCAGGTATTGCACGGATTGAAACGAATAGTTGTCGGCCGACTATAATGGACACATGCTCATGTACAGTACATACATATCCGACTTTCACAATAAGGTGTCTAATTACTAATCTTCCAGGGTCGGGATGTCTGCAGACACATACACACACACGTGCATGTTACTGTGGCGAAGCATATGACACAGGCAAGCAAATGGTTCTACATAGCGACGGTCATGCAAATCACGAAACGCTGCGGAAACCCTGGTGAAACCACTTGATTGCGGTCCTCTCCTTTCACTGTCTCTCCGCATACGATGTCCTGATATCGATCGCGTTTGAGTCCAGAACTCGCGAGCTCATACCTTTGTAAATATGTTTCTGCACTTGCTTTCACCAGCGCGCTATATTCACTTGAGCACTGCTTGAACATCTTCTCTTTATCACCTTACTTTTCTTGCTTTTGTAAACGATCTCAGCTGACGATTCCACACACAGACGCGAGCAATCATGCCGAATGCTGCAGCTTTTCACGACTCTTCTGCGATCAAGAAATCTTTGCGAGACCTCCGATCTTATCTCTCGGCTATCCATCGCCATGGTCATGGACCATATTTGCCGCTTCTCAGCACCCAGACTGAGCAAGCCAACTACACAAGCGAAGACAGTGGCCAGTACTTTCACACAGTCGACAACTATCGCGAGTATTTGGCTGTCGCGCTTGACGATACCAAGCCCGACATCCTCTCTGCCTGCTTCGCCCTTGACACGACTAGAGATCGCCCTGTTCTTACTCATGAACTGGTCCAGAGGGCTCTCGAGAGCCTCAAGTCTCATCCAAGACCCCAAGAACATCCAAATACCCAGCTTACTGGCGCTGCCTACCTGTCAGGCTCTCAAAAGCTGAGAGATGACCTCAAGAAGGAACTCTATAGTCTTGGAGTGTCACCCGGGGAGTTTGAAATCTTGTCTGTCATCGACCCTAAGCGGAGAGGGCCAGAAATCCAATCCACATCGCAAGAAGTGAAAGGCTGGGACCGATTCTCCAACGAAGCGAAGTACCAGCAGAGTCATCCTGGAAGTCAAACCCGTTTCTGGCTTGCAGGTTTTAGTGGATACACCGAGTGCTCTGCTGACGGTTTCGTGTCTTCTGTCTGCACCGACCTGGAAAGGAAAAGACACGGTTTCCACTACATGAGCAACGGTAACAAGAAGGCTCAAGAAGAAATCGACCAGATCGGTTCCTCGGAGATGCTCACGATCGTTGATGTCACGGAGACTGGCTCCAACGCCCACTCAATCCGACCGGCCCAAGAACAGGACGTCCAGGACCGTGGGCGGTAAGTCCACAGGGCTCTTAGGGACAAGGCACCAGCATTTTTAGCTGATGCCATCTTATGGACATGCACTGCACTGAGCTTTTGTCATGAGCAGTAGCCAACCGGGAACCGTTCTTTTCCTGCCGTCTGCCGCCTGACTCTCGCAGGTAGGTGAGGTAAGCGACCTAGAGCGGCTGCTGCATAACAGCCGAAGAGCTGCTGCCATTCCCCCATTTGTCGGCGGCATTGCATTTTGGACGACACGGCAGAGCCTCGCATCCATGAGGAGATCTCCCTGCGTGGACCCAGGCATGAGAGGGATGTTGAGGTGTGTCTCTCGGTCGAGGCTGCTTAGTCAGCAGGATGTGCCCGATTTTCGCGTCCACCTCGGACACACCCTTTCATGAGCCTTTGCCTACATTTCGCATCGTCGGCTTGACCATCACTCTCTTTGTTCACATTGCATCGCGATCGACGAGTACAGATATATCGAGCTTGTGGTCTTGCTAGTAATCGTGGATCGCGAGAAGGGGGCAGAAAAGGTGTAGATACACGGCGGAGGAGGCTGGGCAGGGCGACCTCGACGCAGAATGACCTCGCCCGTTGCAGGACCCTCTCGACATGTCATCTCCTCGACGCCTATCGATCTGACATTAGACGAGGATGAGGTGGATGTGGCTGCGACTGGGCTGCGAGGAGCTACTTCCCACTCGAGCAATCCTCAAGTGCCCCGTTCTCCCAACGCTATGACCTCTTCATCAGCCCTCCCGACAACACCAAACAGGCCGCATGGACCGCCAAACAGAAGCCACACCCCTTCTTTTCAATCACCATCTTCTCATTCAGCGATGACTGCCGCCACGACCGATCCCGAGGTGCAAGTGACAGGGTCAAGTCAACCTCTTCCTACTCTGAACGGTTCCACTCGATCGACCATATATGGAGGTCACACGATGGAAACGGCGATAGACTTGACTCAAGTCAGGATACCTTCTCCTCCACCTACACAACCCAAGAGTACTGTCTGCATCGGGGCGGTGCGATCTCGAGCCATCATGCTGTACCCTTCGCCCGCTGCTGTGATCGGTGCTTCACCTCCACCTGGATCCAAGGAGAGGTTCACAGTGCTGCAGTATATGGGGTCGGAGCTGCTGAGGGTCAAATTGAAGGTGAGTCAGCCCAACGAGACCCATGATACAGGCTGACGAGATTAGCTGAGAACACCAAATACAAAGGGAAGGACACTGGGTGAGCCCTGGACAGCAGTCTCCAAGCCATGCATACAGGTCTTGACTCGTGAGTCTTGTCACGGGGGCTTTGCTGATCGTGTAGCACATCAGAGCTGCTACATTGGAGATCTCGACAGCAGTTTGGCGGACCGGCTGATACCTCACATGATGCGAGGGCTATTGCGTTTGGAAGGATGGGCTCAGCGTCTGCAACCCGATGGCGTGAGCAATACGAGGCGTCTACAGCTGACATGCAGCATCAATTCGAAATCAAGCTCAATGTCCTTTTCTTCACCCTTACTACCAACATCTCTTACCTTGGCACCAACCTCCTGCATAGTCAAGTCTTTCTCGAACCCCCTAATCCTCCATACGACCCATCTCGTCATTCGGAAAACCCGCCATATCATCCTGTTCACGCGACACCAGAAGCCAGAGCAGCGATTGATCACTATCATCGACTGCAGTATAATGCCGCTACCCAATTCCAGTTCAGCGCATTTCAACAGGACAAGTCGAAGCAGATTGAAATACAGAGACAGCAGGTAGACGAGGTGTTCAAGACCATGGAGAAAGGTGGTGAATTAGAGGAGAGTATACCCGGTACGCTCAAATTCTTCTCTCTGCTCTGCTAAAGCTGACCTGAAGGCACAATGATCAAGACCGCTCTGTTTCGTCACCAACGGAAAGCTCTGACCTTCCTTCTGGAGAGGGAACAAGACAAGCCATCGTTAAAGGAAGCCAAGTACAAGTTTCAGCGGATGGAGGAGAAGCGGAAGAAGAAATTACAAGGGAAGGGCAAGAAGGCAGACTTGGAGAGTGAGGGTGAAGACGAACAGAAGTCTGCCGAAAAACCCAAGGCGAAGAAGGACTCGCATTACTCCTTGTGGGAGAGCCGGGAAGACGAAAAGGGGCGCATCAAAGGGTGGAAGAATAAAATCACAGGGGAAGAAGTCAGAGGCAAACACAAGCCTGCTGAAAGCAAGGGTGCGATCCTTGCCGATGATGTGAGTCGGTCCATAAAGTCCCACTGACTCTCAGATGGGTCTCGGAAAAACGTTGTCAATCATCTCCCTCATCGTTGCAACGCGACTGGAAGCCCGAAGATGGGCAGACACACCGCTGGAATCGATCGAGGAACCCGTCTCTGAGCCCGAAGGTCCAGATGTTGCCGAAATGAAGACCAAAGTGTATGGGATGCCCGATACCGAAGCCGAGTCGTCCAAGAAACGCAAGCACGACAGGATGCAAGACGTTTCTGCAGCACGACGATCACGGATAGTCAAGCGCAGCAAGGCGACATTGCTCGTGTGTCCCATGTCTACCATCTCCAACTGGCAGGAACAGATCCAGGCGCATTGGGACGGCAAGATTGAAGTCTATGGTGGGGCCAGCGCACCACCCAATCGGGATCTTGTCAAATCGGCAAAGGTCCAAGATAATGATTTCGAGACGCTCAAGGTGTATATCTACCATGGTGCCATGCGTCGGATGGATCCAACCTTTCTCGCCGACTTTGATGTCGTTATCACGAGTTACAACACTTTGGCCTTGGAATTCAGCAAGCAGGGTGGTCCTGTAACGGCGGGAGACGAGACGCCTTTGAGCACTGGCGGTAGCGAAGATGATGATATCGCGCCTCCAGTCCATGGAGAGGTCAAACCGGAAGTGCAAAAAGAAATCAACTCGATGGAAATCAGCGACGCGCTATTGCGGAAAAAGAAGGGTCGCGGGACGGGCAAAGAGCAGACCAGTCCTCTTCAGGCGGTGGACTGGTTTCGTGTCGTTCTCGACGAGGCACAGTGAGTCGGATTCCTCGATGAAAGTTACAAGCTCACCTCTAGCTACATCAAAACCGCCAAGACCATCGCCTCTCAAGCCGCATGCGATCTGGCAGCCGACCGGCGAATGGCAGTGACTGGTACGCCCATTCAGAACAAGATTGAAGACGTTTGGGCATTGTTCCGTTTCCTCCGGCTCTACCCCGTAGCAGAAAAACACGCCTTCAACACTTGGATCAATACGCCTTGTAAGACCGGCGACCCTACAGGACTGGCGCGACTACAGCTGCTCATGGGTTGTTGCTCGATCAGGCGAACGAAAGAATCCAGAGACGAACGAGGAAAAAGGATTCTCGAGCTCCCTCCTCGGCACGAGATACAGCAGTGGCTTGATCTGGACCCCGATGAGCGAGCAGTCTATGAGGAACGTCGGGAGAGGGGTCGAGACATGGTCAAAGACCTCAAGGAAAAGGAGGAGAGTGGTGAAAAGGGTTCGACCTCTATGGCAAACGTTCTGCATGAGATTCTCATCTTGCGGCAGACTTGCAATCACATTGATCTTGTCGATACTGGCGTCATCGAGGAGGACTTTGACGGGACAGTCATGGAGTATGGTCTCGCCAAACAAGGTATCGAAAAACATGGCTTCAACCCCGCTAGAGCTATATCGATGGTGGTGTACCTCAAGGAAGGATCTGGAGCATGCTGTCATGAATGTGGAGGCGACATTGGTGATTACTTTCCATCGCTCGGTTTGGGAGGGGTGGAAGAGCCGGAATCCGAGACAGCAGATGTCAAGGCGAAGAAAAAGATCCCCTGGAAGCCCATCCTGACCAAATGCGAGCACATCTATTGCAAGTTGCCTCGCTTCCTCTTGTACCCCGCTGACAAACAGGCCCAAAGTGCTTCAAAAGTACAGTCTATGCAGATTGGTCGGCCAAAAAGACCAAGACCAAGGTTGCTCGACAGTGCGCTTGTGGCAAGGTGCTCAAGTTACCCGACGATGTCACCGAGGTCATGCCACCTGGCGCGGACGACAAGGAGCTCGAGCCCATCCCGACAACCACCATCAAGCGCAAGAAGTACATTAGACCTGCAGGGGAGCCCTTGAAATTGTCGACCAAGATGAAATGGCTACACGACGAGCTCTTGCGACATTCAAAGCGGAACCCGTTTTCTACCAATTTCGAGGCATTCGCCATGACCGAGGGTGATGTCGAGCCCGAAGAGACGGAGAAGGACGGCACACCGGTTGCCATCAAGTCTGTCGTCTTGTAAGTGTTGCCAATTACAAGAGAATTTGGCTGACCTTGCAGCTCGCAGTGGACCACCATGCTGGATAGAGTCGGAGACATGCTTGATGTGCTCAACATCAAGTATACCCGACTTGACGGTACGATGACTTTGCCGGATCGTCAAGAAGCCATGGATCAGCTCAGGACAAATAAGCGAGTCGAGGTGATTCTCGTGTCCACACGGGCCGGAGGAGTCGGTCTAAATTTGACTTCAGCTTGTCGGGCGTACTTGATTGACCCATACTGGTGAGTCCGCTTCTGGTCGCTGTAGGCCAGACTAATGAGTAGGAACCCTGCGGTGGAACAACAGGCTATCGACCGAATTGTAGGTTTTCCATTTCGCACAGTCACGGCCACTGATCATTTAGCACCGTATGGGTCAAAAGCGACCTGTCTACGCCACGCGGTTGATGATCAAAGACTCGATTGAAAATAACATGGACAAGATTCAGAAAAAGAAGGAGAATCTTGCAAACATGACCTTGACCAAATTGAGCAGAAAGCAATTGATGGAGCAAAAGGTGCGTAAAGCGAGGGGAGCGGCGGGCTGATGTTTCAGGCAAACGATATTGCCGAATTGTTCAAATGATAGAGAGCTAGATGTGGACTTGCCGATTGGCGGGCTACGATGAGTAGGACAGCTATTGAATTTCGCTTGTGAGGTATAGCTCGGATGCGATGATGTGCCGCATGTGCCATGCACCATATATGCTATGAACATATCATCTGTCTGAATGGCGAAAACAGCGTCGATGGCATTCCCGAAGTGTCCGACGATCCAAGTCCGAAGCAACATCGTTTACTACATTTCTCCTCAATCTCCGTCTCATCCCAAGCCTGACTTCATGCAGCGATGCAATCGTCGAGCTCATCAGGACCATCATCTCTAGTCGACTTTACGGGGCTGTTTGGTACTTCGCCTTTTTCCCAACGACAGCCCAGCCCACTATCATTCACATCTCCACCCCGCCGCTCTCCCGGCGATTCTGTCGCAGGGGGTTCCACTGCGATGTCCTCGCGGAAAGACGGCGCGGATACTGTCAAACGAACCGTGAGAGCTCGTACGGGCTGTATCACATGTCGTCTGCGTAAAAAAGTGAGTAGGCCCGGAGTAGACGTTTAGGCGCCGAATTGATAAACAGCGGTGTGATGAAGCCAAACCGGCTTGTGAGACCTGTGCAAGGTTGGGCATACAGTGCATGGGCTATGGAAAGAAACGACCCGAGTGGCTGAAAGATGAGAAGAATCTCAAGAGGATGAGGGATGAGATGTGAGTTGACTTACTGCTGATGTAGAGGGGAAGCGCCGGAGATGTAGGACTGAGCTGATGTGTAGTCGGGAAAAGGTAATTGCTCAACGAGCTGCTAGGCCCAAAAAGCAAAGGAGGACGTCGAATGGGAAAGTGGATGCTAGTGAGAGCGATGATGATGGATCGGATGAGGAAGATGATCCGGGGTCAGGACGAGGGGGAGTTGTTCAGAGTGATACGGGTCAACGGGGAGGGTCGATGGATACGGCTGCGACTCTGGCCGCCTTGGGCCAAGTCGCACAAGAGACTATGTGGACGAATGGAGGTCTGAATGGGTTTATGCCTGGGAATCCTTTCAGTGGAACCGCATCTGGATCTCTAGGACAACCCTTGGGTCAACCTCTTATCGCTCCGACACACGAAGCGATACCACTCCCCCAAGACATGTGGGATATCACTACCCTTGTCCCTTCATTCGACACCTCCACCTCGACCATCTCCCAGCTCAACGATGTGCCTTTCTTCCCGGACCTCACTCTACCCCTTGGCGACTCGACCAATTCTCCCGCGGCCCCGGACAATGCGGATCTGGACGAAATGTGGAAGATGCTGTTTAGCAGTCGACCTCCTTCTGTCCAACCGTCTCCTACTGTCCTCTCGCCTGATCCCTTCCCGCCTCTGCCAGAGATCAACGCTCTAACATCGGTCCCGGACAATGCGTTATCCAGCATGGGTTACATTCATCATTATCTCAATGTCGTTCTGCCTCTGCAGTTCCGAATGGGCAAGTCGATGGCTATAGGCGCTCTGGTCGCGCCGCTGGCATTTCAGAAATCGGAGGTTTTGACGAGCATCTCGTCCCTTGCAGCCTTGCATCTATCATCTCAACGCAATGGAACGCTGGGTACCGAGGTCCCCCTTACACCGTACCATACGGCCTTCCCGACAAACGTGACGGGCGACACGGACGCCATCATCGCCAGGACGGCACATCGAGATGTCATCGATCGACTACGATTCATATCGTCGGAGAATCTCGCGTCAGAGGATGTGATTGTACCTGCACTCTTTGCAGTATCATACTACCTCTTCATGGGCGGGACGTCGAGTCAATGGAGAGAGGTCATTGCAATGGTACAAAAGTGTCTTTTCGCTGCTCTGGCAGCCTCCCCCGATCTGACAGGCGAGTACTCGTCGTACAGGTCAGTCGAGCGATCTCGTATCGACGGTAGCTGATTTCTCAGGCCGACGGGGAAGAAGACACCCTGGCAACAGTACAGGCCATTAATCGAGGTCATGATCACGACCGACGTCATAGGGTCCATTTCGCTCAACCGGGGGACGAGACTTTTGCCCACATATCGGACGCTGCTGTCCAGGATGAACGGGCTATCGGCACCGGAGCAGTACATCTCAATGTTCGAGGTCATGGGGTGCGATAACACATCCGTGAGTGCGATGTACAGAGCTTGCATCTTGTGCTGATAATAGCTACTGGCGATCGCAGAGATCACTGCACTATCTGAATGGCGAGATAGGGCAGAGGAGATGGGTTGCTTGTCCCAAAAGACCCTGGTCAAGCGAGGTGAAGCTATTGAAAAGTTGTTGAGCGAGAGAGCCTGGCGTAATGGCAATGCAAGCGAAATTTCGGCCACTATCGAAGAAATTGAAGGGGAGACCATCAACACGCCAGATGAGTGGACCAAAGCGAATCTCATGGCCGAGGTGTATTATGCTGCGGCGCAAGTCTACCTCGCGACGGTCGTCAATGGACCTTTCCCCAAGGGTAAGCTAATGCCCCGACCATCCAGTCTCCAGGTGGCTAACAACCACAGTGCCCGAGGTCGCCGCAGCGGTCAAAGAAGCGATAGCAGCTCTGAAAAAGATTGCTGATCGGTACCCGCGTCCTGACATCTACCGAAAACTCGTGTTCCCCATCACGATCACCGGTGCGCATTGCGACAATGCCGAGCAGCAAGATTTCTTCAGAGACTGTCTCAAACGACTTGGACCTGAAGCTGCGTTTGGGAATACCAAATCGGCATTGACCCTCATGGAAGAAGTGTGGAAGAAGAGGAGGATGTATCATCCACAGGTCAGGGTGTGTTGGAGGCAGACGATGGTGGAGCTTGGCTGGGAGGCGGGTCTGTTGTTGCTCTAAGTTAATCATGTCGCTCAATCGGCTATCGCCATTTGCGTAGTAAATCTGGTTGTTGTATCAGCTACTGTAGAACTAGGATCTGTTTGGCAGCTATGCACCGATGGCTGAGACCGCTGGACCGCTAAACCCCTGGAGCTGGATTATCATCCCGGACCCACTTCGGGCCGAATGGAATGGAGTCATCCCGGCGCCATTCTCGTTCCTCGCATTTCATGACCAGCTTCTTTGGGCACTAACAAGCGACGAGACACACTCCTTGCAGCTAGATCTGGTTAGTTTACTAGTCACATGGCATAGAACGACCGACGACGCAAAGGCAGAAAGAGTCGTGGGATGTCTCCCCGTCTATAACCACTAGTTCAGGTGACCTCTATCCACAACTCCGACACCCTCCAGTACCCAACCGAATGTCGTCCACCCCTCCCCCAGTCCCTCATAAAAAGCGACATGCCAAGTCAAAGACATCTCCCAAAACAACCCTCCAAAACCAAAAGGCATTCTCACCCATTATGATCTACCTCCCAGCCATCTTCATCGCGGTATCAGCTGCATTCTTCTTGCGCTCTTCACCCGGGGTCGTGAAAGCTTGGTCGGATGCAGATATCCCGGAACAAGCACAACGAGTCTATCCTAGCTCTTTTGCAGTTTTGGACTCGGTCCCACCTCCAACAATCGCCAACATCTCCACGGTGAGTTAGCTCCTACAGGAGTTGGTGGAAGCTAAAGGGTAGCAATTCGTCTTTCCTGGAAGGACTCTGGAAGATCTCCAAGCCAAACCTTTCCACGTATACGACGAAGAATTCTACGCTATCATTGGCTCCAACCCGACTTTGACCTTGATTGCAGAGACCACAGGAGATCCCCTTTTCCACGAAGCGGTAGCATGGTGAATCAACCCTCTATCATTCTGGAGACGAGCTAAACTCAGGTACCCGCCTACCGACGAGGTGTTTTTCGTCCAGAATGCAGGAGCAAAAGCTGCCGGAACGGGATTGCAAAAGTCTGCTTTGACGCAGAAGATTTCGTTGGCTCAGGCTGCATCAGCTGCCAGTCAAGGATTGAGAAACGTGACGAATGTGGTCGATGTCGTCACGGTGGATGCCAATCCTCCTATCATCAATCCCAATGGTAAGCTCTTGCTCACGCTCTCTCATCTATGATCTCATCGTATCGGGTGCAGACAGCTGATTGTAGGCGCAACAAACTACAAAGACGGCCTGCTGTTCATGGGCGAAGGGCAAGGAGATAATATCACCTCGTCGATCTACTACCTCAACCCAAACCCACCCTACAACACCACTGGTAATCACAACCCTTCATCCGCTGGTGGAGATTCACTGACAACCTAGTTCTGTTAAACAACTACTTTGGAAGACAGTTCAACTCGCTCAATGATGTCGCTATCAACCCCCGAAACAAGGAAATCTACTTTACCGATGTCACCTATGGCTACTTGCAAGATTTCCGACCTACACCGGGACTTCCGAATCAGATCTACAGGTTCAACGAGAAGACCGGGTTGGTGGGAGTGGTAGCGGATGGATTCGACAAGCCGAATGGTTAGTCTTTCGGCGCAGCCTGGGTTGGCTTTCGCTCATATACAGGACTGACTTTCTCGCCTGATGGGAAATTCGCTTACATCGCTGATACTGGCTCCATGGAGGTGAGCCATAGTTGCGATACAATAAGGTGGAGAGCTGATATAATAGGGCTTCTTCGGAATCAACCAGACCAAACCTGCGACATTGTAACTCATACTGCCTAGTCCGGGAGAGAGCTGACGATTCAGATACCGAATGTCTGTTGATGACGACGGAACATTTTACGACCGACGAACATTCGCCTTTGTCACACCAGGCGTACCGGACGGTGTGCACTGCGACGCAGCTGGAAACGTGTATGCAGGATGTGGAGATGGTGTTCAAGTCTGGAATCCATCGGGCAAATTGATCGGGAAGATCTTCTTAGGAGAGACTTCTGCCAATTTCCGTGAGTCCATAGTCAAAGGTGGTGATGACACTCCTGATTCGCCAGAATTCGCTGGAGAGGGCAGAATGGTCATTTGTGCCGAGACTAGATTGTTCTACGCTACTGTCGCTGCTACGGGAGCACCAATCACGGCATATGATTACAGCTCGGTGTCGTAATTGGCTCCAAGAGCTGGTTGCTTTGACAGATTATTGGAGAGAGGAGCTCTCGGTGCGGCCAGAAGATGTGGCCCTAATCATTATACTGTATCGACAACTTACAAACAGCTACATGCAATAATACGATTCCTCCGTCTTCACATCGTTGCACTGTCCTTGACCGGTGTTGTCGAGCTTGACGTCCGTGGAGACGATGTCTTACTCGTCTTTCTCTCTCGCGACTTGCCTCGCCCGCTTGCCGTGGCCCACATCGCCGGCGATGTGTACAACATCTCCTCCAAGTCACATAAGGAATCCCTCCCCTCGACTTGATTCTGTCTCCCTACCGTCCTCTGCATCGGTTCAATACTCTCTGCACTGACCGCTATCGCCCTCCAATCTCTCGAGCCCCGCCTGGACGCACCGGCGATGTTCGATACATAAGACATCTTGGAAGCATCCACAAAGTCGGGGATGTACGCTGTGTCCCCGGTATCAGCTTCTAGCTGCATGGTCGTCCAATTGATGCGACCGTTTGTATCGCGCAATCCGGGCTGGTCGATCTCATGACAGGAGATGGATGGCTCATTGGGCTTCCCGGAGGGATCAGAGGGGAGATTGGCCATTTGCCGAACGGGCTCGGCACAGAGTATCGTAGCGACTCTTTCTCGCCTAGGACTTAACCACGTTCGCATTAATGAGATGCTTACGAGACGAAGGACCCGATAAAGCCGTGAAAATAGAGCAGTGGTGCGATTTGCACCGTGAATCGGGATCTGCCATGAGTCTCGGATCGTGGGGTCTTTGGTGAGGGGCGACTTGCACAATGATTGACCTGGGCGCCAGAGGTAGGTGCACCCGGATCGCGTCTGTCAGACTGATGACCACCACTGGGAACAAGGACTCCCCACATAAGAAGATCACCTTGGAGACTGCGATCAGCAAGGTGGTATTATCGGGGAGGAGGATCGCTCACTCGCCGTGTCCATCTGCGCAAACCCATTACGATGTCGAAAGATGCCATAGCAGATGGAGACACAACACACCAGCGCCGCTACCATTTGTGCAGTCACGCTGACTTTGTAAAGCAATACAGTCTGCTTGAACAGTCTGGCAAACTCCGGTATCCACTTTTTGAAGTCTTCATTCGATAACGCTCTCACTCCCCAGGGTGCTCTGAGAGCTAGTGCAGCACTGGCAACGCCCAATACGAAAGTGGGGATAATGGTGACTAGGCAAAGGACCAGTATGGGCAGGGATCGGTCCCAGATCATGTATGCTCGATGGGTGAAGAAGAGAAGCACGGGAAGGGCGGTGAACATGTAGATGAGGTAGCTTAATTGATACAGCCACTGTCATCAGCCTGGGATCATGTAAACCCACTCACCCAATCCAGAAAGAGAACCGCGACGTAGCGTTGGTTGTAGGCGATCAGCCTTGACGTCTGATAATTCCCAATGACCAAAGAGGCCAGAGCAGTGAGAGTGACAAAGCAGATTCCGCATCTTGCCAATGTAGAATCACGTCGAGGTTGGTAGAAATAGTGATAGACCTGGTATGTCAGCTTGACTAAGGACGTCTTCGAGGAATGCAGCTGACTTGCTGTAGACAAGAACCAGCGATCAAAGCTTGAAAGGCGCATCCGACCGAGCTCGCCAGTAACATTGAATGGGCTGATGGCTAGGGCATCAGTGGCAGCTCGATGTCATCTGTGAGGGGACTGACAAAATGGACAGCATTGATGATTCTATCCGATTGGAACTGCTCTCGGCACTGCTTCAATGCTTCGTCCGTTAATGTCGTGTTCATCACGGATCGACGTGGCAAGGATTAGCTGCCAGCCGAAGATCCAATGCTGTCTGCGGAAGCCGTATGCACAAGCTGTTGAGGCGGCGAGGAGAAGGGCGTTCGGAGTGGATACAGTTGCTGATACTGAGCAGATGTACCTTTGCATCGCCCCCAGCATCCTTCACAGTTGGACTGACGCTGACAGACGGAGTGAGGCGGACACCTCCCGTGTCTTGAATTCCCCAGGCGGTACCAAGATCGAAGCTCCCGGTGAGATGTCCGACGGCAGAGTAAAGTGCCGATCTGGCGGGCGCCTTCAGTCCAGTGATGATGATGAATGGCAGTGTGAGTGATGAGCGACATCGCACAGATGTGCGCATGAGTTGCCATGCCGTAGATCAAATGAGAGGGAAAATCAGAAACATGGCTATTTGACAGTCTGAGACTTGATAGTGCTGCTTCCTTCGCGGTGTGCATCCGGGACCTTTGCAGACATCTGTGAATCTGATGCAGTTTGGATACGTCTAGCATGATCTTGCCTGATGATCGACCATGCGGTGTCGAGGGAAGAGGATAAGAAGAAGGATAGACGAAACAGATGAGAATCTGAAACCGCCGTTGGGAGGAAATTCAAGAACCCTTCGGAACAATAGCTCCTCGGGACAAGGATGGTCGTTGTACTTCTTAGGCAGTCTCATGTAGCCACGTATCCAAATCTGGCATAAGAATAGAAGATAGCATCGTGGTCATATCGTATTACGGATCATCAAACCTATCTGGTATACCCTGTCGAGAACACATGTGCCCTTTCGCTCATCATTGAGTCGTATAAATTTCGTGAGATTTCGTCGTGATATACCCCACCAATCTGAAACGCCGGAACAAAGTGAAAGAAAGATTCTCGGTGTCATTTCTTAACGAGTCTGGACCTTGGCACCTAGTCTCGCACGGAGGAGACTCGACTTGGTCGGTCGTACAGCGGCCAAGGCAGATTGCGACGGGACGGATTTGCTGCCGATCGACGTTGAAGCAGGTGCCGAGATCAACTTTGGTCGGACCACGGATGCCTTGTCGGAAGTAACGATCGACGAAGGCACGCCGCTCGTCGTTGCACCGGGATTGCGAAGCATGGCTGCTTTGTTCAGTCGCGGTGCCTTGATATCAGTTTCATACAGGCTGAGCGAAACATTGGTGTTCGCTCACGATACTCGGCTGTCCTAGACTTTTCACGGTCCCAATCACGCTTGCCCTTCTCGCTGCCTTTGCGTCCACGATCTCCGCATCCACTGGGGGAGGCGGGACATTGGGAGCAGTCGTGGTGGTCAAAGCGGATTGAGATCGGAAGGAGACAGGCGGAGGTCTCATGGCACCACCTGACCGCAGCTCTGAAGATCGGTTCGTTCGGGGTGCCTAGATATCAGGGTAGCCCTATATGACCGCGGAACAAGAACGTACAATCAGAGGAGCACTCAGACTCGCGGGGATGGCGATACTGGCTCGTCTTCTGAGTTTCTCCTGTTCTGCTCGTAATTTCATTTCTGCTGCAATCACGGCAGGGTCCCTCTTTGACACAACTGGCGATGAGGCATCAACTCCAGTACGAAGCTGTGAGGACTTGGTGGGTCTGGGTGCGACAATTGGCGCCGCAAGCGATTTGATGTTCTACAGATTGTCGGCAAAGGTGCAGAATGAAGGGAGATAGTGATCAACGCACCATACTCAAATTGTTCCTCTTGTGCCCCGGTACATCGCCGAACGCCTTGACAACAGACCCATCAGCCGTTCCCGGTCTGGCCCTCTTGCCCTTGTCCTCCCAAGTGAGACCTTGTCGGAGAGCGGCAGATTTGGTCATCTTTGGTCCAGCGTTCATAGACGTATCAGGTGCTGGACGAGCCTTGAAGCTGGGTCCATTTCCCTGCTTTGATGCCGGTCGAGGCGTCGTGGTCAACCCTTGTTGTTTGGCCATGTTGTAGAGAATGGGGTCGGCTCGGACCTCTACAGGCGTGAGGACATGTCGATTGGGGTCGATGGGAGATTCTACCAAGTCGACTAGTCGGTCAGGAGGAGCGGCTGATGGGGAGGGAAGCTCCATGACAAAGGGTTGGATGATGGGAGGAGATGTTGATGCGTGATGCGGGTCTGTTCAGCTCAGGCGCCGCAGGTCAGTCCTAGGGCGCACTCTTGGCTGGTCGAGTGCAAGTCAAAAGATCGTTGAACGCGACCTTTGAGGAAGAAAGGTTGAAGTTGATGCTCGAGTCCCCGTCGTCGACGACGGGAAGCAAAGGGGGGGGGGGCGAAGGGGGAGTTGATTGATCACAAACAAACACAACATGAGAGCATAGCTTACGTAATACTCCAACTGATTAGATCCTCGACACCCGAAGCAACGCCCATATCTACACGCACAATTCCAACAAGCAGCGATAGTGTTACCATATCAGACACAGATGGCGGAATCATCACATAAAGCAGCGTCCAACAAGATTGGCGGTTCACCCGTCATCCTAGCCGGACTAGGCATGGCATCGCTCCTCACTCCCCTCTTCCTTCCCGCCGATCTCGTCCCCTTCGTCCCACTGCTCTCGTGGTCCTTCGCCTTGCAGTGGTTCATCGATGAATACCAATTCCATTCTTCCTGGACAAAAATCTCACCCGAACTCATCACGTCAAACCACGACGAGGCTCTCGGACAATACTTCCAGCAATGGTTCCCCTTAGGCGGACGCTGCGCTGCGGTGACGACCCCTCTCGTCTGGTCATCTTCCTTGGTCACGCTATATCACCAGAGAAACCTCCCCTGGCTGCAGAACGTATGGACAGGAGTGGGCTTCGGATTGACAATCTATCATGTCAAATTTGGAGGTGGGGAGTATGCCGCCTATAAAAGGCTGGGTGCTGGCGGGACCAAGGGGCAGAATCTGAAGGATCTTAGGAGTTGGGTGGGGATGCACAAGACGAGGACGTGGGTAATCGATGTCCCGGCCTGGGTGTGCTTTGCCATAACCGCCGTCCAGAGCGTCAGGCGTTACACGCACGTTGCAGGCGTATTTCAGTATTGATTGGGTCAGCATAGCCGGGGCGATGACTCGGCAATCTGGCTTCTGATGCATGCTCTCACATTCCGCGGTATCTACCATGCAGTCCAAGCTGTTACAGGTGTTGCGCTGAATAGTTGACTTGTGAAAGTTATTCCGAATAACAAGAGCAAGGGGGTGACGGTGACGTACGACTCAGTCCCCGTAGAAGGGATACCTCCACTTTCCCCAGATCGCCTCGACAGCCATGCGCATCGGGCAGCGACACCTCTGCATCGCTCAGCTACATACATAGCTGTCGCTTACAGCCACGCCTAGCAGTTTCTGCAGCAGATTTTACAGTGGGCCTGCTTTGAAGAACGAGGACTGTGTGAGTGGAGAGTGTCTCGGTGTCGTCGAACGGGGTGGTGACAAATCGGCTGACATGAGCTATAGCCGGCCGGATCCTCCCCCTACACCCCCTCGGCTTCTTCACGACTCTTTGCATCTCATCTTCCATCACATTGACAACATGACTGTGTCGATACATACCCTTCCACCCATAGCCTCTTCTTCGGGCGACTCTGCAAGTCTACGAGAGCAGATCGAGTTGGCGCTGAGCGGGGATGGGCAATCTACCGTCCCCGGCGATCGCCCGGAGGACAAGCAGTGGGCATTCAAGCGGAGTGTCCCTACTGTGGTATTATACGATCAAGAGGGTCTAAGGTGAGCTCAAGTTACATGTACAAGCTGATGGGCAGGTTGTATGACCGGATCACTGCCGACGCACCGGAATACTACCTGTTCAACGATGAGCTCAACCTGCTCAAGACTCACGGCCCCGAGATTGCAAGATCAATGGGCTTCGGCAAGGCGAACAAGCAGGAGCGACAAGATCGTCAGACCCATCAGATAGGCCCCGAGAAGAGGTGGAGACCTGCGAAATGGGGTGATACCGAGGTGGGCAAGTGGAACCGGGGAGTGAATGGCGAGGAAGGCTTGGGAGGTGGCTTTGACAGGGGATACGATGTCGTTGAATTAGGTGCTGGGTAAGCTGCACAGCCCGAACATGGCTGGGGATTGACATCAGTGCGCTGCGAAAGACTGGACACCTTCTATCAGGCCTAGCATCAGCGCTCCCCAGCGTGGATGGCTATGCACCCATCACCTATCACCCCCTCGACCTCTCCTACCCCGAGCTCGACCGGGTGCTTGGTGAAATGGACGAGGCATTCGGAGATCAGCTCAAGGGCAAGGTCGAGTGTATCGGCTTGCACGGAGACTATGAAGCAGGACTTCAGCTCATCCGCCAAGGCAAACTCGGTGCTCTTCGGCGACTATCCTCCACCGCCTCGTCTTTGCCAGAGATGGAAAATGCTGGAATGAGCGATTCATCTCTATCTCCCGCCTCCTCGACATGTGTAATTACTCCTGAGCTCGCACTAAAACCGCTCGAGCACAACGAGGAAGCAGTAGTCGACATCAGTCCCCTACCGAGCGCCATCACGCAAATCACAACCAGTGATGGGTCTGGAACATGGTCGCCCATCAACTCTGATCAGGCTGCATGTCACCCGCCAGCGCCCCAGAACCAAGAAACTTCGCCCGAGTCCCCGGACCGACCGTTGCATATTGTCTTTTTGGGATCCTCATTGGGCAACTTTGACCGAAAGTCGGCTGCTCCTTTCCTCAAATCGTTACCTCTCCGCAAAGGTGACACTCTACTGCTTGGATTGGACGGTCGACCTGAAGCGGGTAAAGAAGGAAGCCGAAAGGTCGAAGTTGCCTATAACGACCCGGCGGGACACACACGTGCATTCGAAGAACACGGGTGGGACGTTGTCAGGCAAGAACTTGGCTTGAAGGGTGACGCAGGGGTAGAATTTGTGGGAAGATACAACGAATCTCTAGGTAGGTCTTCATCGCTATCGTCGGCATCTTCGGCCTCTTGCCCAGCGTCATGCTGGTCAAAGGATGTCAGCGTGACAAAGGAGATTGGCACCTGCTATTCCAGATATCATGCGAAGATCAACAGCTAATTCCAAATAGGTCGACACGAGGCGTACTTTAGGTCAAAGGAGAGACAGACGCTATCTCTCTCGGGTGACCGAGATATCACACTTGAACAAGGTGAACTTCTCAACATCGAATGGAGCTACAAGGTGAGACCGCTTCTGACGCACGGCGCTGACGTAGCAGTACTCGCAAGCCGAAGCCCTAGACTTGTTTGAAGAAGCCGATCTGCGAGTAGTCGAATCGTGGAAAGCCCCAGATTCAGAGTACCGTTTGTGGTTGCTTGAACGACCATCAGTCCGATTCAACACTATGATTGCACAGAAGGAGGAACCCTGTCAGGTTTTACAACAAGCCAAAAGCGTCCCCAAATGGGACGAATGGAGGGCGTTGTGGAGTTTATGGGATCAGTGAGCTGGCTCGAGGGATTTCACTGACTGTAGTATTACTTTGGAGATGATCCCTGAAGAGATGCTCCACCAAAAGCCTATTGATCTTCGACACATCTGCCTGTTCTATCTCGGTCACATGTGAGTGGTGAACCAAGTCTATTGGCTGACAGCAGCCCTACTTTCTTGGACATTTACCTCACACGCATGACGGACGGAAAGCACTCTGACCCTCAGCATTTCAAGGATATTTTCGAGCGAGGCATCGATCCAGACGTCGATGATCCGACCAAGATTCACGTGAGTGGTGTCTTTTGATTCCACTAACAGCAGTCCCACTCGGAAGTGCCTACTCGAGAGGAAGACTGGCCATCGTTACTCGAGATTCTCGCCTTCCGAGACACTGTTCGATCTCGGCTTCGCAAGATTTACGACGAAATCGCTGCCGGATCATTGTCATTGTCCCGATTCATCGGTCGGACATTGTTCCTCACCTATGAGCATGAGGCGATGCACGCCGAGACACTGCTCTACATGCTTATCCAGTCGCCATTGACCCGACCTCCCACAGCTGTGTCTGCGCCTGACTGGGCGACGCTTGCCAAGCATTGGGCAAAAGAGGCGGCGGTTCATCCCAACACAATACTGACAATCGACGACGGCATGGTCGAGATCGGTCATGATGATATGGAGGCCGACGATGCCAAATTCACGGATCACCAAGGCTGGGCAGATCATGAGCTCGGTTGGGACAATGAGCATCCCAAGATCGCCACTCACGTCAAGGGGTTCAAGGTGGACTCGCTCGTCATCAGCAACAACGACTATCTCGCCTATCTCAGAGACAATGGCGTCGACATGAGCAAGGTAGAAGCCGTACCTGCCAGCTGGCAGCTCGTCGATGGTGTCTGGAAAGTGCGGACCCTTTACGGACCCGTCGATTTCGACATGGCGGGCCTCTGGCCATTGATGGCTAGCAAGCTGGAGATCGAGGCATATGCCAAGTCGAAGGGTGGTCGACTGCCAACAGAGCCGGAGCTTAGACGACTTTGGGAAAGCGAGCAGGGCCCCAGACCTGCTGGACGTTTGGCCAACATTGGTTTCAAGAATTGGCATCCTATCCCGTGAGTCCTTCTACATCTTTCAGAGTGTTGGAGCTTATTCCAGACCGGTCAACACGATTCGAGACACTGCCGGCGAATCTCTTCATGGGCACAATGGTGGATGCTGGGAGTGGACCGACACCGAGTTTCAAGGCTCCGACGGCTTTGTGCCTAGTAAGATGTATCCTGGGTATTCGGCCGATTTCTTCGACGGCAAGCATTACGTTGTGGTGGGTGTCTCGACATCGGAAAGACCATGACTGACGACTAGCTCGGTGGATCATATGCAACTGTCCCTGCTATTGCCGGCAGGAAGAGTTTCCGAAACTGGTATCAAGCCAACTACCGATTCTCATTCATCGGTGGTCGAGTGGCCTACGATCTGTAGCTTGGAACAGGAGGCGTTTCGTAAATGTATCATATCTCGTGGAAGTGTCTAGGAAACAAGAAAGGTAATCTATCGTATGTCCTGTATCAATGCATATCCGCTACCACGCACTTGGGTCGCTCTCGTCACACATCTCAAACTAATGCTCCAGCTCACCACGCCATTTCAGAGACAGGCCTCAGTCGTGAAGCCTTTACTTTGACGTTGTATCATTCAGCATGATGAAGAACGGGTCTGAAGAACCATCCCTGTATTGGATAAAGGTCTGTGCCTTGACTTTGAAACCAGCAGATTTGTAGATTCCTTCGACCTGATGTCAGCAGCTACTTACTCCTGTCAGGTCGTGCATTGGAAGTTGTGTACGTCGCGAGGCTGATACCCGTACCAGCCGCCATCGCAGATTCTGTGAGTTGCCGGAGGAGCGCCTTTGCCAGTCCACGTCTCCGCCACTGTGGCTTGGAGGCCAGCAACTCAAGGTGCGTTCTGTCGTCGTCTGGGCCTAGTGCTTCTCCGAGGAAAGGTGCATGGAGATTGGCCTGCCGGATCAGATAGAACCAGAAGAGAGGGAGTCAAGTGGAAGTTTACGGAGAATTGTTGTCGAGACCTGTGAGGCTCTTCCAGAAGCTCGAGATGCTTTTTCCACAACCTGATCTCAGCTGAAGCCCAGGCAGTGTCTGACCCATCGTGTGGTCGTCTTCTGGCATGAAACCAGACGGCCACAGCATGCGGACCTGTTTCTTCCTCCCCGGTCAGGGTGGCTGCCCATACTTCCCCTTGGCTGTTTGTCAATGCGGCCTCAATGGCAGTCGAGAAATCAGAGCGGATAATGGTTTCGTCGTTGCAACACCACTCTTGCATGTTCTTGCCTGATGTCATTGAGCAACCTCCACGACTCCAAGCAGCGCCATCACTCACTGTCAGAGAATCCTGCAACCAACGTGTCAATGATACGGACCTTGAAGGCTGGTATGACATCAGTCTCCCTCATGGTGGATGTACTAACCGTCCGAATCAGCTGAATCGAAAGTCAGCTTTGTCAGTGTACAAACTGAAATGTCTGTAGCTGTATCTTCATAGCTCGGTTTACTCATTCTAGCTGATGTAAAGACCAACGCAATGAGAGACGGGAGGTAGAATTGCGTATCCTTCAAAGCGAGGGAGACCCCAACCAGTCGATATCTGTATGGTGCGAACCCAGACTACCTTTCACCTTACACTCCTTGCAGAAGCGAGAAGTCATGTATGCGACGCCAACGCCATCGCCAGTCGTGCGAGTACTGTAAGACCCGAACAAACTCTCCGAGTGATCGTCTCGTCAGTCCAGTCAGGTCAGACCGCCATGCTTGGGCGCTGTGGCAAAACGCATCATTACGTGATGCCGCGTTTCAGCGGCGCATACAGTATCTGCCCCCTACTTCTCGCCGCACATCACGAGATGCGGTGGCTTCGAGTGAGCCTTCCCACCAACATCTTGGACGGCAAGTTTCAGTGTGACCACTCGTTCTATACAGTACTACCATGCCAATGAGGCAATTCACGACTTTTACTTATTCTTCTCTTGCGAACCAGGATATCATCCTTTACTTCATCCTCATTATCCTAAATTCTCCAACGCTCGTCTACACCCTCCTATCGAGCATCTCAGCCCACCGATCTTGCTCACGCTTGTTCAGCCCCGCGAGAGATCGCCCTCACCATGACGGCCTTCTATCTGTCATTTCACAGAGGAAAGTTCCGGCTGCTCATCGAGAGGTAAGGGTCTTTCGAGCCATCGAGGTATTCAATTTCGCCGCTGTGACGCACAGTCATCCCAACTTTAGACTAAAGGCCTTCAGCCTGAAAGCTCAGCTCAACAGACTGCCATGGCTCTGAAGCTCACAAGAGCTGGATGAGTCACTACATTTGACGCGCACCAGACTGCTGAATGATCACATTAGTTTCTGACTGAGTAAAGAGACTGTACTCGCTGCCCGCTTCGAAAGCTCTCTCCACCCATTTTGAGAGAAGAGCGGAATAGAGACCATTTCGACGAGCAGAGGGGACGTTCGCTAACATTCCCAGGTGATACTTGGTATCGGGCTTGAGTCTAGCCCTGCTCTGATGATTTTGGAAGGCTAACCGTCAGCATTGGGCTCGCGGTTGAGAGCGGAGAGGCGGAGAGGGGATATACAATACTCGTCATGAACTGCAACACTGACTGTGGAGTTCTGCCACTTCTGATATGGCTCAGTCACCAAGTCTTGATGCTGTCGTGAGTATCTACATGACAATCAGTATGAACCTTTCTTCTTATTCAAGAAACCCGCCCTTGAGAGCAACTCACTTGTCAAGATAACCTGAACCAGGCTTGAACCAAAGCGCAGCAGCCTGAATCTGGGTCTCATCCTCCTTTTCTTCGCCAGAAAGACTCGCCGTCCATATCTCGCCTACGTCGTTGTCTAAAGCAGCATCGACAAGGTTCCGAATGTCAGCTCGCATAATCTCCTCGTTGTTGCAGGTGTACTCTTGCATGTATTTGTCTGCGCGGATCAGTATTCACATTCTGAACTGAAGGTAAGAAGCTTACAGTCTTGGAAGCCTTGTACGAACATTTCGACCACTAAAGTTTTCTCGGCTTCTGCCATATGAGTAGCTGCTGGATCGTTGATTACTGTCTTACCTGTAGAATCGAGCCCATTGAGAGGTCGAAGGATGATGCCACTGTTGCTGCTTGCCATCGCGACCTTAGGTGAATAGAGATGATCTGTATGCATCGGCTCGAGGGCGGGCCGTACTTATATGCTGTACAATCCTTATCCAGACACTTCGGAGCCGGAAGAGAATGGTCATATCAGGCGATCAAAGGAGAGCCTCTCGGGTATTCGGCCTCTACTCGAGTAGACCGACTATCTCAACAATCGTGATGGCCCAGAGACGGTATGAATACGGGTGCTGTAAGACTGACCTCGGAAGCGAAGATCGAAGACGAGCTCAACAAGAGTGCCACTCTGGCTGTGAAACACTGCACACCGCGATCGCACTTGTCTCTCCAGCTGTTTGGATATAATAACTGCATGGAACGGGCAAGGCCAAGCTAGATCCTTTGACCTTGGACCCAATATATAGTGTGTAATGTATGTGTACGCTCGACATCTTTCATCCCCCCATGTCGCCTACAAAAAGGCGCGAAAAATCTAAGTCCAAATTGGTTTTATCTAAGGATCGACTCGACCGCCACCGGCAATCTCGTTACCCTCTGCTGATCTGCGTGCCTTTTCGTGGCCGGCCGGGACATCAGAGCTGGAAGAAGAGAGCTCGGGCTCCATGACGTCGCCAGAGGTGATGGTGGGTTTCGAGTTGACTCGGTGCAAGCGAAGCTCGGGGTCGAGTCCGACTGGAAATCAGCAAGGATACAAAACCTTGTGTTGAGGGTCACTCACCAAAGTCGTAGGCGAACTCTCCGTGGCAAGAGTCATCGATACCGATGATTTCCTCCTCCTCAGAACATCGCAGTCGGAGTCCAGGGATAAAGTGCATGACCCAGCAAATGATCGTGGTGACGACGAAAGACCAACCAAAGCCGGAGAGCATATCGGCTGAACGTTAGCGCTTCTTCCAAGAGACGAAAGAGCTACGTACCGATCTGGTAACCAAGCTGAATGTAGTTGTGGTCGAACCATCCCCCCGGGATCTCAGTCATACCGTCGTAGTAGGTGATGGAAGCTTGAGCAAAGAGACCAGTCATCATGCAACCGACCATACCACCGATGGCGTGGGTGGCGAAAACATCGAGACAGTCGTCAACTCGGATGTAAAACTTGATCTTGGTAGCAAAGTTGCAAGCGAAACCACCGACGAATCCGATAGCAAGAGACGAAGGGGTACCGACGTATCCAGCGGCGGGAGTGATGGCGACGAGACCAGAGACGGCACCGGAGCAGAACCCGACGGCGGACCACTTTCGCTCCAATCGCCAATCGAGCAACATCCAGGTGATACCACCGACGGAAGCAGCCAGGTTGGTAACGATGCATGCTTGGACGGCTCGGAGGTTGGCAGAGAGAGCCGATCCACCGTTGAATCCAAACCAACCGAACCAGAGGAAGACTGTACCGAGGACAATGTAAGAGGTGTTGTGGGGCTTGTAGGCGAGTCGCTCGGTACCGTAACCTCGTCGCTTACCGAGGTATGCGGCAATGGCCAAGTTGGCAGTTCCGGACGAGATATGGACGGGCGTTCCACCGGCAAAGTCGAGACCTCCGAGTTTGTAGGTCCATCCGTTCGCGTTCCAGGTCCAGCATGCGATTGGACAGTACACGATGGTCATCCAAACGAAGATGAAGACGCAAATGGGTCCAGGTCGTGCTCGCTCGGCGAAACCACCAATGGCAAGGGCGGCGGTAATGAGCTGAGGCGTCAGCAATGATCAAGTGTTGGCGAGTGCCACTTACAGCGAACATTTCCTGGTAGACGCAGAAAAGGATCGAGGGGATTCGGGTGGATCCGATGGATGGCTGGGCAAAGACGTTTTGCAAGGCAAAGTACTTCAAATCGCCGATGAAAGCAGAAGCTCCGTCGGAGAAGGCGAGCGAGAAACCCCAGAAGAACCATTGGAAAGAACCCACGGCGACGGCCATGGAGGTGAGGAAGAGCATGGAGAGGGCGTTTTTACGTCGTAGCAGACCGGCGTAGAAGAGACCGACACCGGGGATGATCATGATCCACACCAAAGCCGTCATGGCGATAACTAGAGGTCAGCGATCGTAGCGGGAAAAGTTGGGTCGAGACCCACTGAATGCCATATCACCATTGTTGTAAATGGTAGCTTCTCCTGCATCGTCTGTGTAGACGAGATCACCGCTCGTCTCGGTATATGACAAGGCCATGATTACCGTTTAGTCGGAATGGAAAGAGGGAAAAGAGGTGTAGATGGGGGGGAAGACGGTCGGTGCGCGTCCGGGAGCGTGTTTATATGTGTAACAAAGGGGGCGATATCGGAGATTTCAATCCCCTTGGCTGGCCTTCTTGGTATCTCGCAACTTTACTCGGACTCGCGCGGGAGGCAGGACAGAGTTGTTGTTGTCTTGTGATTGGTTCAACCGGATGGTCGAATGGGGGTGTTTAATTTCGCAAACGAAAGGGGAGGGGATGAGTCTGGGGGAGGGACGAGGGCGCTGCAGTTTTGACTCGTTCTCTTCCTGGCGTTACTACCTTACAGGCAGAGATAAGCAAGAATGTGAGACTGGCTTGGCTGAGGGGGGGGGGGGGGGGGGGTCAATGATACTCAGGGGCGAGAGCAAAGGGGTCTTATCTCTGTGCCACACTCATTCCGTGGTTTTCATTGGACGACACGGTGAATTCTCTTATCTCTGCTCGAGAGGGTCTGGCGTTCGTTACACATCCGCTTTCAGGCTTTCCGGTCTGTTCCGTTGGCTGGGGAGAGACCATACGCCTTGGCTCATGTCATGATGGCGATGCCGATGGGAAGGTCGTGAGGATCGAGTGTGAGAAACTGCCGCAGGGCAGCTGGGCAGACGCAGACAGGTCGGCAGATCCACGCATATGATGGTCGATGTCAGATCGTGTGGCAGCAGGGCATAGGCTTGTGCTCGATCATCATGAACGCTATGCTGAAACTCGTGAAGCGTGAACGATGGATGCATGCTGTCGTGTAGAATACTCGCACTGTGGATGACCTTGTGACTACCCGGCTAAACTCATCCCGGAGCACGACACGAGCTTCTTGGCGAGAAAAAAACAGTGAAAACCCGTTTCCCATCGTTCAGCTCGACCATTCTGACCTATACATAACCACCATGACGAGTGTACAAGCCACACCCACGCCTTCCGGCACGTCCCCAGTCAGGCCAGAAGTATACAGGCAAGTTTCGGCTTCTACCAATACCACGAGTGCGCCGTCTACGTTTGGTTCCATCCGGACGGCATTTCAACGAGCTCTATCACCCAATCGGCCTGAGAACTCTTCGGGAAGCTTTGAAAGGCGCCCTTCATTAAGTGGTGAGTCACCGTTCAGGATAGCATCCCTTCTAGTGTCATGTTGGGCGATGTTGGGACCTGGTCCTGGGATCGAAGGGGATGATGAGAGGGCTGTTTGCGGTCAAACTGCTTTGACGTGTTGCGTGGACAGGGGGTTTATGCTTTTGCTTGATCCGTCTCCGGGCCTAAAGGGAGGGGATGGGGCAGAGGAGAGAGAGGCAACAAGTGCTTATCGTGGGATTGGAGAGATAACGAGGGGTCCCATTTTTGAGGGAGGGGGGGAGACATAGGTGCGAAGTGGAAGGAGCCAATCATAATGCGCGTCGAGACCTCTGCGTCACTCTCCCTCTCTTATCTTCCCTTTGCTCCCTCAATCCAGCTTCCTACTCGTCAATACCGCAAAAGAACATCTGGGGGGTCTACTCAAGAGTGCTTGACTATTGGTTGGGAAATAGGCTTGGCCATCTTGCTCTCTCCCTTCACGTCATCTTTTGGGCTTCCATCCCGATTGGCCAGCTACAAGTTATCTCCTCATCCATCTTCATTGCGCCACTGCCACCCACCCCAGCCGCATCCGTCCGATCAACCTTTGAATCTTGGGGAGCTCAGGACTGTTTACCCATCGCCCCCTGATTTATGGAGATCTTCCCATCTTGACGGGATACAACCAATTCAACGAGACCAACAATATTGATTCATCTATCTAGGCAGGATGAGTCAATTGGAAGAAGGTCGAGGTAGACAACCTATCGTGAGTTTGGCGTGTTTGTCAATGTGCATAGAATTGATGATAGGTGTCAACAGGACGAGGCGGAGCGGGCAACTTGGTCAGATCCGCCAGTCGAGGAGTCGACCCGGATGTCACGTATGGTGTAGAACGAGGAAGAGAGGTTCGAGATGTCTCTCGAGACAGGATAGACAGAGTAGGTCGCATCGAGCGTGTACACCCTTCGGTGCTCATGTTCAGCTGGTCTCGTCTGGTCGAGGAGGAGCGGGCAACATCCGATCACCATCGCGAGGGCCTCAGACTGCCATTGCCGAAGCAAAAGAGGATGCACTTCAAGCACGACTCGTAGCTGAAGAACGAGGTCGACAAGCACAAGGCAACTACTCGACTGGACGAGGAGGAGCGGGAAACATGTCTAGAAGCAAATCCAGGTCGAGATCCGCCGTGAGGAACGGAGAAGCGGCTGCTGCGCCAGCCCCCACTGCTCATCACGAGGCTTACATTTCGGGAGGACGAGGTGGTTGGGGAAACATTCGAGAGGAGCATGACACGGATGGAGATTCGATCGACGAGGCCAAGGTGTGTTGATCTATCTGTGGCAAGATTTGTGTTGAGAATAGCTCGCCGCGGAGCGAAAATACGAGTCGGACGTACGAGCCAAGCACCTCGCAGAAGAAGCTGGAAAGCCGTGAGTCACCCTCATCATCATACGACTCTTCCTAATATTCAGCCACTCGAGCGGAAAAGGTGGAGCAGGAAACATTGCCGTCCCTGGACCAGACAATGTCGACATGTCTAAACTCACCTTGGAAGAACGAGAAGCCTATGCCAAAGTTCACGCCCATGATTCGGAGCATGGTCGATCGTCCGGTCGAGGTGGTGGAGGTAATATCCATAAGCCGAGCCATCACGGTCATGATGAAGATCGAGGTCGAGGTCAACACGGCTTGTTTGGCAACGTCATGCGAAGTTTGAGCAGGGCGGCTGCTCGAGAGAAGAGTTCAGACAGAAAGGCGGATTAGAGTCTTGGGTCGAGTCGAAGTCACGGGCGTCTACTGGTTGTCTGGAATATAGGTAGCTACTTCTCTATTATAGCGTCTCTGATATGTAATGCACCGATCCTTGGAACTTCCCTGCAAAGCTGCAACGAATCGAACGCTACGACTTCAGACTCATCTGGGAAGCATCCTAATCTTGCTGGACGAGTGCTATCACCATGGTCCCAGAAATAACATGTGAGACGATACAAGATGCTATGAGTTCCATTTCCTTTTGCTCCTTCTGTTGTTCGTAGCTATGACATGAATAAAGATGCTTGACAATTGACATGCCCTCTAAAACTTCTATCCCCTGCATCCCTCCCCCTATAATATCACACACCCCTTGTTCTTCTTTCTCCGGGGTGCTGCTCCCGTCTGTCCACTTGTCCTCCCTCCAGTGCTACCCGCCTTGTACCCCTTTATCCCCCTCACTGCAGCTTTAAACGCCTGCTCCACGTTCGAGTTGAGTTTTGCACTCGCTTCGAAAAACTCGCATCCCATCCGTTGTGCCAACATCCTCCCTTCCTCCGTCGAGACTTCCCGGGCATTGTACATGTCCCGCTTGTTACCGACTATGACTATCGGTATGCGGGCTCGAGCGGGGGAGGGGTAGCCGGGTGTGCCGTAGGGAGAGGAGGCGTGGGAGTAGGGGGAAGTGGGGGAGGTGGGCGTTGCGAGCTCGTCTTTGACACGCATGACGCGCTCGATGATTCGTTCGACACGCTCGAATGTCGATCGATTACATATAGAGTAGACGATGAGGAAACCCTCACCATCTCTGAATCGTTAGTCAAAGTCGGAATGCAGATGGGAGAAAGGAGCGTACCTGATCCACTGATCACGAAGAGCAGTGTACTCCTCTGGTAATCAGCTGTGATTGTTGTGCAGGAGTGTAAGTGACTCACCTTGACCAGCGGTGTCTAGTACCTCCAACAGGCACGGTTGGTCATCTACGACCCATTGTTTTCTATAACAATCTTCGATTGTCGGGTCGTACGTCTCCACAAATGAGGACATGGTAAACTGTCGTCAGTGCCTGCTTTCAATTCGAGAATGGAGCACCCACTTGGACGGTCAGTGCCGTCTTGCCTACACCACCATCTCCCAGCACCGTGATCTTGAATAGCATCCGAGGTGCGGGCTATTTGTCAGCTTTGCGTGATTGCGGCGGCGAGATCATTCAGTCCGAGGAGAAATTGAGATATCTAGACATACCATGATGCAGATCAGTAAGGGTTTCTGAAAGAGTAAAGGGAGGGCGGAAGCGGGCACAAGGTGGAAGGAGATGAGACGAAATGTAGCGAAGGGCTACCTGCTGTGCATCCAGACGACGAGTCGATGTCAAGAGGGAGATGGTGTCGGAGAATGAATAGGGTGGAATGTGTTGAAGGGCGGATTCTGAGGGGTATGGACAAGTCGGGATGGTGGTAGTTGAGGAGGCTCGTGTGAGCCAGACGCGCGGTCGAGTGTCCAGTAAGCTAGACCGGTCTTTTGTCGCCGATCCTACTCAATCGATGAGTAGCTGTGATATCGAGGAGAGGGCAGAGGGTATCGCAAGAATGTCCGTCGAGGTCGATGGGAGAATGAAAGAAGTCGAAAGGATACAAGTGTGAGGTGTCAATGGGAGGTTGCAAGAAAAAGGTGACCTGGACCCAAGGAGATCGAAGCTAATCATCCCACATTGCCTCGCACCCTCCTTTGGCTCGATGGACACTCGCTCTTCTCAATTCTGCATCCGGTGCTAAGGCAATCCTGTCCCTGGTGTGACCGTACCTCGATGTCCTTTGTATCGCATGGTCTGGAAGACATGGCCTTGCTCTGGTCGATGGGTCCTGACGGAGGTGCGGTGATGGGATCTTCTGGGCGAAGCGCACTGACCACCTACCTTCCTTTGGCTAAGTTACACATGCGTCTATTACCGACGCGCGTCTCACGTTGACCATCGATACCTCATCTGATTTGGATTGACCTTCAACACCATGGCTAGACAACCTCGAGCACCCGTCAAGCCAAAGCCTACCGCCAGAACCAAGACCAAGCCTGTCGCGCCTTCCCGTCAACTCAAGGCCAGGACAACCAAGCAGGACCCTTCCTCGGACGATTTGAAAAGTGCAGTGGAGGAAGAAGGTTACGATGACGAAGATGACCATGATGAGGCCAACACGAGGCGAGTTCATGATATGCACCTCGCTCAGTGATACTGGGAGACCGAGCTGATTCTCAGTATCGACAGCTACTCTACGCGCAAGATCAAGGCTGTGAAGAGTACGCCTCTTTCCCTCCTCTGATGCTTTTGCCGACTTATGGCTCAACGTGCTGATGTCTAGAGGCTCTGCACAACAAGCATCAGGCCGAAGCGGAGAAGTGCGTGTCGCGAGCGGGGAAGCATTGCGAGGATATTGTGGGTTCTCCTTCCCCTCCTGAAGTCCTCTTCTGCATTCCTTCTTATCCAACTGCCCATCTCGAGCACTCATAGGCCATCCCGTGACACATCCCCCTGGTCATCCGAAGCTAATCCCAGATGACCCGAGCACGACATATGATCGAGACTACTCACCCTTCCGAGATGTACGCCCCTAACGTCATTATAACTATCCTTGACTGACAATAGCGCTGAGATCTACTCGGTGCTACTCGAAGATATCGCCAAACAGGACAAGATCGTCATGGAGGCTTGGAAAGAAGTGGAGGTGCTCGATAAAGAGACTCATGACACTGTGGAGAAACACTATGCGGATTTGGAAAAGTACGCGGGAGAGGTGGAAAAGGTCAGAAAGGGATGTATGGCGACCATCGAAAAGCAGCTCCAGGGTGGGTTTCGACTATCAGTACCGTACTGTGAGAGCTGATGTTGCAGAGGAAGACAATGCCGTAGAGGTGTTTAAGATGGCACTGCGAGGATGACACGCGAGATTGAGCGATGTGGAGATTCTCTCCCCCAACCATCCTACAAGTACTGGACGAAACAAGGGTCATAGTGAGTCGTTGTAAGTGACAAAGATGGTTCATGCAAGTTGTATATAACGCTACACTGATACTGCTTGAACTTCCACCGATCTACTGCTTTCCCACCTCATCGGCCGACTTTGCATCGCCATCATAAAACGCCATCCAGACCTCTCCGTCTCCTCCCACCTGCAGCTCTGTACCAGCTCCAACAAACCAGGCACTCCCCTTGGGCGCCTTCGCATCCTTCAACGAATCACCCGAGATGGTCGTACCGTCGGATTTGACCACAATGGCGACACCTGGGCCAGTGATTGGCTTCAGAGTTTCTTCACCTTTGATCTGCAAGATTGAAAACTCCTCGAATGGAACTGTATAGACGGTAGTGTTGCCCTTGATACCCTTGTGATAGAGCTCATGTTTGAGCCTGATCTCGGGGATGGACTGTGGTTTGGCGGTGATGGTCTTAGCAACGAGGGATGTCGAGTTTTTGTCTGGGGTAAAGCCGACATTGAGGACATTGTCACTTGCCGCCATGAGCTCGACGATTTCTGGACTGTCAGACCATACTCGATAAGAGATATTATTGCCCACCTCCGCAGAGCCAAGCGTGTGGGCCATCGGCGCCGACGTACATCCCTTCCCCCTTGTGCAGCTCTACCAGATTCATCAAGAGCCTCCTCATTAGCCCTTTCCCCTTGCATGTGGAAAGACTCACAGCGAAGTGAACATGGACCCATCGCCGGGGTAATACTCATCCAGCAGCTTTGTCGCTTCGACAAGCCTCGCCTTGTCATCCTGCTCAATCTCACCCTTGATCCCAAACGCCTCTTGGCCTTCTTTCCGTACACGCTCCACAAACGTATCGACGGCAGACGATACTTGATCCCCTTCCATAGAGATGAACGCTTCAAAGACATTTCTGAGTTTCTCCCAGTCAGATTCTTTAGTCTGAATTGTCCCGTCTTTACTGTCGGTATAAGTCTTGACGGCCTTGACGACGTTTTCAGGGAGAGATTGGATCTCCGGTGTGGAAGAGATAAGCGCTCGAGATTGAGAGACGGGTCGAAGGCCTGCAAAACCTAGGAATCGGTCTGATAGACAAACGGCAATCTCGGGTTTGTGATTGGTACTACCCTCAGCATAAGTCCCCCCGCACACTCAAGGTCAAAACTCGGGAGGAGCCATGGGGCACCCCCTAGGCAGTGGAAGACTCACTCGGGGAATTGCTCCGGATCCTCTTGGTGCAGCTTCTTGGCAAGCTCGACATTCGGATGAATCTGTAATGGTAGAGCCTGTTTACAAGTCAAAATCTTGAACAAGAATGGTATATGACCCTTCCCCCCGAACTCTTCCCCTTTATCGTTCTTATTCGGGTATCGCGCTGGAAACTTCTTGGCCTCTCCTAGAAGCTCGGGGTTCTTGGCGATATGGTCTGAAAGGAGTGTGTTGGGGGAAGAGAAGAGATGAGCGGGATTATTTGGGTGAGTTCCCATCCAGAGCTGGAATTAGTCGAGTCCGATGGTAGGACCAATGGCGAAGGGCCGATGGTGAGGGGAGATGGATGGTCGCACCTCTGCATAAGGCTCTTTTGGATCAATGGTGATATCTCCACTCGCTTCTTGAGCCATCACTGCAGCTAAAGAGTCATGTCCCACTTCTCCCCCTGCTCGTCAGCCGTGTCCACCGGTCAGAGTATCGAGCGACTTGCAAGGATAATTGTTGGGCTCGCATTTCAGTCGAAAGATCCTGGAGTCTGTCATTGTGTACAAAATCAACCTGCCAATGGTCTTGGTGCAGCGACGTTGAAAGGTGAGGATGTCAATGCATCCCAAATCATCGATTCCAGTAAAACGAGGTGATTCCAGCGACCTGTCATCTTCACTCAGCTGATGTCATTCTACCGTCAACAAATTCACAACCTCCACTCGTCTTTGCGATCGCTTTGCTCCAACAATGCATTCGTACATGACAACCTATCGTACATATCCCCCTATACTGGTATCAGATGATTGCCTACAATCAAGAAACAAGTAAAGCACATGCGCAGCCTCCACACGCCAGGCCTCAGGCTCTAACTTCTACCCTCTACTCCTTCTTACAGACCTTTGAGGGAATCTTATGACCGTCGTTTCGGACTCCTCCGCCCCACGGAGTCTGTCCAATGACGCTGGCATCAGAGCCCAGACCTCGCTCGGCAAACGCCTTCCAGATCAGACAAGCATTGGCTCCCCCAGTTCGGATCTGATCAGCCTGGATGATGGCGTCTCGAGCGGTGAAGAAACTTGGTCGACAAGGTTGGAGCTTCATACCATCGATGATGAGCTGCATGGCGAGTGTGTTACCATGCTTGGGGATCAGAGGAAGAGGTTTGCCAAAGTCGTCAAACGACTCGTCAGCAGTCTTGGTGTAATAGTCGTTGGGCTCGGAAGTGTTGGTAGGCGGGAATAGAGTGGTGGAGAATCCGTACTTTTCGACCAATCGTTGCGACATGACGAAGAGGAACTCGGCCCAAACCTCTCCGATAGCGTGAACGCCCCAGTATCCGGGCTGTCATGAGCTATTGCAAAGAATATCGGCAATCTATCGCTCACCTTGTCAAGGGTCTTATAAGTCGAGGGATTGGTGGTAGAGTTGGTGCTGTATTCAAAGTTTCGAATACCTTGGACTCGATTGGCGGCCCAAGCGCCCATACTGAAGACGTCTGTTCCGTTGCTGGATGTCAGCAGAAGTTACATAGATATATACGCCGACTCACCCGAATCGCTTGTGCTCCTCGACCTGTCGGATCAAAGTGGCGAGAGCATCTCCCCAACCCTCACCCATTCCTCCAGCCTCTCCGTATCCGAGACATCCACTGTTCATCGGACCACCAGTGATTCGGGTAGACAGACCGTGTGAAAGCTCGTGGATCTGCAGGTGAGCTACGCTCGCGCCACCTTGTCCAGTACGTACCACAATGCCAGCCTCGATGTCGCCATCTCGGTAAGGTGTAGCAGTGTCCCAGACGTACATTCGCATTCGACCAGATGTTCCGTCAGGACTGTCATCAGTAAGGAAACTTGCTTTGACTATGTCGATCTAGACTCACGGAGTCACTGAATGTCAGCTGAGATTCCAAGATATTGATTCACTCACTGAAGTTTGCATTGTTGTAGCCGCTTCCATCTTGCGCATTGGCGATGACGGGGTCGCCGCCTCGACCGCCCTTGTCAAAGTTGCTCAACTGGAAGTTTCCAGCAAGCTCGTCGAATCCGAGACGATACACCAAATCGTGATATACGTTGCTGGTGTAGAACAGTTGTGTCACGACAAAGTCAATGTACTCCTTGGGGGCAAGACCATCAGGCTCTCCGTAGTCGTAGATGAAGGACAAGCTCTGATTGACTGGTCGGTAGTTGAGCAGGTAGTTGTTCTGACCCTCCCAATCTTCATGAGCGATAATGTTGTTTCCAATAGTGGTGTGGAATGTGGTGGCGTTCTTGGTGACATTCATTCCGGGCAAATGCTGACCAGTCCAGGGGTTGTCATTGGTGGGAACTTGATGCCATCCCCAAGGAGACGCGACCTTGTCCCATGGTTCGGTTACGATGGACAAGTTACCGGTCGAGGGGTCGTTGATACCTGAAATCAGTCTATTGTACGTCTTGCTTCCCTAGACGCACCCCATGGGAAGATTTGATAAGTGTAAGGCTCAACCTTCTTGGGCGGCGCAGGGAGGGGTTTCTGTCCACCACCTTTGAGCATGCCAGCCTCTTGCCCTTTCTTTCCAATGTGCCAGGTGTAGTCGTTGGCCCAGTCGACGATCCTGAGCAGGTCTCCACTCTGAACGTCGACGTACGCCTCGTACCAGCTATCCTTCATCTCCACCTCGAATTTCCACACCATTCGAGGCTCCCCGTCGCTGGTCTGGGTGTACATCAGCCGAGCAGGAATGTCGCTAACTACGCCGGCCTTGGCCAATCCGGGTCCGGTGATGATCTCGGTAGCAGGTTCGGCCGGGGCGGGTTTGGGTGTCAAGTGATGTTGAGGCATCGAGGAAAAGTCGTCGGCGCTCAAGTCGGATTTGAACCCGTTATCAGGGTGAATACGGGGCAAGAGGTGCAAGAGGGCGTCGACCGGATACATCATTTGCGATTTGGCGGTCGGCTTGTTGCAAATGGCATCGTAGTGTTGCTGAGTCTTTGCGATATTGGACTCGGCTTGTGCGACCGCGTGAGAGTCTTGAGGTGCAGAGTCAGGGATAAGACCGGGAAGGATGACCTGAGCGGCAGACTTGACCAATCCCCACGCTCCCGTAGATCCGGATTGGGCGATGAGCTCGGTCTTGTGGGCATCAATGGTATTCTCGAGCGTGGTACAGAGCCGGCTCGTCTCGGTGGATCGGACACTGTTCGCGTCGAGAGAAGGAGCATCTCCTGGGTGGAAAGAGCTACCCCAAGAGATCACGCGTCCGTGAGCGTCGATGTTGAGGTTGATGTCACCATCGGACACTTCTAGACCGTTTAAGATCTGCCTGGCGTAGACATGAGTGACACCAGTCGATTTGTCCGTGTAGGTCTGACAGTCAGCTCAAGTTAAGCCAGTGGTAGATCACTCACATCAGATCGAATATAGAAGCTGTCAGCCGACCCGAGCTTATCTACCAAGAAGCGTTCGGCGGCCTCCTTGGGCTCTACCAGCTCAGCCAGTCCGACTTCCGGCACTGGAGGCAAATCAAGCGCCTCGAAAGACGCGTGGGGGTGACTAGGTCCGAATGACAGCGACTTGCGGACAGGGTGGGTTGATCGATGAGATGGGGAAGGGGCGGCGGTGGCAATGCCTGCTAAGAAGGGGAGCAGGGTGATCAGCGCCGTCGTGCGCATGGTGAGGGCTACAAAAGGGTGCTACAATGAGATCTGGGGCTGTACAACGATGGTAGAGAGATGCCGTCGAGATGAAATGCTATGCTGTGTGTGTTGGGGAATGATAGCAGAGTAGAGGTGAGAGATAACAAGGACGGGGGGGATGATGAGTCGTCGTTGGGATGCTATCGATGCTATCGCGCACCTCCGGCTAGTGGGGGGGTCGTGTGCCCCGGAAGAAGCGATATTGCCTCTTTGGGTAATTTGCCACCCAATTGATAACCGGCCATCTCCCCTTGGTGCCCCATGACACCCACCCGTATCAGGAAGCGGTGCCAGAATCGCCATTGTGAAGAACGGGAAAGCGGGATACATAAAACATATATGATGTGTACAAGTATCGTACAGATCATGACGGCGAGGCTTAGCCATATTAATGATGAACAGACTTCTATTGCAACCAGGACGCTTCAGTCTAACAATTACAGGCAGAAGGCGTTTCGGCCGATTGACCAGAAACGCTCACTCCCTTTGCAGCTGCTGGATCTCGCTTTGGCGGTGCATTGAGAGGAAGCTTCTTGGCTGGATTGTAAGCTTTGCACGAGCAAAGAGCTTGAGATTGACTCACCAATATCCAAGAACAGCTGCTCTACTCCATCGCCATTCTTTGCACTGGCCTCGGCGAATAACAATCCCTCTTCCTCTGCATACTCCTGTGCTAGCTCCTTTGGCACTTTTCGAGACGATTCCAGATCGAGCTTGTTGCCGACAAGCATGATGACGATCCCAGGATCCGCTTGACGCTGGAGTTCCCGGACCCATGATTTGGCCTTTTCGAAGGAGGTCTCTGGGGGCTGCTGTATGAGCTCACGAGGGATCAAGCGGCGTAGAGGCTCACTTGGGTGATATCATACACTATGACTGCTGCATTCGAGTTTCGGAAATAGATAGGGGCGAGCGATTTGTACCCTACAGTATCAGCTCGACGCCTTTCTGAGATACCAATAGACTTGCGCTCTTGGCCGGCCTATTCTTAGCTGGATGAACAATATTTCCATGTAGAACGACTCACGGTGTCCCAAATCTCAAACTTGACCGAGTTTGCATCGTCTAGCTGTATCGTCTGTGTGAGAAACGCGGCTACTCTCAGCGATATCTCCGTGACACGCGTATGAGAACGTACCACCTGTATACACGAAGAAGAGACGAATATCAGTTTTAGATCAAGTCAACGGCTTTCAGATTGAACGAACCGATAGTTGATTCCCTGAATGTCAGTCTTAGAGTCGCGGAATGTATTGCACAACTAACCTAAAGTCTGAGAATTCGTTGCGGACCTGCAGAAAGGGCATCAGCACTCCGTCGTCCTCTTTACATAACACCACACAGGTCCAGACATACGAATCGCAGAACCAAACTACTCTTTCCAACAGCGGATTCCCCTAACTCATCAGCTTGATCTATCAAGACGCATCGTGGTGGGCAGGTGAACGGTGACGTCGTGTGACACATACTCACCGAGGAGGACGAGTTTGAACGAGGTTGTACGTGACATTGAGCTGGTATCACGAGTTCGTAGGTAGATGAGATGCAAATGTATGCGGTCTCTGTGATACTTCTGTAGAGGGGTCGAGAGGCAAGTGCGAGTATGAACAAAGAGAGGCTCGAGTGGACTCAGATCTTCGACATTCGGCGGTGTGGGGTCTCGTTTGCCACCGAGAATCAGGGCAACCGCCAAGCAAGAGGGGTCGTTTACAAACCAGCTTTGTAATCAGTGTAATCAGACATTACAAACTCACTTTGTAATCGCCTCGACCCCATTTCACATCGAGCAGCTCGACCTGCGCCCTCTTTGATCAACGTTTCCAACGAATCCTACCGTTACTGCTCCCCTTTTCCCCCGGCCGTGTGACTCTGCATCCTCTGAGTAGGCGGATAGAGATGAGTTACTACCCCCCACCGGGGCATCAGCCACCTCACAGCGGTCCTTCTTACTCCCAACCTCTCGACCCTCGTTTACCACCTCCAGGTAGTCAACCCCCACCTCATTCGTCGTATTCCCCTGCTCAAGCTTTTCTACCTCCACCACCGCCATTCTTACCCCCTCCGCCATCATTCGACCCATACTCGTCTCAGCCTCCTCCTCAAAACTCTGCACCTCCAAGCGGATACAACTCGGGCTATGGCAATGACCGTTCGGGGCCAGGACAGGGGTATGGTCCGCCCCCAAGTCAAGCACAAAACTCTTACGGACCTTCAAATGGAGGCGGATATGGGAATGAACGTCGTGATGCTCCTCCTTCGCGTATTGGCAATGAACGAGGTTATGGCGGTCCTTCCAACGGCAATGAGCGAGATCGTGGAAGAGCAAGTATGGGACGTCAGGGCGGACACGATGAGAGACGAAGATCTCCTGATGGTGAGCTGTTTATCTGAATCTTCCATTCGATGCTTGAGTTGTGCCTGAGTGAGGATTGGAGTTGAGACGGTGATCACTGGTGCAGTTGAGCTTGAGCTCCTGAGTATGAGTAACCTGAAAAGTTTGGACTTAACAAACTCCTTGAGAGGCGCCGGCTCAGGACCGCAACTTGTGCTTAGAATGGCTTTCAACATCTCCCTCTCAAACACTAAGTGAGAATACCTTTTGACCTATTCCTCCAGGCCGCAGAGATTCCGGACGTCTGGGACACCGCGATAGAGGTAACGACAAACCTCCTCGCGCAAACAAGGAAGCCAAATGTCGAACTCTCTTCATTCGAAATGTTTCTGTAAGCCTGACGGTGACGCTTGTTTGACTGCGCTCATCTCAGTATGACGCCAAGGTCGAATGGCTCAGATCATCATTTGCGGGATTCGGGGAGATGAAGGAATTTTTCGACCTCGTCCCAAAACGAGGCATAATCTTCATCACCTATGTGGGTGTGGCCCAAGGAGGCCAAGGCGATCTCAAACTGACATTTAGTATGATCTGCGGGCAGCAGAGCGAGCTCGAGTCGCTATGCACAATACCGAGGTTGAGGGTCGACACGTGAGTAGACGCCTCAACCGAGACTAATTCAAGATTGATGTACACTACTCGTTACCCAAGGACGCAGACGTTGGACAGCCTTGCGGCAAAGACAAAAATCAGGTGACTTGGGTCATTCTCGGTCGAAGCAAGCTCACGACAGGGTACGATACTGGTCAGTGTGAGGGAGAATGGTCGTTTGAATGAGAATGAGCTGGGCAAGATGTGTGAACAATTTGGAGAGATCAAATCGGTTCACGGGGGTCGAACACCGACGTGCGACCATTCAACAAATCTTTGACGTCGGCTGATGGACAGGAACAAGGTAGTGGAATTCTGGGACAGTCGAGGCGCCGTGGCGTTTCATGAGCAGATGAACGGAAAGTTTCACCAAGGAGGACCATTGATCTTGAGATACCTGTGGGACGATGCGGAGCCCGAGCCCGTGCTGTACGTCTCGTAACGTGTAGCTGGCAAGGTAGCATGACTGACGACAGTACCGCCCCGCCCAACGTGACGATCAAAGACGGCCGAGAAGTTCGTCCTGTGCGACCGGCATCACCGCCTAGAAACAATAATCGATACAACCCGCCTGCAAGTGACCAGGGATACGCCTCGCGAGGGGGTGCAGGCGGATACGACGACAGGAGAGGGTCTTTCGACAGACCTGCCGACCGACGAGGTGAGTAGTATTCCCTTATACAATCAGGTCGCTTGATCTGACGGACAGGACCCTATGATCAAGGCCCGCCACCAGATCGGTACCGAGAAGCGCCGCCTCAAGCTCCTCCACCTGCGAACGACCGCTTAGATCAGGCTCGCAGGGTCCAGGATGTGAGAAAAATGTGAAGCTGTCAATACAAAGCTGACGACCCAGCTGTTGTCATCTCTGGGAGGAAGTGCTGCTCCGCCAATGCCGCTACAGACAACGCCGAGCCCTTATCCGTCACAGGGAGGAGGATATGCACCTACTCCCACTCCTCGTCCGCCTCCTCCAGCATCCAACTATGGTCCTCCAGGTGGTCCGCCTCACGGAAGCAACTACGCTCCTCCGCCCGCATCGTATGGAGCTCGACCGGCAAACGATTCTAATTACGGCCCAAACGCGGCCACGGCACCGTTCGACTATGGGCGACCTGCACCTCATCTGAATCCATCCCCTGCGCAGCCATACAATCCGCCTGGACCGCCTTCGTCTCTTGCCGCGCCGCCTCAGGGCTACCCTCCGCCAGCAGCAGCGGGAAGTTATGGGCAGTATCCTCCGCCCCCGGGGAATGTATCGTATGGGGGTCCGCCGCCGGCAGCTCCAGCTCCAGATGTTTTGTCGCTACTGGCGAAGCTCGTGAGTTGCACCTCAAACGTGTGGGATACCGCTGAGATTGCAGAAAAAGTAGCAGCACGGATTTTGACGTGACATACGACGGGATCAAGAGTGGGATGAATCTGTGTTTATCGGGCGTATGTTCTGTCCTCTTCACGCATGCGTTCTCGTATTCGATTCTGTTTCTCGGTCATTTGAACAATTGAATATGACACTGTCTTCCGATGGAAACCCCACGCATGATATGTCGTGTTGACATTTGGGACTACGTCAATTTTCGATTCTTCATTGAACTCCATTCAAGCAGGTATCCTGAACTGATCGAAACGTGGGGCCGATCTTGCGCATCCTCTTCACTGAGGACTTGACACCGACAAGAGTCTCAGTATGGTGACTTCCCGCGATGATCAAGCCACTCCTCCGCCCGAATGGCCAGAGGTTAGGCCTCCCAAAGCCAACGCTCCTCCGCCTGTAGATGAAGAGCCTTGGTACAGGTCACTGGCACATTATGCAGGTCTCGTCCTGGCCAGCATGCTAGGATGCCTCATCAGACTGGGCTTGGACGCTCTGGCAAATTGTATGTCCACCCACACCGAACTGCTTCTCCCTGCTATTCCTTCCGCGTGATCGACTCGCTAATCAGACAGATGACGGCCGTTCTATCTTTCCTCTAGCATGGGCCCAAGGAGTAGGATGCGGGATCATGGGTTTGGCTCTGTCACGGAAGGATGAGATTACTTCAATGTGAGTGATTGCAAGCGTTCCGACATTCAAAGATGGCGCTGAAAGGTAGTTATCCACCATTGTACACTTTCATCACTACAGGTAAGCCCGCTTGCTTGGCCTATGTAATTTCACTCGGGGCTCAGCTCATCGATAGGTATCGCTGGATCCGTCACCACATTCTCATCCTGGATGCTTGAGAGTTTTCTGGCATTCTCAAACGCAAACCAAGCCAATCGGAAAGGTCTCCATGATGTGCGTCTATTCTCAGCACTACTCGAGTATTACAGCTGGGAAGCTAATGTATAGACTGTGGATGGGGTCGGATACTCGTTGGCGACTTGGCTAATCTCCCTCGGTGCACTCCACTGCAGCTTTCACATCGCTTCCATTCTACCTCATCTCCCTTCCATCGACCAGAAAAAGCAAAGAGGCTCGATACCACTCAGCAGGGCCTCGGACAGCCCATCTTCAGACCCAGAGAAAAAGACACCAAAGTCTCGAATCTCATCAACACCCTGGTTAGACGCATTGACCATTCTATCCGCCTTCTTATCATACCTTATCGCCTTGATATTATATTTTTTCGCCCCGAGACACTGGCGACATGCCGCTACATTCCCCATCCTCCTCGCTCCACCCGGTGCAATCCTCCGTTTCGCCCTCTCCACGATCAACACTAGGCCTGCGTTCAAAGACAAATTTCCCCTGGGTACATTCTCAGTCAACATTTTCGCTTCCATCATTATTTCCGCGACCTATGTGGGACAACGACTCCCCGCTACGGGCAGTACGAGGTGCAATGCTCTGTACGCTGTCCAGCAGGGCTTCTGTGGTTGTCTGAGTACCGTCTCGACATTTGTAGTCGAATCAAGGGCGATAAAGAGGAAGAGGGACAAATGGGTGTATGTCGGGTCGAGTGTGGTGATTGGCCATTTGGTCGTCTTGGCCATTGTCGGTGGAGTCAGGTGGAGCAGAGGTCTTGTTGATGTATGTGGGCAGATCTCGCCAAGGAGCAATGGTCCCACGTTTGTATAGTAGTGCACGAGGGTTGTAACAATGCGCTAAATGCATACACATCATCATCAGAGAGAGTTGTGGGGATTATGCTCTAAAGATACAGGACCTTTCAACTAAACATTGTCCATCACAGGCTGGGCGTCTTGCGAGGTCGTGCTTGATCCTCGTTCACGGTCGCCGAGACGGCATCAATCTTCATTGCTTGCTTTTTCCAATCCGAGATCGCTTTTGCCTGACTACGACTGTAGGATATCAGCTCATATAAAGTGGAATCGACTAGCGGACTTACGCCATGTGCATGATCACGCCTACGCGGTTCATCTCGTTGACAAACAGGTCAATATCCTCGCCTACGGTTTGGATGCCTATCATCAGTCAGCATCCCCATGGAATGGTCGGAAGGCTTACTGGCTGTATCTCCGAGGAGCGACACTCTGCGCAACTCCTTGAGCATTACCTTTGCAATGATGCTCCAGACTGTGATGCAGAAAGAGTCAATATCCTGATACGGCTAAAGGCCATCAGCATTCATGAAGACATCAGTCTTACACTGACCATTGGTGGGGCATGTCTTATCAGCGCCACGGCACGCCGAGCTCCGACCAAAGCATCGTTATTCTCCACGTTCTCGGCGTTGATATCATGCAGGAACATATGAACAGCCGCAAAGAGATGATGCTGCCCTGTATCAGCCACCTTGCACACCGCACTGAGGGCAGACTTGCGAGCATGATGGTATGAGGAGTAATGCTAGGCTCTGGTCGCCCATCAATCTCGGCATTCCTCCTTCTATCCACCGGAAAGATCCCTTCCACTCCCATGTGTTCTTTCAATTGGTCAAGCGCCAATTTGACCTCGGCATAATCCTTGGGACGACGCCATTTAGGTTGATCGAGATATGCAGGCGGCTTTGGCAAATTTGGATTCAGAGGGCCAATTTGCAGGTGATACTTGCTCCACGCTTTACCGTACTCCGAGTCCTCGTCGGGATCAAGGAAAGCAAGCTTGGAAGCGCGCTCAAGGATGACAGTCGCTTTGATCCATTTGGTGTAAGGAGGATCCACCTCTTGCTCAAAGTAGGCGTGGCGGTAAAGGTCCCGAATTGTCAGATCGTCGTGCTCCGTCACACTCCGCTGCTTGTTAGTGATCCTGATGGTATTCTGGCCTACAGATGCAATGTCTGTGAATGCTCGAGGGAAGGGTGTCAAAATATCTTGATCGGCGATACCAGAAGGGAAGCCCGTCACGAGCGCGCCGCACCGCTCGATGGCCAGGATACACCAGCTGTCTGTTTAGTAACTCGCGCGTCCACTTGGCCAGAAACTGACAAGGTGGAGATTCTCTCTGCCAGTTCTGTAGCGTCCTCGGGAGGCCCCAAGAGGTACGTCTTGTTCCGTAACCAAGGCTGTCTCGGAGGATCCGGCGAAAAGACACATGAGCGGATTTGGTGAAGTCCCGTTGATAAGACCATACGAACAGCCATGCCAGCAAAGATCCAGCCCTAAGCATTAATGACGGTCAACACTTTGGGCTGATTGACCGACCTCGTGATATCTCCCCGAGGTGTAGGAATAGGCGCTGAGCAACATGGCCGTGCGCATACAGTCGATCAGGCGGTCCGCGTTGGCGCTCGAGACGTCCAATGCGCGGCAGGCCGCGGTGAAAAAGTGTTGTTCCATCGGTGAGCCGTTGGGACTCGTCCTCATCCTTGTTGCCCAAAGATACTGAAATCAGCCCCGACATGAAGCACACCCACCATGGCATATAAAAGAGCCGGTGCTGGACGCCTGCGGTCGTGCAACGTCATTCTATAGCGAAACCTCGGAATGGACATCTCAAAGAAGAGTCGAGAGTGCGTCAAGAAACAGTCCAGTCTGTGCGTCAGCCGTACCCAGTGGCGCCATCTGATAGCGTACAAAACTTCTCTCGCTGCATCGGTCATGCCATCTGACTCCACCTTGATCAGAGACTTGCTTCGGGGGCGCACCGTATCACCGGTCCCTGCCCGCCTTCGCTTGCTGATCTCCCCCGCACTATTCGGTCCGGTTGAACTGTTTACCTGCTCTTTCTGCCCTTGATCTGGGGTGAACAGAAACTCGCCTAATGATTCTGTAATCCCCTCCACCGGGTCGATGTGCGATACATGTATTTTTTGAGCTGCAGTGATACTTTGTTGTCCATACATCATGGCGTGAGAGGGCAAGGGTCTGCCGAATGGATTTGGCGAGTTTGGGTCTACGGTAGAATTGAGCGGTGGTCCAACAATCGCCGAATCTGGGGATGAGATGTTTGATGCCGTAGATTTAGGTGTGGATCCTTGACGCGGGATCTGCCGTATTCGAGAATGGGGATCGCTTGAACTGGTGGGCGTTCCAGAACGATCAGTGGGTGTATTGTGTGTGAATTGATGATGAGTAGATCGAGGTGTAGTCTCAGCGGTTTGAGATAAGAGGCCCGAGGTAAAGTCAAATAGTCCCTCCTCGTAAAGCGGTGGCGGTCTGCTGGTATGCGCCGGGAAAGATGCATTGTCGAAGCTCTGCTGAAGTGGAGCGGTACCCTCCAGCTGAGTCCCGGTTCGAGGAGGTGTGTTTGCAGCAGACTGGACTTGTGATTTGATTTGGCGCCGGACTTCGTCAAATTGCGTGTAATAGTCGACTTGGGTGTTCTCACCAAACGGGAAAAAGTTTTGTGCTAATGACATGTTGAAAGGTGGCTCGGTAGCTTGCTGTGTGTCCGTACTAGGGATCGGCTGTGGATGCGGAGACTGGTTGAAGTCGAGGTAAGATTCGGAGATGTACTTGCTGGGATCAAAATCGAGGGTCGGTGCCCGAGTTAAGGATGTATCCTCTGAGAGTTTTGGCGGGATAGGTAGTATCGGTGGAGCCGCGTCCATATCTGGGACGAGACAGCCGGCTTGGGCCATCTTGGCAGTCGCAGGGAATTGCGATGTCGGCGCCGGTGCCGTCTCGAGCGGATTCTCGCGTCCAAGAGGTGGGTTCGCACTTGCAGTCACTGGGTGACTCGGGCCAAATGGATTGCTAGAGGTGTCGACTGTGTTTTGGCGGATGTAGTCTGAAAGTTCGGCTAAGATGGTCAAGCTTGCACCCTTTCTGTAACCTACATATCCTAGTCTCCAGGGCCTTGTATTTTGCCAATTTGGCCGGGGGAGCGTACTCGCAGTCTTGATTGAATCGAATGCAGCTCGAACATTTTGGTTTCTCGCCAGAACATTTCTAGTCATTAGCGTGGCACCAAGTGCGCTAGACGTCGCAACCAACCAATTTACGTCTTCGGCAAAAGGCACAAGCCCTGCAACTCAGTCGTATCCGCATACAGAATAGGTGACACGCACATGCCCCTCTTGAGACTGGCTCCGCCATTGTGTGGGATATTGGTGGCTGCTATAAGCATTGTTCGAAGTATTGTAGCTGCTTTGGCGATAGTTGGATACTTACGCTCGTTTTGACCTGCGCTCTCGGGAATTTGGGTTGATGATCCTTCATTTGATGGACTGAGGGTCAGCAGGATCCTACGAGATTGATCTGGTGAGTCCATACGCTTCCGCGATTCGACCAGTTGTCAATGTGGGACCTCCTTTGAGTCAGTTTGCCTTCGTGTAAAGCGCAGAGACATTTCCATATGAATTCGGGATATGTTTGTGTGATATGGCACATACCCTGCTCGGGATACAAGTTTGGTATCGGTTGGTCATATCCGAACAGGCCGTTCCCTACACTCGGATACACGCCTGTCGGAGGTATTTGTGCCTGGCGAGGTCCGGTCGGCAGCGCATTCTGGGCGTAGCCGAATCCTGACGGAAGGGACGACGTGCTATCCAATGGCAAGACTCCATTTTCATGACTCAAGAAGGGCTGGTTGAGGGGCTGATCGAAAGACTGGGTGAAAGTGTCGTATGCCGAGTATTGCTGGTAATCATGATTGGTGTTCCACTGCGCCATGTTTCAAGCTCGGCGACCTTGGAACAGGCATTGATCGATGCAATCAAGGGGGGGAGGGGTCCTGGGAGGTCGTGCTCTCGCCTCGAATCACTGCAGATCGAGTCAACGACTCTACCTGTGTGGTGAATATCTCGGTAGCTGAGAGTAGAATGCGTGTCTACGAGGATGGGTCCAAGGTCGATAGAAATGGGATTTCAGACCGCCGAGTTCGGTCATGACTCATGAAGGCCGGCGGGGGAGAGTTCAATTTTCTCGGATCCGAAAATCACCTTTTGTATCGTCCCAGATCCCCCTCCAAGACCTTATTCAGATCCCCCTTGCGAGCGACCACGTTGTCGTTTGCACTGCAACCCGACACCGTACGCCGTGCATCGGAGGATCTCAAGCACGGACGAGGTTCAATGGTACTTACGTAGGTCCTTCGCTAAGAGGACATCGGAGCCTTCACAAACGGACGCGAGACCGCTCATTGCCGCCGACTGACCTCTCACTAGCTTTGATGTCCGATGTTGGCGCAATTGCAACCTTTGGCTGCCGTCACCTGATACATGAGACCAATGTGGCTACAATCACATCCCATTATCAATCCATCAAGGCGCAGGGGCCAGTAGGATTGGCGTACATGCCGCCATGCAAGCACCTTGGATGACCGAACAGCCAGCGAGAGCAGCAGGCACACCGAGACCGAGGGCGAAAGTGCCTGCTCGCATCAGTCAACAATTGTAGCAGCTCGTGCACTCATCCAGTGACTTGTAACTCACCGGCAGTGGCGCCGGCAGCGGCACAGCAGGTCACATAACCGGCATTGCAGGCCGTCTGGCAAAGGCCCCAGGTGGAGGGCCCGGCGATGACTTGGCTGACGAGAGCGACTGCGACAACAGAATAGGCAAGAGCGACTTCATGAAGATCGTTCGAGTGGAGCAGTGAGAGTTGTTGTGGTCGACGGTGATGCTTGATCAAGTGAAGGATATGTGCGTTGCGCTTTGTAGAGTTGATCGCGAGTGAGTGCTTGAAGAAGGATGAAGTCAGCTGAATGTCTGCCTTATATACCGCAAGCGTACGGGAAAATTCACTCGATGAAAGAGACGGAATGCACAGTACATGCCCATCATGGTCACGGCACCCTCACAAGGTCCCATCACGACAAACTGTACCTCATGCCAGCCATCCTGTATCCAGGCAACTACAGTTGCCCTTTCTTTCCATCCGATGTCCACCGAGGCACAGCCGCATCATACCCGACAGACTCCCTCCCTTTCCTACCGAAGCAAAGCTGTCGCCCTCGATCACTATCCATCACATCTCTACTGCTTCATACTCCCGTTGGCCCGTTGCTTTGCAATACTCGGTCCAGGCATTCCACTGATCAGTCGAGGCAGTATCGATGATCTTGGAAAATCCTGGTCGACGGATCCTCTCCACAATTACACCCTTGCTCCACTCACCCAAGGAATCGAGATACGCTCTCACGGCATCCCCGAGCTTTCTCTTCCTGTACGAAGACTCCGATTCAAAGTGACGCGTATCTTGGTGGTCCGGATTCCACTCGTCGCCCATGGTCAGCTTGCCGAAGACGTTTGTAACGAAGCTCGGAGTGGGCTTGATAGACTCGGCAGTCAGATACTCTCGCGTAAAGGTCTTCATATCTGCCAAACCGAGCTTATCATTCAGATCAGTAGTCCACCCAAACCGATTTCGATGCTCGCCAAATGATCCTGTAGTCTTGATGTCTCTTCTCGGGGTCTTGACGAAAGAATGATGGCAAAAAACGGTGTTTGTACCTTCAAGAGGTGGCGCCGAGGTGGGAGGCGGGGTATCATCGTTGGTCAAGCCCTCATGGGTGAGAGAGGTGTCGACTTCAGTCATACTCGGATGAGATGTCATGGAGGATCGTAGTCACAGACAATCTGATGCTCGATGACTGCTTACAAAGTTCAAAGTTCAAGCACCTTGACTGTATATGCATGAAGTAATTGTCCTCCCAAAAGCGAAAAGCCGAGACTCGACGGGGAAGCAAAGAAGCAGTCGCGATCGCCTGAAACGCGTCGCAGGAAACGATCTGCTTCTCTCGCTTCTCTTTGTACCGGCATCGACAGGCTCAACGCGGTTTTAGTAGCACTCAGATTTATGCCGCGGCAAGACCTTATAGACCACAGGCATCAGACAGTACTCATCGCCACCCAGCTAACCTACAGTACGTTGAGGTAGCGAATGCCGAAATCATGTCGGTTCAGCTCGCACCGCGTCTCTATCATCTCCGCACCTCTAATCTCGGTATGTACTCGCGCTACGTCTCTGTCACACATACGGCCCGGTTACCAGATTCATTCTACCCCTCCTGCGACTCTTCCGATGCGAGACTGGACGTTGGACCACATTGTATATTGCCATGTCTCCCACAGCGTCTTGTCTTCTTCCGACCAGTTATTTGTAGGGGTGGGTTCTTGCATCCGCGTCACCTTGACTCCGCTGGCCGAGTCTCCAAGGGTATCGAGATACTCATGAATTGCTCGTTTAATCATGTCACCTCTTTTTGCTGAGTCGTTCCGGTATCTGTTGGCTGTGTACAGCACAATATGTCGGTGGTCAGCTTTGCCGCCTATGAAAGTTGCGGGGTGGTGTTTGATTGTACTCACACGATTGCCAATGCGGTCTGATTGTGGCGTGAACTGTTTGTGCCATCTCATTCTTATCCAAGACATTGATCAGGTCTACCGAACCGCCCATTTCCACATACAAGCCTTGGGCTGTGAGAAAATCTTGGAAATATACGGTTTTCGTGCCAGGCATTGTCAAGACCTCAGTTGGTCCAGCAAACCGTATCGATCTGTGCCTCGTTGGGGCTGACGAGTTTGAACCTCTGTTGCTACTCATAGTGGGATGAATGAGTGGATAGTAGAAGGGCACGAACGAGGATGGCTCTTTTGCCCTCACTGCCGTTATCAGCTCGCCCACTATATTTCGATCAACCTCCAACAGTAGGCCTATCCTTTCAAGGAAGCAATGTCACCTTCGGTAGATCTTTTGAGGCTTCAAGTGCCCCCTCCCACGGCTCGTAGGGACTTCGTGGGAGAAGCAGTGTACTGTAGGCAGATCATGCTCATAGCTGTTGCAAGTGGTGTCAAGTGGCGAAAGGCTAGAGCTATACATGAAACCATGTACGCTGGGTGCACCAAAGTCGCACTTCACGGATGATACAAGCCTCACTGAGATATGCATCGCAGACCAGGACTCACCCAGCGAAAGGACGCTTAATGAGGCAAAGCTGCAAGTGGTCAGACTATACGACAAAACTTTCCAGCATGCACACCAGGCTTGGGGAGCAGTCAAATTTCATCAAGCAAAACTCAAAAAGGTCCTGCCTGAGAGACCCTTGCGTCCGCCCAACATCAACTCCTTCATGACCTCCACTGCATCACTCTAATCCATCGCATCTGCAAATCCCCACACATAAACAATGATATTCCCTATGCGCACTTTCCACAACTCACCCCCTTTTCTTCAATTCTTCCGCCCCATACGGCGCTCCATTCTTGGAGCACGCTGAGGCCCACGACTCCCATAAGCTCTTTGTTTTTCCAGACGAAAAAGTTCCAGGTCGCTTGATTTTCTCGACTTCGACGTGTGTGGTGATCTGGCTGTAACCCTTGACAACTTCCTGAATCGCCGTTCGAACCGTAGAGGTTTTGGAATCCCGATCAGTTCTCATGGTGTGACCTGGAAACAAGGAGCGTCAGCAGTCGTACTCAATCCCCTACGCCCGACAATCTCACTGTTGTTCCATGTTGGGTCAACTTCGGCTAAGACACTTTTGAGCAGCTCGCCGAGGTCTAGTACGTCTTTTAAGTCGTCAGTGAATGCGATCCGTACCTTAAGTTATTGAGATTTGTCGACGGAGGCGTCGAAGTAGACAATATTGGTGCCGGGCATGGTGTAGGTCTCTATAGAGTCAGCACGGCCGATCTGAGAAGATGGACGCCTCGTACCTGTACCCTCCGCCAATGTAATCCTGCCCTGCGAAGCAAGCGCATTTTGAGAGGTCTCAGCGGTAGATACCTGAGTGATTTCGTCAGTCATCACGAAAGCACAGTATAGAGTGTAGTTAGTGGCAAGGTCATGGGACGCGAATCTCATATTGTATGCGGACACTTGACTTCTGGCTTGGTGTTCCCGCGGACGATATACATCCTTTGTGGGGGGAACTATCGAGAAGCCACGAAGTCCCGCCTGTTACCGTCCGAGGCTCCCACGGCGCGAGCCTTTCTGAGTTTGAGCACAAGTGAGAAACGTCGTATCTCGGATGCAGGATACTGTGACGAGTGGACTTGCACTGCACCGAGCGTAGTAGCGAAGGTGAGTCTCGGGGGTATGTCCGTTTTACCGTCTCTATACCTTGGTCTGCATATGTTGAGGAAAAATGACATTGGAGCTGACAGATCTGTGAGTACAACCGAGCCGTGAGAACATCTTTGAGGGCGACTCCTTCAGCGCTCATCGCCTTGTCGGCTGTCTCACTCAACAGCACTTCATGCTCGAGCATGCCATGTCTCGCCCGACAATATCCTCACCCCCGGTTCCGTCCCTCCCCACTCCAATGGTCTCTTCTCGGCATTGACCAAGCTGTCCGCCTTGCTCGACTCTAATTCCATGACATTTGGTAATTCAAGCACGACATTGGCGATGACTGTGCTGAATGAGGGTTGTTGGGGTCCGAATCGGCCAAAGGCGGGTGGTGCGTCATATGCAACTGTAGCGGTGTTGATTAATCTGCCAGTCAGCCTGATGACTGCTGACTGCGCGGATACTTACACGTCGGAGGTCAGGCCTTTAATGGGTGAATGCATCGTCCGGAAGCGCTGACACTCAGCTATCGTGCAAGTGTGATTGTGGGAAGTGAGCTTACGTGCATTCGATACCCTCCAGTCACTCCTATCCTGTCCGCTTGTGACTGCTTTGTCAGCGAACGGTTACGTGGGCGCAATTCAAGAAGCTCACGTGATACTCTTCTTCGTGAGGCCACCACTCCCCACCTCTTTCTACCAGCTGATCCTCTTCGGAACCCCAGACTCGACCCTCATGACATCCCTTGAGCGGGTGCGTGAATATCCTGTCCACCTCATCGGGACTAGGTTCCAAGGCTTTTATTATCGTGTAGTCGGAGACAAAGCAGACGACAGCTGCACTTCAGTTATCCGTCACACATACCCGAAGGGGTACTAACGGGTAACAATGATGTGATTGCGCATATGAGCGTTGAGAGGAAGGATAGTCATGACGGGATCGAGTATAGTGAGATGATGTATATGCGCATGGGGTGCAAGAGGGAGTCCGACTTCTTCGAATGCTTCCCGTCGCTAAGACATCAGCAGGCATCATGAGTGATTTAAGATGAGCCTACCGCTGTATGTATAGGGGAGGGGTCTTCCGGGTCAACCTTGCCGCCGGGCAGTGCCTATCATTAGTTGGCCGATCGGAAAGGGTTTCGCTGCGCACCGTCTGATTTGGATGTGACCTGCAGTCAGCTTTTGGGGCAGCTTGGTGAATACGCAAACCTCACCGTAACTTCTTGGATCGCGTTGTGAGTAGCACGCTCAGCTTGTTATCGTCGGGCTTCTGAAATAGAATGACCAGGACTGCAGCTTGCTTCACAATACCGAATCTTCATCTTCAGCTCGTCCATCACTATCGATAGCCTTATCATCTTGGATGTGGCAAGACTCACTCCGGAGCAGAAGCGGCCTGATATCGCAGCAGATTATCGAGGCATCTCGACGATTCCTCTGATAATCCTTCTCTAGCCCAGTCAGGCACACCTTGTTCTTCGACCTCGACGTTGGTGACATTGACGTCCGTCATGACCTTCTATCTTTAGTGGTGATCGTCTAATTCCGATGAGCAGAGTTCGCGACAAGGTTTTCCGAAGGGGGCTTTCGGCCAAGGTGCTTGGGCCGTATTTGCTGGTGTTACGACAGGGATCTCGCCGGGCTCTTGTGATTTCACAGTCTTTGAGTTAGTTCCACTCGAGGAATATCCCTGAGAGTCTCTGCAATGCCCGAGTAGATAGCATAGGCCAAGAAGCAATAGTCCTAATTCGTGGGGAAACCGGACTGCTGAATCGGCAGCTGCTGTTCTCCTTGGACAAAGGAAGTCCTCGATTTTCAGCCTAAAATGGGAATAGTCAAATCTGATCGACGCTGACTCCCCGATTTCGGATGTCGATCAGCTCCCACCGCGAAAAGGTTTTGGTTGTCGTGAGAGTACCCAAAGGTGATGATTGAAAAGGCGGATGGTAATTCCGGTTGACCGGATAAGATAAGTTCGACCCCACATTTCAAGATGACAGCATTCAACCTTCATCCACTTCCAACATGGCCACATCGAGCTCGACTTCGACTGAACAGACCAAGATCCGAGTAGGATGGCACAGAGAACACTTCCTTTCGCCTTTGTTGCAATTTGCGGCGAAAGACGAGGGCAAGACGTTTGAGTTGGTGGAATGTCCAGGTGGAACGGGCGAAATGCAGGTCAAGCTGAAGAATGGGGAGATTGACCTTTGCATCGGTGAGATGCCACACGTCTTCATGTGTATATGTGAGGCGTGACGCTCATGGTAGCATTGACCGATGCGCTCATTGCGGGTCTGGCGAATGGACAGACGAGCTACAAGCTTATAGGCCGATACATCTCCAGTCCTCTCCGATGGTGTGTCGAGCCAGATCTGGTCAATCGTATCTGACGGTCCAGGGCTATCATCACTGGAAAAGATAGTAAATACAACTCGATAGATGATCTCAAGGGTGCAACTTTCGGTATCTCGAGATTGGGAAGGTGAGCTGGACCAAGCAAGAAGCATGTTCAGGGCTGACACCACCAAAGCGGTTCGCAAGTTATGGCTTCGGTCCTGTCATTACAACAAGGATGGTCCGAATCTGAACAACCTCAATTCAAAGGTGAGATCATACACATACAGCGTAAACAAGGCTGATTATACACAGTGAATGGCCAGTTCAAGCCGTTGAGAGATTCAGTCAATTCGGGCGAGAGTGAGTCAACGCTTTGAACCCCTGAGACGATATTGGATCTGACTTTTCAGCCTCGGTGTTCCTCTGGGAATGGTTCACTACCAAGCCATACGTAGACTCTGGAGAAGTCCGCTTCATCGGTTCCGTATACAGTATGTCTGCCGTCGATTTCGTACCCTTTTGGACCGTGTGCTGACATACAGCACCTTGGCCGTGCTGGTCGATCGCTGCTTCCCCTTCCACCTCTTCCGCTGCGTTATCTACCTTCCTCTCTTCTCTTCAGCCATACGTCCGACACTTCAACTCTGCACAGGCAAGGGAGAAAGAAGATGTCGACTTTGTCGTGGATTACTTTGGACACCAGCGGGAAGATGTGGTGGAATGGCTGCAAACGGTGAAGTGGGAAGAGAACCTCGCTCAGGTCGATGGAAAGGTTATCAGGGATACCCTAAGGTGCGCAGTGGTTCTTTTCTGCTGTCTGATGTTTGCGCTGACTCGGCAGTGTGCTAGAGAAGGCTGGCGTGGTGAAGGCAGTGGATGAGGAGAGGGATCTGGAGATATTTGTTCGGACAGACGTTGCCAGTGTTGTCTAGGTGGATGCATCGAGCAGCACTCTCCATGTACATCCTGAAATCTGCACCGAAAGATACAGCAGCTCGCTCTAGGATCGATCCACGACCGAGAGATGGCACGTGACCTTGTCGATGTCATGAAACTTGAAATGACGCGGTTGTCGAGTGCGATTTGGTGGGGTGGAGGTTGTCCATCGAGATGGCCAACCCATCGCTGTAGCTATATCGTCGATCCCGTCCTCAACTCTGCTTTTCCCCTTTCTTACAGAAGCCTAAAGCCAGCCACCTCTTGCCCATTGTGAACGCGCTTCGATCAGTATCCCGCATCATGTCCTCCTCTAGACCAGAATGGCTGAGTGAGCTCGAGAAACAGCTCAAGGAGAACCCAAAGTTTGTCTGTAAGTACGCGCTGCGTGAGGTGTCAAAGTGATTTGACTGACATATAGCCTACGCTCTGGGTACTCTGTCGCCTGAGGGCAAGCCAAAGACTCGATTTGTGATCCACCGAGGAGGTCAGCCCATCCGTCCCTCCCCCTTTACAATACCACTGGTCCTGACGTCCAGTCACTCAGTCTGGCTTGTTGCTCACGACCACTGACACTCGAATGCAAAAGCCTGTACACATAGCACACGATCCCACGGTCGAGCTCGCATGGTGGATTGAAGATCCCGCGATTCAATTCCGAATCACCGGTAAAGCAGCAGTGATCTCATCCGATCCTTCCACATCCGCCAGCGCGATCAAGGCGTTTGGGGTGGAAGATGGTGAAGAGGGGAATGATGAGTTTTGGCAAGGTCAACGAAGGAAGATTTGGGGAGATTTCAGTGGACATTTGAGGGGTAGTTTCGGACGACCTCCTCCTGGGAAACCTTTGGAGGAGGTCAAGGAGAAACCGGATGATTGGATCGTCAGGCTGGACGAAGAGTCGGTGCGTTCATTATTTTTCTGTTGAGGGGTGTGTGGGCTGATCGAATGCAGGAGGACGAGAAGCAGAAGAAGGATATCGAGTTTGCTTATAGCCACATGGCCATCTTGGCTATTCAAGCTACCGAGGCGGAGATGTTGGAACTCAAGCCGACGCCAAACAGGAGGGTGCAGTGGAAGAAGCAACAAGATGGGTCGTGGAGCAGGACTGACGTCGCTCCATAGATATCTATAGAGGCCCCGTCGGCGTCGATGGGCAAGAAGAAGCCAGAATGTACACGATGATGGATTCAGAAGTCAATCGTGCTATACAAAAGATACAAACGGATCGTCAATTAGTTACTGATATAAGCGCTACAATCACCTTGACTCAGATTTCCAGCTCATAAACCCCACTTTGGCTCTCAGTCATCCTCATCATCGCCCAATTCGAACGCTTCTCCCGCAACAATTCTGCCCCAGCCTACCTGAGGCCGTGCCGCAGCAGGGACAGGCTCGCTTCGGAGAAGACTTCTCCCTTCCTCGCCGCTGGCATGGTCCACGATGGGCAGGACAGCCTTGCCCAGTTCCGGTACAGGAACAATGAGGCCAATAACACGAGCCAGAATAAGCCAGCTGGCCATCCAACCCAATGTTACCGCAGTGGTAGTTGTGATACAGAGGAGATTGAGCCGATGCTCAGGGAGGTCGTCGGGTGATTCGAAAGACGCCGCGGGATTGGTACATGGCCGGTTCGGCGTAGGTGGGAAGAGCGTGAGGATGATTGATAAGACTACGCATCAGTCTTGCCACGAAAAATCAGTGGAAACGCTCACTCGGCCACAGGAGAAACAAGATTCCCAGACAGGTCACCTCGATCAGGCGGTCTCTGCGTATCGTGGAGCTGGCACTTTTCCCCTTGGACGCTTGCCGCCTCCATTGCCTCACGAGGCTTTACGATCAGTCCGAGTCGCGCTTGATCAAAAGTGCTTACTAGATGGACGTGAAGGCAGCGCTGCTGACCGCAGCGGCGATCAGGAAAGCGCTTACAACGGCTGGACGTCAGCGGTACGGACAAGCAGATAGGCGGCCTTGCTCACAGTACCGTCCGGGGCTGTTGAGTATCGAAGTTATAGATGCGCCACATACACCCAACGAACAAGTGAAGATCGCCAGGTAAGATGCCAAACGCCCTTGAGCAAACTTGTCCCTCCTTGTTGTAATGGGAGCGGGAAATTCCGGATCATCCCCTTGTGTTCCAAGGACTGGAACAGTCGACTCGGTCGTGCCGTAAGATTTGCTCGCATACGGGTTGAGAAGTGCAGGTGCGACTCGAGGGGAAGACGGAGGTGAAGCAAGAGCCAGATCCCACATGACCAACATGTCCGCCGATTCTGGATCATCCTTCGCTCCGTCGCCATACGCAGCTGCGCTCGAGTGAGCGAGATAGTATCCTGGCGATAAGGCGGTAGAGAGGACAGACAGAAGTAGGCATAGAGTTACAATCGAGAGGAGATGGAGGAGAACCAGGTCAAAAGTAAGAATGGGACAGGTCGGCAGGTATGTATCGGAGAGGTCGGTGGAACAGACTCCTTCGTGGATTGTGAATGCCGAAAAGGACATTGTTGCGGCTGGACATTCAGGACATATCTTGACAAAGGGGTTCAGAGAAGACTCGCATGTCCAGGCTATCCATATCATGGACATCACAGCGAACTCGACCCTATCGAGGTATATCCTCCATGGTTTAGGCAACATCACATACACCGCCCGACTGGTCTGAGCTGCTGCGGTCTGTGGACGAATGGCTTAGCTCACAGGCATATCGACGAGCCTAGTGTACATGCCCCAATCAAGAGCTGCACTCCGCGGATATCCCCTGGTCTCATACTCCACATGGTCACCCCTGAGATCAGCTACCCGAATTGTAATATGCGCGAATGTCATACCACCGAGAGAGGAAGGCGCTGAAGTGGCTATAGATACTGCCGACAGCAATATCAATGCAACATGCGTCCCCCATCTCGCTTGACCAGTTGTGAGCAAGGCCGAAGACATGGCATCGATAGTCCAGCCAATGAGTCCAAAGTACGGGGAGATCCGGCTGTGCGAGGTGTCGGCTCGTAGCTTGTGCTCGGAGATCAGTCCCGGCAGGCTCGATGCGCAACGCAGCTGTATGAATGCAGCTGGTAGTAACTTTAGCCTCGCAATGCCGTCCGTCTGGATAATCTACTGAATGAGCCTAGATGAGAAGGTCGATCGAGGTTGGTCCATTTGTTTTTGACTGCGCTAATCAAATGACCGAAGGTGGAGGTATGCCCCCCACCTTCGTCCACCTTGGTCAGTGGCAAACCACGTTGCGAGGCCGTCCTGAGTCTTCGCAGACTGAGCATCTTGTGAGACTGGTATAGCATACAGTGTTTGTTCTGCGCCTCACAGGTGGGTGCCGCAATAGCCAGCTTTGGATAGACAAGCAATTTTTGCTTTCCAGATAATGTCTCTTTACATGTGAACTGGCTCTTTCATTCGGGGCGTAGTGGCGATTCCTGCATGAGAACATGATCGAAAGGGCTGACCATCTTTTCAGGTCAAGACAAAGGATCCTTCGATCTGTATGCTGTGACTGTTCCCTCACGATAGCCTAAGTGCTTATGAATATCATAAGGGTGAAGCAGTGTTTTACCCGTCATTTAAGAGATCTTGCGAGTCTCTCCAAGCAACCACTGTCTCTCTCTGCCTTGCGCTCCACCAGAATGCAGATCGTCTGTCAGCAAATCATCAACCCCACTCGTTAGTCGATCGAGGGGCATACAGGTATAAAAGTACAGCTGACGATCAGCCCAAGTATTGAACAACATTGTCGACGCTCTCGAGGTTGGAAATGCAGATTGCACGACTTTTCCTTCGCACCCCAAACGAGGATTGATGAGCAGATCGCTTCCATCGACTGTCATGCGATGGCGATCCAGTGTTGATGAGAAATCAGCTAGAGTGCTATGTTAAGGCCGCTTTGATAGAATGCGAGCTATGGACGGCATCTTATGGTCAGTCGGATATCGGCTGCGTGGCGATTTGGGTCCCACCTGGGAAATCACTCCGAGAAGGGTGGGTCCACCGATCTAGTTGATTATCCTCATCAATGACTTCCATGTAGTCCGGAACAGGAGAAGATTTTCGACCGATTGGAGAAGGATTTCAAACCTGAATTGAAAGCATGGAAAGAGAAGGAGGTGGGTTACAAAACCCGTCTTCACACTGATATAGCCAGATGGGCAGACTTCGGACGGCCAAGAATAGTCAAGTCAAGATTGATAAATCCCGTGATTGGCACTTGTCCGTCATATCCACCGTGCCGTCGATGCGTCGTCGAGGTCTTGCTTCAGCATTGATCAAGGTTGTCAAGGATCGAGTGGACCAAGAGGGAGATACCATCAGCCTGACCACTCAGACTTGGACAAACGTGAGTCCGGCCAGCGTACGGTACGATGATCGATGCTACTACCCAGAACAGGCCGACAAGGTGTACAAACCATTCGGGTTCGAAGTGGTTTTCGCTGATACGGTACGATACATCAACGGAGAGTCCGACCCCTACATCGCCATGAAGTATGAGTCGCCGTAGATTCATGGTCGAACGGCTTGATCGTCTCTTCGTAGATGTTGATAATCATTTGTCGAGGGTAATCTTGCATGAGGAGGGGCGATTGAAGGGGCGATAGAGGGCAGGGAGGGAGCCCAGTCGAAATGACAAGGCAATATCGTGAACAGTGACCTATGTCAGCAGCATGTTGCGGTGGACTCCTTGCACAGTTGTTCCTGTATGATGATCAGTACAGACAGCAAGCCAACGAAGCGATAGCCCAAATGATAGCGTGAAAGGAAACAGGTGCATAGCCCTATAACTCGTCGTCCTCCTAGTCATTCCATCCCTAATCTGAATGACCAAAAGTTTAAGCCCAGGTAGCAGGTCGGTTGGCGGCGAACCAAGCCTTGGACTTGGTTCGTCGGTGAGGCAAGGGGAATTTGAGTCCAGGCTCGAGGAGTTGTTTGATGTATGGTCTTCTGACTTCGTCCTTCTTCTCAATCTCGGCGACTCGGAGGATTTGGACTGATCTAAATCGGGCTCGGTGTCGGGCGGCCATGTCTTGGTACATGGCCTCGACGGCCTCGGCTCGGGAAAGGGCTCGGAACTCCTTGACCATCTAAATGTTAGTGGTTGATTGTCTGGGTGGGAGAGGCGAAAGCTCACGTTGTGGGTACCGGATCGGGAGTCGTATCGGATCCAGATGGCGAAGTTCTTGACCTTCAATGGCTTCTTCTCGTGGATCTACACATGAGCTTGGGCGTTTGATGCGGGATGAAGCCACTCACAACGTGGAGGGCGACGATCTCTCCGTTGGCCTTCTTGACCTTCTTCAATTGTCGGAGGTAGTACCAGAATCGAGACTTGGCGACAACGTCGTTGGGAGCGAAAATTCGCATTCGGTAGAGCTTGGGGGTCTGCTCAGACTCGGTGGGGAGCTTTCGCCCGACAACGGAGTACTCGGTGAATCGGCCCATTCTGCATTGTCAGCGGACATCCAGAATACGCCTTCGAAGGAACAGCACGACGCGGCGGGGGTTCCCCTTCGTTTCCTCTAGGTTTTCCGATCAACAAGACATCACGACAGGCGAAGAGTAGGGCTCCGAGGATCCATGATCAACCTTGTGTTTGTACGATAGTACGCCCACTTGGTTACCGGTCCTTATTGTAGATATCGTCAGGAAGCAGACATTGCCCCAATGATTCTTCCTTGCCCAGTTGTTCTCCCTGTCGGTCGTCTTGTTGATCCGTCCACCCAATGCCCCCTTCCTCCGACCTGACTCATATTTGTCGTATTCAACCACATAACTCCGCACATTTTCCTGTCAATCCTCTCCATCGATCACACTCCACTTCATCGTGCAATCCCCAACATTGTCGTGCTGTTCGTAACAGTAGAAGAGGGATATACTCACTTGATCGGATAGGTGCCTTGAGGGATAAAGAACAAGTCTGCGAGTTGACCAAACCTCGAAAAGCAGCAAGCACGGCGGACCACACACCACTCGCCAGCATCCGACCAGAAAAGCGGAATCAAATTTCAGTAGACCAAAGGGCCACACAGGAGAAGATGAGCGGCGACTTTCGGTAAATACTGTTAACGCCGATAGAGGCGAGAGTGACTCATCGGGGATTTGAGTGGCAAAGACCAGTCGGAATCCTTATTTGGGTATCTCGTTATTACACCCGGTATTTGCCACCTAACGAGGAGATCCATCGCTCTCCGCTTCGAGGTCTGACGCGTTTTGACATGTGGGTGGCAAAAACGGGGGGGAAGGCTGGGGGTGTGTTTCAGGTGTTGATCCCGGTTCAACTTGGCCGACAACAACCATCTCAAGAGATACGGCTGATGATGATCACCACCTTTTTCACTTGATCTCCGTACATCGTCAAAGCGTTCAATATCAGCCCAAATACCCGACTACCTATCGCAACCAGTCAAAGGTCGCGCTGGTTTGTGTCTTGACACTGAAGGATGGTAAGTGGAGGTCAAATGTCAACACACCATCTATCAGCCTTTACCTTCCCGATGCCTATTGCCCGAGGTGACCCGACACTGACTCGATAGTCACTTCAAGCAGGATCAAGCACGCCAGAGCGGCGTTCAGCAGCAGACCTTCAACGCATCCTGGACAGTCTGATCGGCGATACTGGCTATGTCAACGCGGGTGACCTTCCTGATGGTGAGCTTCCCCCTCTTTCACCTGCACCGGTCATTGAGATACAGTACTTGCGGCATACGAAGTCAAGCATGATCTCATTATCCTCGATCCTTCCGAGTATGAAGGTCTTCGAGCTTTGTGTGATGCACATGCGGATATGTCCCTAGGTCCGGCAGAGCTATTCCAGTTTCTGTCGTGTGTATGACTCCGTTGTCAGGGTACCGAGCTGATGGCAAAGCATGATCCAGAAACCTCAAGATCCCCCAACTCTTTCCACTTCCCCAACGGCATGTTCCTCCAAAGCCGGAAACAAAGCTCTAAGTCGTATCGGAGACGATAATGATCAGTCTACACCTACCGCTACTCGCCGTGTATCTCACAGGGTTCGTTCGCCATCTGAAGGATCAGGGACTTCCTCGGATTCTGAGGAAGAAGCTAGAGCTCGAACACAACGACAGCAATCCGAACCGGTCGAAAGACGACCCAAGCCATTCCCTTCATCACACTCATCCCAGTCTGTAGGCGGAAGACCGCTTGGACCTGTCCGCAAGAAGACGTTATCCGACCCTTCGAGGCATAACAATTCTCCCTTGGCCATGCGAGTACAGCGTAATGGGCATGCCCCGCCCAGCTCGTTTGGGTTTGCTCGACCAAGCCCGGCGAGTCGACGTCGAAGGGGAAGCAATGGAGCATACACCTCTGAAACGGAAGAGAACAGTCCAGGAAGTGCAAATGGGCGCTTGTCAAGGAGTCAGAGCTCCCAGCAGTTTGGAACATCAATGACTTCGCCTACATGGAGTCATAGAGGGGAGAGTGTGCCGACTTCACCTATCTCTCCTGGGATAGATCACACTTCCTTTCATACGAGGGCGAGGTCCCCTTCCGATATCGGCGCGGAAGATTTGCAAGCTGCAGAGGACGATCTCGAAGAGGGATATGGAGAAGATTATGGCGAAGATGACGAGGTGGACGAGGGTGAGGATGTGGTCGGGGGACTAGGAGAGAATGGAAAAGCTCTAGACCCCCGATTGAGCAGATTATCCGTGAGCCGAGCACGATTCCGTGACAATGCGTTGCTCACCTCGTAGACGGATTCGACGACCTCCCTGCGCACTCAGCATGACAAGTTGCAAGTATTGCAGAAACAAAACACGGACCTCGCCCGGAAACTCAAAGAGTCCGAGCGGCAGCTTTCTCTTCTTGGGTACGTATCCGGACCCGGCTGTACCAGTACTGATTATAGCGCCGATAACGACCGAATGGTGGTCGACTTGGAGAGGCAGCTAGAGGAGGCTCGGCACGAGCTTGCTCAGAAGCGCAAGGACGACAAGGAGCTTCGAGGGCATGAACTTAAGCAGAACATCCAAATCAGCGGGGTCAGTAGAAAGTGCAGGTACCGGAAGATCTTCGCTGATTCTCAGCTCGAGGCCGATCTTGCCAATGTACAGCGAAGCTTGGAGCAGTCGAAGGATCATCGGGCACACATGCAGAAGATCTACGACGATCAGTGTGGTAAGGCTGCCTTCTGTTTCCCACCAAGATCAAACTGAAGGTGCAGCGGAGGCTCAAAGGCTGCGAGATTTGCTACGAGACCGAGACAACGAGATCCACAACCTAGAGGAATCCCTACAAGAGCATGAGGCAGACGAAGCCAAGGTTCGTTGTCAGCTCGCGAATCCCTTCACAGCTGACCGTCAGTATACTCGAGAGATACAAACTTTAGAGGCAGAAATCAAAAGGATCGAGTCGGATCTCCTCATCGCTCGAAAGGCCGAGTCTGTCCTTGAGACCCAAAAACAAGAGAACCTACAGCTCAAGGAGACTATCGATCGGATGCGATTCGATCTTGACGAAGCGAGAGCCGCTGCTTCGTCTGCCAATAAAGGCAGTCATGGGAGAAGCAGTACCAACATTTCGTCGGCTGCTGGTACGATGTCGAGAAATTTAGGCGATGAAATCAATAGGAGGTTGTTGAAGGCTGAGGTCGTCGATGAGGAGCCCCCAGAGTCGGAGGACGGGGACAGTATCGTCGAGACGATTGTGACTACCCAGAGACGACGCGTAAGTACCGGCAAGCAAGATCGATAGACCTCTGACTGATGAAGCAGAAAGTCAACGGGAGAAAGGTCTCCAACTCAATGGCCGGCGGAGAAGCCGGTGCGACGGTGCCCATTGTTGAATCGAATGATGAAGAAGTGCATGAATACGCCGATGTGGGCGTGTCGACCGATCACGTCGAGATCAGATCGGTCATTGATGAAGCTGGACCGTCAACACCGCTTGCTTCCTCATCGTCTCCAGCTGCGCAAGACCACCCCCCAGCATACACCGCCCAGCCCGACCCGATCAACGAGAAGGAAGTGCTGGATCGAGCCCACCCAAAGCAAAGGGGTCACGGAGGCGATGCCGAGGGAGATTATGCTGCTCTGGTGGGGGCGCTTGGCATGAGGTGCACAGAAATCGAGGAGAAGCTGTTGGCGAACAAAGCGGCAAGAGTGAAGGGCGGAATGGGTGAGCTGCGACGTTGTTTGGATATTCAATATTCAACAAGCTGATGCTCAGTGTCTCCATCTAGGTCGACGTTTCTGGCGCGACATCCCGAAGCGGCTGTCATTAGTAACATCGTACAAACCACATCTACCGTTCTCGGAGGCAAAGCAAGCGTTTACCTCCTGGGAGCCTTTGCGAGTGAGTCGCCCCACGGACAGGATGGTCATGAGCTAACCAATAGTTGGTGTATCGATAGGACCATGGCTATTGGGTACAAGCTCAAACGATGTGGCGACGTTCTTGAAAGCGAACGACCTGGCGAGGTCAACAGGCGCGGGTGAAGGGTTTTTGCCTTTTGGGATAGGCAGCATGGTGGGACTAGTAGGAGTGGGCGCAAATGCGTTGGGCAGGGTCCCGACATGAGGGATGTTGTGGGTTCTCAGGCTCACGAGGTGATGACGCTACGAAGAATATGATGGGCATTACTGTCTCATACGAAATCTACGATGATCCGGATTCTGCGCTGCGCATCGCACGTATGCTATCTATATGCACTCATGATGACCAAGAAGGAATGTGGCATAAAGTCCTCCTCCAGGTCCGTTGTTGGGGGAACATTCTTGAAACGTCTGTGCGCAAAAGCAAAGGGAGGGGATCGACCATCAAATACCCAGCGTCATCATCATCATCATCATCAGCGTCGATCAATAGTGAATCGCATGAATGGAAGCGGTCTACATGAGCCTGCTCTACCAATTTGAGAGCCGCCGACACCCCTCTCGCACGTAAACAAGGTGTGGCTTGGCGCCCTTGGAAGAAGAAGCATTTTGTGCCATCGGATGGTCTCACGGGAATACGAGGAGCAAGAAGAGGCGTCGGCGTGCTATTTTCCACCAAAGAGCGCGTCGGCCAGACAAGGCGAGCACTGCGCTCGACAGGTGGGTGGGCAAATCGATAGCCAGGCAGCTGAATACGCCGCTCATCCGTAGCATTTGCTCTGTCTCAATTATTCGCCCAGGATACGAGTCGACTAGTCGCGGCCTGGTGGTGTAATAAGGGTGTATGCTTGACGGGTGCGCAATGAACGATACCACGTCACTGAGGGATGCTTCCCCTTGTTCTGGGTGTGCATCCGGCCATTCAGACAGAAAGGCAAGAGAAGAGTGGAAAGGGTTCAAGGGTGCGCGGTGTAAGCTATAAACCCTGTTTTCATTTCCACCCCCCTCCCTCCTGCCCTTCCTCTCCTTTCCTCTCTTGCTGTTCAAGCCACCACACCTTAGTCGCCTACGCCTCTTTGTGTCTAACCCTCTCTCCCTCCCGCTCTTCCCCCATTTGTCTTGCTCGGTCTTCGGCTCGTTGGCTCCCTCTTGCTCGACGCTCGTGTTGTTGCGTCCTCTGGTGTCCTGGGTGCGTGGTCGACCATTTGTATTTTCATCCTAGGGCTATTGTTGCACAGTCTGTTACATTTGTATTCTTCGTCGACAACCCTTTGTCCATACATCCATCTCACTCCCAACAAACATCCACTATCCGACGCTCAGCGAATCTGCAGCTCAAAAGGCACATCCTACTCCCGGCTTTCGTCGACCGTAGACGCTTTGTGCATAGCCCCTGTGGCCACCCTGTCTCTCCTTCTCGACTTGACTGGTTCTATAACGGGATGCGACAAAATCGCTAACCCCCTTCTACCGGATCTCCTTTAAACTGTCTTGTCGTTACGGCCCAACTATTGTTCAGGACTCGCAGCATGTCGATTGCAGAATCTGTGACGTCGCTCGTCAAGGATTATGGCTATCCTCACCTGGAGGTCACATCCCAGGGCATGGAGGTCGCCAATTTATCTACGACCGTCGAGAATGATGACTGGGTTTTGATCGTCGACGCGGTCATTCTGGTGAGCATCTGGCGCCGCATCCTCAATATGCTCAAAGCTCACTCTTTGTAGTCTGCAACGATAGTGGGAGCGTTAATGATCATCCTCTCCATGGCCTTTCTCGAATGGAAAGGTCGACCTTCGACCACCCGAATGCGGATAGTACAATCCCTAGTTCTCAGCGATCTCATGCTTGGGCAAGTCGACACGTCAATATACCATACGGAGAACTGACCTCTCAGGGTGGTTGGGCTCATTGGAGTCGCCTTGGCATTGCATCCAGGAGGACTCCAACCGGGACAGGCTTGCGACGGTCTAGGGGTCACATTGGTCGCTGTGCTCTGGTCTGGTAAGTGTACTTCGAGGGCTAATCGTGCTCGTGCTGAGATTGCAGAACATTTGTGGACACTTTCATTGGCTATCGCAACCTTCATGATCCTCATTCATGTCAGTCAAGCTCTTCAAGGCTTCAAGCATACTGATATTCTCAGCCTCTACATCGTTTCACCCTTTTCCTCGAAAAACGATGGTGGATATTATGGGTACTGGGTAAGTTTCTCCTATCAAAGCCTTTTGTCGTGCTCACCTCGCACAGTCTGGGCTGTGGGATTTATCATCTCGGCGGCTTCGTACGGGGCATATGGCGTAGTACCTTCCGGCGGCATATGTTACTATCCTTCATCTGATGCCGCGCTATTCGGTTCCCTCATGCAGTTTATCCCTCGGTGAGTCTGCTGTTCCGGCCCGATCGAGTGATCCCTAACAAAAAGGGCCACGGTGTTTCTCATCATCACCCTCCTCTATGCCAAGCTGTTCGTCTTTCTCCGCCGTCCTGACAGAATACGAGGATCATACTCTTCCCCTTCCGGTTCCGTTGTCGAGAAGACTTCGAGGCTCGGCAGCAGCTCTTTCAAACCTCTGGGCGTCATCTCGAATCTCTTCCGAAAAGCGCCTCCCACCGATTACAACAAAGAAAAGGTGCTGGAGCGAAGGGTATCGCTCAATCCGGGGGATCGGGCAATTGCTACAGGACAGTCAGAGCAACTCGACAATATGATACAGCGATCGATATCCCGAGGTCCTCCGACTGCGCCTGCCATCTCGCCCACATCAGAGATTCCTCCTTGGGAAAGAGTCGAACTGCCCGTATTCCAGATCGACGGAGAGCGTTTTGGCGGTGCAGCGAGCAATGCTCCCGCCGGCGGCAACTCGTCAGCTTTGTGGGGAAATTGGAAGGGACTCGGTGGGAGCACGAGGGAAGGCAAGAAGAGATCTTCCCAGAGCTCCTCCAGTCCGCCTTCGCATTACCACAGAAAGTTTGGATCCGGATCATCATCCGAGCTTGGCCAGATTGGTTCGACGAGACAATCACCCCCTACTTCAGCCACACCGAGGCTTGGCTCGATACCTTCTATTCACGATCATGTGCACGTAGATGGGAACACGACACCGACGCCCACACCGACTCCATACAATCGTTATCTTTCGCGTGGATCACTGTCAGCGGCTCCCTATGAGCGTTTCAGAACATTCTCGCTCACTTCGGAAAATCAATACCAGGGTGGTTCTCTGGCGACATCTGCAACGCTTGTCGACTCTGACCGACGCCCTTCGGCTGTCACGCAAGGGTCCAGACGCTCGTCAGCGACTCCATCGGCAAAGAAAGATCTGTCGGCGATGCTATTATCGCCCTCGGACGGTGAAGATGAGGAGCGTGGAGTCGGCGATGGCGTCTATCGCAAGGACTACGAGCCATCCGCCCAGACAGAACCTCAGCGCGGACCTGGGGAAGGAGAAGGGGCCGAAGGTGAGGATGGAGATTGGGATTTGATGCAAATGCTGCGTCAGAGTGCGCCGCCTAGAGGAGCAGATGATCGTTTTGCTCCGCCGGGAGAGACTGTAGAATTGGTGGAGGAAAGTATGGCTTCGTATCTGAATCGTAAAACTGCGCTACTCATGTTGTGGTTCCCCTTGGGTGTAGGTCTCTCCATCGAGCGTTGCGAGGTCGCTGACAAACAGTATGTCTTGTTGTTCTCTGTATCTCTTATTCGCATCATCTACGATTTTGCTGGTAAACCGCCTGTAGTGCTTCGAGCGATATCAAGGTGGTTTATCTTTTCTCAGGGTATACTGGACGCCTTGATATATGGTCTGGTCGAGTGGCAGTAAGTGTCTCATTATCCCTGAGCGCGAGCTTTGATCTGATGTGCGCAGCACCAAACGGGTGGTCCGACGTCGAGTGAAAAAGGGGACATTTTCACAACAATCCCAATCCGCCGGATCATCATCATGGCCTCGTATACTTCGATCACGACGAACGGGCAATTCGAATTCAGCTTCGCAGATACCACCTAATCAAACTGCTTCTGAGCATAAACGGGACATGCGAGGCAGCACAATATCAAAACAAGGTGTTACATTTGGGAGAGTAGAAGAGAGATCATATTTGGGCGCTTTGATGCCACTGGAAGAAAAGGATACACCGGCGATGGAAGATCCACCTAATGTAGTGGGAGGAGAAGAAAGAAGAGGGAGCAACGTGGACAGTGTGGCTACAAAGGCAAGCACGGCACCTTCCTCAGCGTACACAGGAGTCTCGGGAGAAGTCGACAGTGACGTGACGGGGATGACGTCTGGGACGAATGGGTCCGACGTGAAAAAGGATCCGGGCGATGGGCGTCAGTGAGCTGGGTCAAGCGCTCGGCGCGAAGACCATCTAGAGATCGGTCACTACCTGTAGCTGTAGAGAGTATCCTGTATTGTAGCGCCTCGACAGGAATGTCAGTGTTGACCATGGAGAAGGCATGGCGTTTGTGGCGTTTAGGCTAAACTGGTCTACCACGAGCAGGAAAGAATTTCAATCACGTCCATGTCGACGACGGTTATCTCTCATTGACACTGTATACTACTCCAAGTACCGCGCAGGACACGTCGCTGAGAAGGTGAAAGGAACAAGTCCGTAGCCATCTACCTGGAACGTCACATCGGAAGGGAAACGCAGCATCTTCCGAGGGACTCGCATACACCAAGGCGTTATCGACGGCAACTTCGCTTAGAGCCATCTCAAAAGTATATCTCAACAACAAGCATCTCATTCCTCATCTCCATTATCGACCCAACCATCACATTACCGCGACAACAACATGGACAACGATACCGCCTCAGTCGTCGGGAAGATGACAGAGGAGTCTGCCGCACCCCAAACGGCTCTTCGGGAAGTCACATTCGGCAGTGTACGTTCACACAATCTGCGTCATGCCTCCGAGAAAGACACGCTGACTTGCAGATGGCAGGGATGACGGCCAAGCTGTTTGAACATCCATTTGACCTGGTTAAAGTTCGATTACAATCTCAACCTACCGACCGGCCCGCTTCCTTTTCTGGCCCATTAGACTGTTTCAAGCAGACTTTCAGGAAAGAAGGATGGAGAGGGCTTTACCGGGTGAGCATATGTTCGCGCCTCCCTTCCCTCTTATCGCTACAGAAACGCCAAATTGCTGATTGGGGAGGTACTCGTACTGATTATAGGGCATCTCGGCACCGATAGTCGGAGCTGCATGCGAGAATGCCACGTTGTTTCTGGTGTATGAGAAATGCCAGGCTGCCATCGTCGCTTGGAATCCTGGTCCTGCGGCTGGAATCTCCGAAAAGGTCCTGGGGAAGAGGAGAGAAATGTCCCTCGGGGAAATGGCTTTGGCTGGCGCCGGGGCAGGAGCGGTCACTTCTTTTGTCTTGTGAGTCCAGCGAATGGCGCACTGCGAGTAAATAGGCTTATGCTGATGCCTAGAACACCAATCGAGCTGGTCAAATGCCGGATGCAGGTGCAGATGTTGGCCAGAGAAGGTGCTCTCGAGTTGGCCGCCGCATCGTCACCTCTGAGCTCGAAGCTGGCGTCCAGTATACCGAAATCAACCGTATCGGCTTCGACAGCTGGACCAACTATACGCTCCTATCACACGTCCTCCATTCTTCGCCAAGCTCACACCTCAGCTTCGACTCTACCTCGCCTCCAGGGCCCCTTTGAGATCGTCTTCTCCACTCTACGCACTCAAGGTATTCGCGGATTATGGCTCGGCCAACTGGGTACCCTGTTTCGTGAGACAGGAGGCGGAGCAGCCTGGTTTGCAGCATACGAGCTCGTCTCTCGTCAATTCCTCAAACGTCGTCAAGCCCAAACAGGCGAATCAAACCTCAAAAAGAGCGATCTGAAAACTTGGCAACTCATGTTGGCCGGTGCATCCGCTGGAATCTCTTACAATGTCATACTTTTCCCTGCGGACTCCATCAAATCGGCCATCCAGACTCAAGCAGAACTGGATCCGACAGCAAAGAGACTTGGATTCGTACAGATGGGTCAAAAGATTTACGGGATGAGAGGGATTAGAGGGTTGTATGCGGGTTGTGGTGTGACGTGTCTGAGATCAGGTCCGAGTTCAGCCATGATCTTTACGCTGTACGAGTTTTTGCAAGGCAAACTCGGGTATCTTTTCGATTAGATGAAGCAGAGCAAACGGACATTGGAGGAGGGACGGTGATGTCTAGATAGGTTGTATAGCGTGGGATATGGAACAGATGTCAGATCTTCCTCACCAGGCCGAGAAGACGATGCGTCTCCCGGAGCTCATCACCACAGGATTAATCACACAGTGTAGGAAGACCGAGAAAGAAGGGCCAACTCGTCAGAAGACAGAGAGTAGAGGTTGAGTTCGCTTGAATGTAGTGCACTTGCAATGTGCTATATGGTCACAGTGTCGGTGAGGCACTTGAAGATGAACTCGAAGGTCGTCGATAGGCTTTTCGATCTGGTCAATACTGTATCTATCACATCTACACAAGCATCATCGCCAAGTCCCATTTCTGCGGAACAGAACGTGTCCGAGTCTCAGTGTCGCCTCGTAAATCAAGGAACTCCTACTCGCCGTTCCACGCTCTGTCCTTCATGGCAGTGACATCCATCACCCATTCAGAGCCCAAATTACTGTTGGGGTCCCTACGCTGCACCCAGATTGGGGGACCGAGACCGAGGTGGTAATCCCTTTCCTCGAACTCAGAGCAAGAGCTTTTCTTAGTTTCCTGTCGCTCGGAAGACGTGGCGATTCGATTCTGGGTGTCTTTGAACCGCAAGCTGGAGCTGGTCAAGAGATCTTCGCCTTCAGCGGGGAATTCCGCCCACTGATATCCCACGGGCCGCTCAAGACGAGTTTCGGTCTTGCTCTCGGCAGCGAGTGTGTCGGTGATGGGATCTTGCCCATTGTCGTTCGGTATGCTGGACACTACGGTAAGCTTGTACCCAGTCTCGGTCCCGTCCAGCTCCATCGATACAATCTCGAGATTGTGTTTTGCCTCTTGGTGATACCGACTTTGGGGGTTTCCAAAAGATGCAGCCGTATCGAGGTCATTGCGGAGGTCATTGATCACCTGTTGGCTCAATCCGAGCTTGTCAAGGCTGTCGACGAATGTATGAAGGTTGTCTTGGAAGGCTCTGGCTGTAAGTTTGGCCCGTGTGGACATGCCGGCTGCAGGTGCTTCTCTAGATTAGACGTGGGCGGGGATCTGTCGCTGTGTGGCAAGTGTGGAGGGAAAGCAAGAAAACAGACCAAGTACAAATCTCGCTGCGGGGAGCTTGAGTCATATTTATGTATACATGTGCTGTGTGAAGTACTGAATACGGCTTCTCGCAAAGGAGGGAGAAAACAAAGGGACCATAGACGCGTGTCATGCTTCGACCTTCTTTCTGGTTCTACACGAGTCTATGCTTGTTCTACAGATCGGCTAAGAGAACAGGACAGATGTAGTCCTGCCTACACGCAGACTGTGGGCTTAATTGCTATCCGTACTGTGTAGCTGTGCGTAAGAATAGCCGCTCGATGATACTGAAGCTATGAGGACAGTCTGTCCAGTCGATCGTACCCGGTCCGGGATGAGTATGATTGTCAGCCTGCAGCAGATAGAAAGCTCTGATCTCGTCTCGAATCCCCCACATGTCTGCATACCATGAGAGGTACTGCATTCACCGCATATGCCCTCGGGCTCACATTGGCATGAAATCACTCGGAATCCTCACGCTCAATTTTCACCCTCTTCTTGGTCTCTTCATCGCTGTCGTCAAACTCCCGTTTGATCGGTCGATCAAGATCTGCGAGCTCGACTTTGATCTTCGTTTCCTCCTCTTCGGACCTCTGCATAGTCTCGACTTCAACGGGGGAGTCTGGGATACTCCGACTGGAGCCAGCCTGGACGGCAGATTGGTATGAGTCGTTATCAGGCCGAGTCGCGAAGGTCACATTGCTCGGCCCAGTCCTGAGATCCTCACCATCTTCCGGGAATTGTGACCAAGCATAGTAAGTATGACCTCGCTGGTATCCATGAGCCCATTTGGTCTTTGCAGTCCTCGTGTCAAGCAGCGGTTCCTCTGTGCCCTCGAGCCACACTCTTGATTCGACAGTAAAGACGTGACCTGCTTCTTCGGCTCGATACTCGATAGACACAACTTCAAACTTGTTTGTACTATCCCACTCATACATCTCCTTGTTGTCTTTCTGTCTCCTAAAACTGTTGGAGAGACCGCTCGATTCCCCATAAGCAAGCCCCAGTTGACACAATCTCCCTACCATGGTGTTCAAACTTCGGTTCCATTCACTTGCCGATAGCTTCGTATCCTGCCGGTCGCCAGAAGCAGACATGATGAATCGACTCAGGGATGAGCCGAGATAGGGCGGGTGGTTGTCTGGGTGTGAGGCGGGAGCCATACAGCTTTATATCCAACCGACAGTCTCGAATAACACAGACGGCAGTGCAGCAAGTCTATGTACACTATGTTGCTGCTTGCCACCACAATTGCTCCACCTCAGGAGCTCAAATATCAAAGGAAGCGTTGCATGGGGTAATTCGATTCTCGAGAACGTAGCGATGAGACAATTGTGGCTCGAAGATCCAAAGACTCCTTCTCGGGGTCCTAGTCAAAAGAACGACATGGTCATAAGAACAAAAGTGGCGAGTCCTTGCATATCTGCCGCCTCTCACCGTCATTACACTTGGTCATCCCGATCACAACACGCAGCGCAGGACCTGGGTTCTCTCGGTGGCGAATAGCAGTGAGAGTTACGGATACAGTATGCAGCGTGCGATCAGATTATCAGGGACTGTAATCATCGCGCATTGATGTTGCGAGGCCGCTCCAAATTGTTAATCAGACTGCTGTTCTCCATCTCGGTCCCTTGCCCGTCCCTTACTCGTCCACTAGCATTCGGGCAATAAGCGGTCAGCCTCACACTGCACACTCGAACGAATAGGTCTCAGAGGTCCTCCAAGTCTCAAGCCGTCTGCATGGACCGTATGCTACGACGCTGAGCAAGTATGTAGACGATCGCTGCGATTGTTTACTCGTTCAATCTTCCATCTACTCGTCTAGCTTGGGTTCCCCTTCAAAGTCGAAATAGAATGTGATGGGTTCTTGCTTAGTACCCGCTGCATCAGTGACCTCCGCGGTGAAGGAAATCTGGAGGTGATGATCGTCCATCGTTTCCCAGTCCCACTCTTTCCAATGGGGCACCTCGCTGGAACCACTGAAAAGGATCTCGTCATTGTACTGGGAAGTCAAGTAAGATTTGCACGCCTCAAGCCTTGTGCTGATGAATTCCCCTCGATCCGATTCGTGCTCACCGAATTGCATGGGAATCTGGCCAAACATTGCACTGCAGCCTTCCCTGATATTCGCCTGCATGGACGACCAAAGGGTGAAGTCTCCCTTCGTATCGGTTTTGCCGATCCTTTTGGTGGTAGGCTTTCTTTTCCGACTGTTTTGCAGATCCACCTTGCACCTCCCAGTCAGAATATGGTCCTGATACTCGCTATTTTCAGTCTCACCTGCATAAATGCGGGATTCGATAGCGAGGTGGTGCAAACGAGAATCTTCTCTGTATCCGCGACTGATGATCTCGTATCGCCTCGACAGAGAGGAGGCTTTATTATAGAGACCACCCTTCCGAACAGGTTTCAAGGTTTTGAAGCTGTTCTTGAAGCTCGAGCTCGTCTCTTTGGATAGATTCTTCTGTCTGACAAGCTCATCAATCGTGTTGTGGACCTCTGACCACCATTGATTAATTGTAAGTGTCGCGCGGCTCGTCTCTGACATCACTGGCACTGTTTCGCGATTGGGCTTTAAGATTAAGTGATTTGATGCTTGACGAAGTTGTACAGGGATCGAGAACAGAGGGAGGGGCTCAACCGTGCAAATCGTTGTTTATTGACCGAATCGACCATTAGAATTCTCAGGAGAAAGGAAGCCCATTTTTTGCAAGGGACGCACCTGAAGGGTCTGCAGGTCAGTAACAAGTCAGATGTGCGCTTTGCTGGACGTCAGACGCTCCACAGATCGCTGAGTCCCCTTCGCGTTTTATGGAGAAGGCTACCTTTGACGAATGGCATCACACGTACACATGCCACTGATATGCATTTCGAATATCGTAAAGAGTCATCAAGCGGCATTACAGGATCTTGTAGGAGGTCGTAAGCGTTCAGGTGTATCATCATATTATGAAAGGGTAGCTTGTCATGTCTGAGGTGTCGACATCAGTCGTCCTTGACCAAGTCCTCCCTGCACCTTTCGCAGAGCATCGCCTTGATCTTCAAGTTTTTGTTCGCCACGCCATTCGCGTCCAGCCAGCCGCTTTCGCCTCTCATAGTCGGGACCGAGTAAGCGAAAATGCTGGAAACCTTGCCAAACAACATGGCGTTGCCCCTGGCGATCGCTTCGGGCAAATCTCGAGGTTGAATTTCGTGTGTGGCAGGTGTTCCGCACATCTCGCAGAGGAAAGTACGGTCCATCTGGTCTTTGAGGTGTGAAGGAAGCGATATTGGGTCGTACAATCGATTCGGAAGACGGTCGAAGGCTTGTACCGGAGATCGGACAGGAGTGTAGTTGGTTCCAGGAAAGGGGTCGCTTGGAGTAATGTGTCCACCTTCAGACTCTGTGATTTGAGCCTGATACTTGATCAGAACGGCGATGGCCAGGTCGACCAGTCTCTTTACGCCCTTATTGGTCTCAATTGGTCCAGGTGTCGGATCTTCCACAGGGGCAGCAGGCAACGGAACAGGCTCCGTCTCTGGCGGAACTTCTTCGGAGGGAGGCGAGGCTGCTTCTGGGGGAGGTGAGGGCATCCTAGATACTCGACGGGAGATCGCTCTTGATCCTCGACTAGAGGTTCTCCTGCTCCATGCGGCGCAAAATTCGATGGCGTTCCAGTTGATTCGTCTGCCGAGACCTGTACCAAAGCAGTCGACCACCGAGTCGGTCTGCGGAATGTTGGCAGCAGGACTGACGGGTATCGAGTTTAAGGGTTCTTCTTCCTCAGACTCATCCTCAGATTCTTGATAATACTCTGGTCGAACTTCCCACTGGGTTTCCTTGTGCTGGGCAACCAGCTGAGTGTGACGCGTCTCCACGTCGTTGAGCGAATTGAGCTCGATGAAAGAGAGCGGAAGATATCGCAGGTCCATGTTATCAGACAGGTCGATGGAGACCAGAGCCGGGAATGGGAATGGTTTCCACGCTGGGAAAGCTGGAACGTAAGCGGCAATCGGCTTGGTGACTCACATTGAAGCTGGTTGTCTCGCAGGGAGAGGCGTAGAATAAGGTCTGGAGGCTGCACTCCGAAGGTCATGAGGAGCAGTCGCATATTTGTATGGGACAAGACGAAACGAGGTTGAGCGAAAGGCAAGGTGGACAAGTTGTACTCCGGGAGTGGGCCTGAGTCAGGGCGCGAAAGGGTCAGATGAGCCGTTCGACAGAGCAGCACTGGCGAGGTTGTCATGAGCAATTCCTTCTCGGTGCCCTGTTCGGTCAGCGGGTCTTCTTAGCCAATTTGATGTCGACAAACCATTCGGAAAGGGTCGTCATAAGCCTTGAGAAGATTCTGGAGTTTGTCAAGCTGAGACATGGCACGGTAGATCGACGAGCCGTCCCTCGAATGCCTCCGCACAATCCCCTGTCCGAAATACATCAATACCGCTGTTCATCAGCAATCACCCCTTTGCATCGTGGATGACTGACCTAGTCCTGCAGCAACATAACGATTCTGCATGACCCGTTTATCTCTCATGCTCTTGAGGATATTACCCACGGAATCGTTCAAATCCTTCCAAGGTGTCTTGACCATCGCATTGATCTTTCGCCGAGGGTCATTTGGGACATCCCAATGAGACTTGGTCACCCATTTCGGTATCTCGTAAGGACCTTGACCTGGTATCGCGGTATTGACGATGGTGAATGTCGCAATGAGAGCTTTGAGCAGATCTTCTCTAATATGTCGAACACGACGGGGTTCGCTCGAGTCGACCGTAGAGGTGAGCTCTGCGTCATCCAGGGCGTGTTGGGCGACATCGTCTTCATCCGACGATTCGGCTTGTTGCGGGCGAAAGAGTGTCGGAGTGAAAGATGTCTCGTCTGGTGAGGGGAGGTATTCCGATCGAAGGGATTCCTCGGAGGAGGGAGGGGATCTCACTCGGGTAAGGTAGGGGTTGGGGTATACAAGCCTTTCCAGCAGACCGATCTCCATCAAGAAGGACCGGGTGGGATGCCTCAGGTGCCATTCGCGAATCAAATTGTTTCGATCTGCGGCCATATTGGTCCCTAAGCCCTCGAGAGATAGGTACAGACAGAGGAGACGCCGGGAGGGGAGGGGGGAGGGGACAGCCAGTTGGACCGCTAGCTCGGTCTAACACCAAAGGCTATCTTCCGCAGATGACAGTGGTGGCCAGAAGATCCGGCACGGCTAGCTCAGGGGAGTAAGAGGAAGGGAGATGAGGGATTGAGACTGTGTAGAGGCGTGAAGACATTGTTGAAAGGGAAAGAAGAGAGTCAAGTCTGGATCGGGGCGAGGGTGACTCAACCCCTCAATGTGACCAATGTCACCTCCTCTCACCTGGGACCCCTTCTCCGTCGCTTCGGGGAGCATGCATGTAGCTGAGGTGATGACGAGACTCCAATATCCCGTGCATAGATCTAAACTGGCTCATGCTATGCATCTGCTTTGAGCTTGTCGCTAGGACACCCACCTCCTTGACGACCGCAACAATAACGAGCAAGGTGACGTCACGACTTCCTACCTCAACTCCCTCTCGACCCCTCATTGCTGCAAGATCGAGCTCTCATTCACCACTGACAGCCATGGCAACATGACGAGGCGTATAGACAAGGTAGAATCCCTCCTACCCCCTTTGAAGGCTGAATCATTACAGTGAGACTGATCCTGACTCGCTGCTAGGTGGGAGCTAACCCGGTAGATGTCTCCACCGGTTAATGCACTATGAGCCGGAACCTCTTTCATGGCCGATCCCGGTTAGGAGACAAGCTGCAGTGGCCATCATGTGAGACTGACATCGCGACCTCGTGCAGATGGTATGACTGAGACCTAGACTATTCGTTGGTCGACTAGGCGACCTATACGTCCTGCTCTCTACGTGAGCCCCCCCTCGCAGCTTGCTGCTTGAGCTGATGGGATAGTCGCGCAGGAGACATGCGATCTTATGCGAGTGATACGGCTCTTCCAGGAGGGAAGTATGAAGAGGGGGATGCGGACCCCGAGGGTACGGCGGTGAGTAGTATGACCGTGTCATCTACCGCAAACCGAAAATCCACCTCTGTTCTGACGACTATCGCTGACACTTTAGCGAAGGGAAGCTTATGAAGAGGTATCACGCACAACTACTGATCACATGGATGTAGGCTAAGAGTCCAGATCGGTCTGCCGTTGGACAGCGAGAAGATCCTCTTCTTAGGGTGCCTCGACATCTTCTTGACTGGTAACGGACTCCTGGTCACTCCGTACGTACGCAACGACCTGAGCAACCCAGCTCACGCCTTAATGATCAGCATTGGGGTTGGCTGATGGTATAGAGTGGTATTACTAGTCACAGACAACACTATCAATCCCATACTCAACCCATCCGAGGTGTCCCACCTCTTCTCGATGCCACTCCAGGCGTTCCTTCATTCCCATCCCTCCAAAATTCCAGGATGGAACTATGGTCTTTCGTCCCGTTCCGCCCCTTTCTTCCCCTCTTCTTTCGCTTCACAGCCTGTAGTTGCTCCACCGCCTCCTGCTGTCCCATACTCACTGGGGCTAGGGGTGGTTGGCGGAAAAGAAGGGAGGTATTATCAGTACAGGGATGTACCCTGGGGATCAGGGCCGGTGAGAATGCATCAGTTCCTCACAGGTAAAGAAGGCGAGGGTATAAAACCGGTCTATGGTTTGACATCGTGAGTCTTCTGCCGTCATTCAGTCTTTGCGCACTTGAAAGGCGAGGAGCAGCTGAGGGGAACAGGGCAATATTGATACATGCCGCGAGCATAGGGTACGACCTGACTCCCGATTTTGTCAGGAATGCACCGGGACAGAAACACATGCACGAGAGGATAGCATGGGAGGTCAGGAATAATAATGGTCCCATACGTCGTGCGATCGAAGCTGAAGGATTGTGGGATTTCTGGGAGATCAAGCCAAAGGCGAAGTTGTAATTTATCCTCTCATGCAGGCTTTTAGCTGCAATGCGAGCTACCAGTTGGGGATAGATCAATATGATGCTTTAAGCGAAGCTTGAGTGTAGTCTGATCGACGGCGCCTCCGAGAGTCGAGTCGCGAATCACGCAATCGATGCACCATGTCTCTGTAGCCGCCTCGTCGTATCTTTTCGCTCTCCGCTACGCTCGGATATCCTGAAGCCAGATTAACCGTACCAACCCCCGTCCTGATTGGATAGAACAGACTGTGGATTTGTATTTCCTGCATGGACTGTACAATACGGTACTCGTAGTCGCTCTGAAGCCTGACCTGCCTCGTTCGCCTCAGCGGCTTCCAAATTTTCTTCTTCCCCCCTTCCAGTTCCTATCTCCTCCGCGTGCTGCGCCGCTGCACCGACACTGGAACCGATGTCTGGCCCCTTCTTAACACGTATCGTCCACAAAGCCTCGTCGAGTACCAAAAGAAAAGACTGTGTCTAGAGTTGAAGATTGACAACATTTGTTGTAGTATTACAAGGGTGTTGGAATCGAGTTGGATCGATATACCCGTAAGAATCGCATGTCTAAGATTGCTTTTGTCGATTTGTCGTTGTCGCGATTGACGCCTACTCGTGATCGCGTTTCCTCTTGCCGACTAATGAAGCGAGGTCGACGCCGGAAGATTGACCGCCGTTTCCGCCCAGTACAATGGCTTTCAACAGCTTGTTCTCATTCTCTAATGAAGCCTTCTCGGCGGATAGCTGGGCGACCTGGTTCTCGAGCTCTTTGGCCCGTCGTTCGAGGTTCTGTTCCCTTTCCTTCTTCTTCGCACGGAATCGAGCGGATGCTTCAGTGTTTCTCCTGCGCTTACTGTAAGAGTTAGCTAGAATCACCGTTGTGTGATGACCATGACGTACTCCTCTTCAATCTCGAATGCGGCAGCGCCCAGTGACTTGAGCTTCTTTGCGCCAGAAGGCCGGTCTTCTTCTGGTGATGTTTCCCATGGCGAAGCCGAAGTTCCCGCAATAGCGTTGACGGGCATGACGTCTGCCGTGGAGATGCCCACAGGTGTAGGTGCAGGTGCAACGGGTGTGCTGGCTGCATAGTTCAACCCGAGTCCTCCGAAATCACCACCGAATCCAGTGTTCTCATTGGCGAATTGTTCAATGAACGATTTGAGGTCGGCGGGAGGGGAAGTCTTTTTCTCTTCGGGTGAAGTGGGCTTTGTGGTCATTTCCGAGGGTTGGACGCCAAAGTTTCGGAAAAGCTCGTCAGTGTTGAGATAGTCCCACACGGCCGCTTCGGCAGATTGGTCCATCACTGGAAGAGAAGAAGGGGAAGGAGCCAACGCGTTGAGCGAGGAAAGGTGTTCGGGTAGGTCGAACATGGTGAAAAGGATTGGCAGAGCGGGTCAAGAGTGCGATAGAGGGGCGATCGTACTTGAGGCGTAAGAGCGATAACAAGTGGGAGGCGCCTGGTCAAAGGAGCGTCGAATGAGAAGACGTGAGAAGGTCGATGACCGGAATTTCAATGATGATCAGAACGATACTGGGCGATGTCGAGTAAGCAATTCGATGGCGCGATTTTCGATGGCGAGTGAGATGGTTGTGTGGGTATGTCTAGACAAGCCAGCGACGATCAAGAAGCTTGAGGTAGTGATGACAAGGGGAAAGGGCGTGTCGAAGTGGGGGGGGATCCGTGATGTGATCGGAGGAACGTGGGCTGGAAATCGAGACTTTCTCCTTGAATCCTTTGGCCGTGTTCTTTTCGTTATAAAAGTCGAGCGAGAGATATATGTCGACGACTACTTTTAGGATGACAAGATGAGGTCGAGGTTGTGCAAGTGACGACGTCGACAGAGGTAGAGGTAGCGATGATGAAGAGTGGTAGAGAGGATGACAACAAAAGGTTGGCTCAGGGTGTGGTTGCAGCTTTGTCATCCTTCTTCTGCTCGCCGGAAAATTACCCGTTTCGACTGGAAGCTATTTATCCGGACCCAATCAGATTTACGAATACTTTGACCCCATCGAGGGGTCCAAATTCCGAATTGTGGCACACAGGCAGACGCCTATTTATTCTGCACACTCAAATAGGCGCGGCTCTGAGGTTGACAGGATAGGAAGCTGCCATTATTGCTCGGCTAGTACCTGCCAAAAGTACTGTTATCGCTACATGGCGAAGGCAGAGAGATCCCATGAACCTGTAGTATAGCCCCATTGCGGATCTTGCGAGACTTTGCACGTCGAGGTATCAAGGGTCGTCAGACTCGGTTTGGGCATCCATGATCTCCATCTTCAGATCAGCAGATATCAAACCATCAACCATCGGCCTCAGGCGTCCATTGAAAAGTAGACTTGAGATCAGATTTAGCAAAGCTGGGTAGTTTCCTGTCCTATCAAGACAACGGATGCAAATCCATCCTTTTCCTATCTGCGTTTCTAGTCCGCCTCGTTTCGTTCTAGCTCGACAGTCTGGTGATGCGCTTAAATGATTCGCTCTGTCGAATCGTCCATCAAGCTCCCTGATGCTATCGGACTCGGCATGGGTCTTCCGAGTGCTTCTGTCACTCCACTGGATTGCAAAAACTGTGCCCATTTGGGTTCGATAAACAGTGCTCTGCCTTGTCAGTTGTTTCTCCCGCAGCTGAAATTGGGATAAGAAGGGTATGGTGTACTCACGAAGCGTCGGCAACCTTCTCCCCGTCTAGAGTCTCCATCGTACCGCTGACTGTGGCTTTTCTCCCGTTGATAGTGTCGAGCTTGGTACGAACGACGACAAACTGGTTCATGAGCTACGCCCACTGTGTCAGGAACGAGAGACTGCGGGATGATGAGGAGGAACCGCAAGGCTCACCTGATCTGCTTGACATGGTGATTTGAAGTTGACAGTCAAGCTGGCTGTGACTCCGATATGCGTAGGGAGATTCAGCAAGGCCTAGAAGTCAGGACTCGTACTGTCTCGCCTGACTAGTACGCACATTTCGGGCCAATGTCTCATCAAAGACGGTCGAGATCAGACCACCATGTATAATCCCATCGTGACCACACAAAGCCCTTCCGAGATGAATCACAGCTTTACATTAGTACATCACCGCGAGAGAGACCATTTTCTCGTGGATCGCCCACTCACCGACAGCCTCGGATTCGTCATTCTTAGCAAACAAGATTGGTGGGACAGCCAACTTGCCTGGACCACGCAGGGATCCGGCAGTGAGCGAGTTGTGAACCTTTTGAGGGTCGAACCGAGCGTAAGGACCTGTACAGTCAGCTCCAGCATTCGACGCCAACATTGATCAGGGGAAGAAATGGTCCGATGATCGAGCGTGAGCCGCATTCGAGGTATCGATCTCCCGCCATGTATGCCAAAAATTCGTCCAGGGGCAGCGTGGGCCCTTGAGAGCCCTATGAGAAAACTTATAGCAGTACAGACGCCGATTTCAAACCAGATAAATCGTCCGCATAGCGTCGACAATTGGACTTCGAGCAAACTTACGAGTTTCATACCACCCCTCTCTCCGCCTTAGCTTGGCAACGATCAACAACTTTTGAATCTCTTCCTCTACATCATTTGTCAATGCTTTTCCCATCATCGAGTCGGCTTCCGGTGGTGGAGGGGCGTATCGTGGATATAGGAGCATGACGATTTTCGGGGGGAATGCCGATCCAGCTACATAGACCGCCGGAAAGGCTACCAGGAGGACTACAAGTCAGCCGATGGTCAAAAGTAAGGGCAATGAGTACGTACACAGACGCGCGGACCATTTACGAAAGGCTGATCGAGGTGGTGTGGTCGAGTAGTATCGCCAGGTTGATTGAGCCGACTGATGGATCGTGCTTTGCCTAGCATGGGAGGAGTGTGTGAAGGCTGTTCTTGCTGCTGAGAAGGTAGACAGGGGATTCCTAAATGACATGATGGGCGATGACCTGTTGTTGTGTTGCTACGATGTGTAGGAAAGGTGAAAAAAGTGGTGTGAGCGTGTGGTGGGATTGTTCGGCAATTGCAGAGATGAGAGCGAGGTCGATCCGGGCCGTGTATTGATACTCGGGAGAGGGTTGCCCCACGTGACACACCTGGAGTCTCCACGTCACTCTCCGGCAATAGTCGTCGATACCCGGCAACCCCCGCGACATGCCAACGCGGTTCACTGCATCCGCCGATGATCACCGTAATACCGAGACGATAACCCATCTCATCTATGGCTGGTGGGCACAGCTACAACTCGTCTTTGATACCGTTTTGACTCTCTGCCTCGTCGCCATCCTCCTGACCGTCCTCCCTCTGGCCATCCTTGCTCTCTAAAAACCTTTTCACCGCCTGAAGTAGCATCTCCTTTTCGTTTCCATGCAACGTCTTCGCGCTTTTCTTTCCACCCATGACATCTGTGCCCAGCACGATTTTGCCCTCGTCGTCCTCTTCCAGAGAAAGCAGCATAAACTCATCCTCGTGTTCTCCGTTGTTGTTGTCGAGGGCATCAGAACGATGCGCCTCGAAAGCTTCCGCCAGGACTTTTCGCAACATCTCGTCTTCGATTTCGTATTCTTCCATGTTGATATCGTCCCTTATCACCTGTGCTCCCGACGCGCTATCATCGGAGCCGGAAGAGAGCCGAGGTACTTTTGGCGAGTCCCAAGTGGATTGCAAACCCTGCAATCCGCTCGAAGATTTCGCCCATGGTAACCTCAACACCTCTCTGCCTGCTCCTGTTCCATCTCCCTTTCCCCCTTTGACCCATTGATCAAAGTCTTCATCCGATATGACCTGTCTGCACCTGATTCCGGCCGGTTGAACATCCGCATGAGGCGCTCGGAATCCTGGTAGACCGCAAAGATGGGGAGAATGGATGATCACGACGTATTGGCAGATTGCCATTTCCTTGACCAGGTAAATGACATCTGTAGAAGTCATCGAGCAATGAATCTGAACTTCCACTTCTCGAGGCTGACCAGTTTTGTCGCATGTTGTCCCGTCTGACCAGCGTTGCACGAGGTATCGATTCGATGCGTTCTCGGCGAACGACACGGAAGGTGAGGTGGAGGGATCCGAGATTGTTTTACGGGTATTCTTCTTCGGAGAGGTCTTTGCATGTCGTCGAGTAGACATGGACTCTTCGTGACGCGCTTGACCCAAGGTGTATCCGTCATAGGTTGGGTCTTCTTCCGGTTCATATCCTCCTGGAGGATGTGGGTGATTATGTCGCGCTTCCCTGAATTGACGGATGTGCGAATTGTGGCAGTATCTATTTGTCAGCAACCGGCCAAGCTTGAGCGTGTAAACGGTGCGCACGAATAGGTGAACCATCCCTGTTTCGAGTACAAACACTTTCCATCCAGGTGCGACAGCGCAGCCCACGAAGCCACGGGATCCAGGTCGACATGCTCGTCCAAATCCTGCCGTGCTGTCTGACTCTCGGTAGAATTCTTCTCGGGCATAAGACAGAGGTAGTCAGCTGGTAAGCGCGCGCCGGGTGGAACCAGCGACATAGGAATTAAAGGTAGAAAGTCCTGCTGATCAGCTTTGCGAGGTGCACCAGTATCCGCTGGCTGACCTCCGGGCGCAATGGTCGGGTACCGTTGTCTAACCTCCTTCTCCCTTCATTCTTCAAATGCAGAGACAACCACTCGTCCTCCTTGTCCAAACCCATAGCTTGAGCTCGCTCGCCATCACTCGCCGAGATGGGCAGATCGTTCAAGAATTGTACGTCATATTTCGGATAAGCAAGAAGGTCGCGCAGCTGTGCAGCTCCATGTCGAAATCCAAGAGCTGGTGAGAGGACGCTCAGAGCCGAGAGATAGATGTACAGGTTGCGCATTGTTGCAGAAAGGTTGACAAAGGTGTGTTCAGTACAGATTCCAGCAAGACATCATCGCTGGGACCGCTGAGTCACGTGATCACAATCTTGATCGGGTGGCAAACATGAAATCAGCCTCGACGCGTTGTCTGCCTTCTAACGCGTCTGGACATTGCTGCTGACTTTGTCGCGATACTCGACAACAGTACAGCTTTGAAGCACCATGTTCAAGCCGACGACTAGACACAATGTTCCAGCTGGACCTTCTTCTGCCAGTGCACTCGATGTCAAGATCAATCGGAAACACCTCAACGGGAAGGAATCATCTGGTCGATATCCCTATCGACTAAACTTGTGCGTAACTCACCTATTCTCTTGCGCATGACTGATGGGCAGTTACGACAGGCCTCCAGTGCTTGATATCACCCTTGAAGAGTTTGAAACTTGCGCTTTGGATCGTTTGCGGATCTTGGCGCATATCGAAGCTCTATCGCATCGAAATCTGCCCTACCCACAATTCGTCTCAGCAGTGACGACGTATTTGAAGCAACATTCTCCCTTGTCTAGCAATACAGCAAGGAATGTCAATCTAGAAGAAGAGAGGAGGAGGGACGAGATTGGGCATTGGGTACTTCGTCTGGCATTCTGCAGGAGGTGCGTGGCTCAGTACCAATTGGCAAATCGGTCAGGCTGATTGGATAGTCCAGATTTGAGATCACGATTCGTCAGGTCGGAATTGGCCTTGTTCAAACATCGCTTTGAGGCGGACGACGTGAATGAGCGTGCTGCCTTTTTGCGGTCTCTCAACTTTGACTGGCAGAGGGTAGAGGATGCCGAGCGGAAATTATTGGAGAACGAGCTGCGCTCGTGTCTAAGAACGGACAAGGAGGAAATATTCAGGTCGGAGAGCTGGTTCAAGGTGAGCAGTCGTATTGCATGTCTATGACGAGGTCTGGGCGCTAATGTCAGGTTCCGTGGTACTCTGTTCCCGATCTGGTGTCCAGTAGAAAAGTGTACATCAAGGCGGGGATGGCTTATGTCCCACAATCGTTGCAAATCAGTCTGGTCCTCCAGGCGTTTGGGTCGAAATTGGAAAAAGCTCTCGAGGTCAGCCATCTTCCATAACTCTGGGGAGACATTGAGCTGATGTAATAGTTGACAGCGAAGAACCTGCCTCGATTAGACGAAGATGAAAGACTCGGCCCGGTCATTGATCACCTTGCTTCTTCGTTCTTATCTGGCCTCGCTGCCTCAGATTATCAGTCGTCTGGCGAGACGGGATCTGGAGCGGTGGTCACTGCGGAGATGGTGGATGATGTGGCAAGGAAGCACTTCCCGCCTTGTATGAGGAACCTGCACGAGAGGCTCAAAAGGGAACATCATCTGAAGCACTTTGGTCGATTGCAGCTGACTCTATTCCTCAAAGTGAGTCCAGCGAGGGTCGTGAAGTGCCGTGAGCTGATCTAAAGGGGATTGGGCTGCCACTGGATGAAGCGGTGGTATTCTGGAGGAGAATGTATGGCGCAACCATGTCGAATGACAAGTTTAACAAGGAGTACAAGTATAATATCCGTCACGCATATGGTCAAGAGGGACGAAGGATGAACTACCCGCCAAAGAGGTCAGTCTACTCTCCTCCCCCGCAATTATAGCTCATCTTCAGTTGTCAACAAATTCTGACGCAGAATCAACCTGGAACACAAGATTCCCACGGGTGCCCATTCCGACATTTCTCCCCTGAGAACCTCTCCTCCCTGCTAGTGAACAACTACGGTATCGACCGCTCGTCGCCCGAGATGAGGGATATCATGGATAGTGTCAAAGCGTCGCATTACCATGTGGCATGTACAAGGGTGTTTGAAGTGACGCACAAGTTGAAAAAGGGAGAAGGGTTGGGCAAAGATGGCGAGAGTGTCAGTCATCCGAATAAGTATACGGATAGGAGTAGGGAGATTGAGACGTGAGTGTCGCCATCTCAGTGGACTGGGTCATAGCTGATAAGCAGAGAAAGACAGGAGGCAGTAAAGGGCAAGGAGGACGTAGAGATGTCGTGAGGTCGTATTTGAGACTGATCAGACATGTACCTAGTCGAGGCGAAGTTGTTGTATCTCGAGTGACGCCATGCATCGATTGAAGTCAGCCCATCAAGTGATGCATCGGGCTTTACCAAGTAACTATAGAGGACAAGTATCAGCTCTCACAGTCGTCTTTGGAGATCATGGGTCGTCAGGATTCGGCCGTCCGATGTGACTTTAGGCTCCGAAACGCTCAGGCAGCTGGAAATCTGAAATCTGAAACGAGCCGTTCCTTGTTCGCGGTCCCGCTCGCCACTCTGCACTGGTCCCCTATTGCTGATGGTGAAAAGGGTTTGAATGATCGTCCACTGGATCGTTCTGATGGTCAACTCGGCCTCGATTCTCCCTATGCTGTTATAAGAGAGGGAGAAAATTCCCATGCATTCCATTCCATCCTAATCTCGCACCTAATACTCCTACTATATGACCATTGCTCACCTCCGTGTCTCTCCCTCCCCGTGTCTAGCTCCTAGTATACCTTAGACACCCTATTGGTTTCAGCCAAAAGCAATCTCCACCCAGTCGGTCGCATCTCTCACAAGGTCAACAATGGTCAACTTTGGCTTCTCCTCTCTCGGTCGGTCAACCTTTAAATTCACAGCCAACCAAGACCAGCCTCTTCCTCTCTCCCACGAAGAGGATCATAATTCTCAGCCGAAATCCAGACCTACCCATTTCCGACCGACACCCCATAGTGGATATATACCCGAAATCCCACCTCGTTCTGGCTCTTTCCCCCAGATCCACCTTCAGTCATCAGACGAGAAGGATCCATTTGCTAGAAGATCGAGTGGACAGGCTGATCCTATCTACGACCAGGAAGCTCACAACCCGCCCACCCCAACCTCTTCTAGACGTTCGAGAGAGTCTCAAGCCCGTCGATCTCCTAAAGCTCAGACCCCTGGGAAGAGGAACCATCATCGGCGGGAGTACTCGGTGAGCAGCCTTGATAGACAAATCATCGACTCTTCTCGGTCCCTACACCGTCACCCTCACCCGTCTGAGCGTCAACAATCGAAAGAGTCGCGTCAAAGAACCATCAGCAAACCTGTCAAACCCATCATTTCCGACTCTGGATCTCACTCTCATCCCTCTTACCCGTCCCATCCATACTCTTCGCGAAACGACTTCAACGCGACCTCAGCCTCTTCCCTCCATTACGCACCCCGCTCTTCTCCCGAGCAATCCAGCACAGACCTCCCCAATTTACTGCCACCGCGACGCATACCCACTATGCGTCCGTCACCACTCAACCCGCACGCCACACCCGGTGAAAGCGGATACGAAACCTCTTCCTCTGCCCCTGACTCTATAAGAAGGACCATCAGAGGCAGACATGTACCCACACACGACGTCTTATCCGAGATGCCTGAGATGGCAGAGGCGAATGATACTCTCGGCGGACTCCCTAATGATTCGCCTGTTCCCGGTGTCCTCGCACTCGGGATGGGATTCACCAATGGAAACTATTCTTCCGCCAGTGTGGGTAATAAAGTCAAAGCGGACAAGGTGTTGGGCCTCGATCCCAATGCCAAACTCGCCAGTTTCTACCTTGTATCAGGTCTTCCGAGGGTGAATGTGACTACTTCTCGTCAGCCATGGGGTTGAGCTCATGCCAGGACTATCCCGACTGGTCACCTGCCGATGTGGAAGCGACGCGTGGACTTCACCCTTCTGAAGACTCGCTAGGGATGTTTTGGCGTCCTGATGTGCTCGGCTCGGCCTTTTCAGGTCAAAAGACTGAAGATTGGTTACGCGAGATGCATCGAGCTCGAAAGGATTCCAAAACTTCCCTAGGCGCTCCATTCGGCACGCCACTGGTCAAGAATCTAAAAGGTATTCATGTCCCTGACGCCGGGCCACAAGGAGCTGAAAAGATCTTGACCAAGACTCTAAAGTACGCGCATCCCCGTGATGGTCAGTGTCCTCGCGTACGATGGATATCGGAGATCGCTAACAATCAGTCGAGGTGATCAACTCCACCTTGTGTCCACCGACCACTTGCCACGCGTTCACGTTTACTCTGCCGAAGCACGACACGCTCGCCACTGTAGCTCGGACGAAAATGGACAATGTCCTCGCGAACAACCCAAAAGCCGTCAACTATAATGCAATGTTGGCGCCCGAAGATACCACAATGTCGTATACTGTAGGCGACACGTCGGAAGTTATGGGTGGAATGCGAAACATGTCTCGAACCACCGAGCTCACGTTCTACGGGGTCACCTTGACGGTTTGGGCTCACGCCGATCGAGAACGCGGTTCGTCCCTCAAACGATTGAAGGAGCGACGAGAGAGGATCAAAAATGGTTTGCCGGACTCTTCCTTGCGATCCATCACTCCCTATGGTCGAGCGGCGACTGAGAAGCAAAATGGAGGGAAGAAGCGGACATCCATCCCGTGGGGATTATCAAAGAAAGGCAGTGTGGGCGAGATGAGCGCGAGTGAGACCGAGACCGGAATGAGCGACTCCGATTTCGAAGGTCCTCTAAGTCGTCGAACGATCCGTGCGGGAATGTTTGACAGTCGAGGTAGTGTCATTGACAGCATCGCCGATGACACCGCTCGAGTCTTCGAAGACGGGGGAGACGTTTTCTGGATGCCATATGCAATCACGCTAAGTGAACTGTCGCGATCCATGAGGGAAGTCAAGCTTACGATAGTCTCACGACACCCGATATACGACTTTATGCAAGACTACTTGAGATTGTCATGGGCGAGATACAGCAAGAATGCGTTGCACCACATGACCCAGATTTGCCAATTGTTGAACCACGAAACACCTAGACCTGGGGAGACGTACACTTTGGGGATCACGAATGGTGTGGACCAGCGGGTTGAGATGCAAGCTGTGATGCCTGGAGCTTTGGACTTTGAGCGGGGTATCGTGTCCAAGGTGGATTTCCAAATGTGGCCAATGTTCCAAGCTCTCGATTTAGACCATATCTTGACTTGTCTCGAGGTGTGTCCAAGGTCGAAGGTAGATGACGCTGAGCTCAGGTCGCACTGTCAAATTCTGGACGGGTTGTGTTCTGCTCCAAGCACCCTGCCATGCTTGCCATCTGCGTGAGCAGTATCCAGTTCTTGGTCGAATTACGAGGTTGGGATGGAGTTGCTTTGCCAATCCTCCATGCGGCGAGTCAGACAGCTCATCTGTTGCGGAAGCTGACGAGTAGCGAGACATGAATTTTGTCATTGAAGACCCCGGACCTTATATCATTGTAAGTGGCATCGGTGTAGGCGAGCTGAACGTCAGGGTATCCCGACGGAATGCCGATATATGGTGACTATGCCTGGCGAGGTAGTCATTGTCGATATCGATACCAAGTGAGCTGTCGAGAGATGAAGCAGCTGGTACACAGCTCATATTCAGTTCGTTGACTTGCGCATCACCACCTGTCGGCGTCATTACACCGCGAAAAAATCGAGAAAAGTCAAAACATAGGATCTTCGCAGCGTTTGGTGCTGGGCTTCGTGAGTGATGGCGCTGAAGACTCTGAGCTGAACAGCAGCGGTCGACAAGTCGATCCCAATGGAATTCAAGGTGTCCTATCCCAGAGGTACATTCCGAAATATCAACCGCTTCTTGCATGGCGATGAAAGGCCTACTTTCCTGGGCGAACGACTCCGGCCCCCGAATTGGTGGAAGTATGCCGATGTCGTCAGTGCTTTCGACAAGGTCATGGCGAACAAGGCGAGTGTGTTGTGTGAATGACCAAATTGTTATTGATGTATCAGTCAAAGAAACCATCTTTGATCCAGCGATTGACGAAATCCGGTATGACCCGACAACAGGCTGCACAAAGCGCTACAGAGCTATACGCAAAGCTCATGATGAGGCGACGAGCTTGTTAGTTGTTCCTTTATCTCTTGCAGCAAGGATCGCTCACAAGTAGTGCACTATGTAGAGACGCGCGACGACATGGAGGTCAAAGTCAGCAAAATCAATCGAAGGCTTCAAAAGCTGGTTCAAGAGGGCGAACATGTCAGTTGACTCTTCAACGTCCCTTTGAATTCAGCTGACATAGCAGTGGAAACGACAATTTGAAAAGTTCGAGATGTATGCGGACCAACTCACTCAAGAAGCCAATGACCTCAAGACGAAGATTGAGCGGGAAAAGCGAGAAGCCAAGCGTCTTTCAAGCAGTGCGCAGTGTTTTCCCTTTGCCCACATGTTGGAAATTCCAGAAACTGATGGCCAGTCGCGACAGAGAAGTCGAAAGCCAATGCTGAGCTCGAGGAGAAGCTGATCAATACCGAGAATGCTCGAGCGGAAGCTATGCGACAGCTCTCAGACATGCACCACTCGTCAGTTCCCGCTGCCTTCACGGCATGACCAGAGCTGACACTCAGAATCCAAGAATTGGAAAAGGAGCGAGAGGATATCATGAACCACTTTGAGTCGCAATTGAACCACGCGCTCGAAGGAGTGACCATTGGAGATGACGATTCTCGACCTTCAACGCCTACCGAGTCAATTTTGAACTCGCCCCTGTCGAAGACTACCGCTTTGAGAGGTGTGCGACCGACGACAAGAGACAGCGAAAGGTCCAATTTGTCGAGATTCACTGTCGAGTCGTCTTTGAGTGTGTTGGGAGCGGCCAAAGCTAGCGCTGGACCGCCTGGTGCTTTCAAGCGAAAGTACATCCGACCTGGAACGTCCAGCACGTTGGGTAAGATGGACGGCGATGACAAGCTCGACAGCATCTCGCAAAGAATCGCAACTATCCAAGCCAAGGTCAGTCATGGAACGCGTAAGAGATGAAAACTGATGGTAGTTGGAATACGCCTTGAGTAATGTCGCCACTACTCGACCTCGTTCCGACTCTAGCGCATCAGGTCATACCGATGAAGTTCATTTGGATGCGGAGTCGAACCAGGAGCGATCTGTCAACGGTCTAGGCATTGAAGGGACCGACGCGACTGATGAAGAACAGAGTGGTATGGCGGACACGCCGGTGGCATCACGACGAGTGTCTCGTGCTAATGTCGCTGAAGCTCCTCCACTTCCCGCTGGCAAGGATAAAGCCGACACATCGCTCGAAGTGGAATTTCCACCTACCCCACTTTCGCCCGAGTATCATTCCGCGAATGAATCGCCCGACTCATCTTTCGAGGAAGATGATGACACTCCGACGGGTACTACCAGAGAGCGGAAAGTCTCTTCGAATGGGTCGACCAATGCCCTCATGCGGCCAGGAGTCATGCTTCGAATTAAGCGAAAAGAAGATCGCCCGCTGTCAACTGATATCCCAACCGAGATCAGCAGTCATGAGAAGCTTTCGACGGAGGATTCGACTCTGAGTGAAATTATCGTCACTCCGGCAGCGAGCCGAATCGTGCCGTCCACCAAAGGGTCGGAGGATGCGGGGAGCGGAAACAAATCGCCCATTAGTCCCAATCGACAACGAAAACCAGCCGTGGGCATCGAAGAGGAGATGGGGCCAGGTGGGGAGGCTGTGGAGGAAAAGAGGTTGTCTGGAATGAGCGATTCAACAATTGCGTTTGGGACCTTGACGTCGTAGACCATTTGAGAGGAACAGAGGGTCGGCATGTTTTGGGATTCTTGCTGCTCTCTCGCATCGTCATTTCGACCATATTTCGGGCAGATTATTTGGTCAGAAGATATACCGATGAATGTGTTTTGTGTTGCTCGATGATGATGAGCGACTGACGTTTCGGCACATGTGAGCTGACGAGATCGACGTGCAGAACGCCACGCTATCAAGCATGAGTGACTATACTGAAGCTATCCGCTTATCGAGCAGATCGCGCTGCATCGATGACCATCATTCGACGTGTAAAGAGAGTTAATGGAATCAATAGCGAACACAGATCTTTTGGGGGTTTATGCAATCAAGTGGTAAAAAAGGCCAAGTGGAGTGAGTGTGAGGTATGTCATCGTCCCGAGGTGGGTCCAGACCATACTGTCCCCATCGGCTTCTTTTGGTCGAGGTGACAGCTGCTCTTTTCGCTTGTCGATGCCGATCAGACTGATCTGCTTGAAAATTACGCCGACATCTGGACCGTCTCAATTGTTTGTATACCTTTTACGACGCTCTGTACGAGTCACAGAAACGGGATGCAAAACGGTTCATGGAGAGTTGCGACTTCAGGGTCAGGTGGGAACCGCCTACCCGGTGCCTGGTCATTTGCCCTGAACATGAAAAGAAGGCCATCAAGGGCGGGAGGTGAGAGAGGGATGGGTGGAGAGACCCGAAGAGGCGGCGGCGGGGCGGCAGTGTCAAATCTCAAACCCGGGGCTTTATTTAGAGTTTATGGACCCCCCCGACCCCCTTTTCAGGATGGCAGATTTGTTGAAAAAATAAGACTCCCCCTCGACTCGCGCATCCACACCACGTCTTTTGGGGTACAGCTCTAGGTCGTATTCCGAGACAAACCTGTGGGGCATCGGGCATAGTGTAAGGAAGGAAGGGAAGGAAGTAACGACTCTGGCAAGCGGGCACGCGAGTGCTACGAGGTTGAAAGGCGACGGGTTGTCTCGGTTCAGAGACCTCCCTCCTCGCCCCTTGTTGACGGGCGATTTTAGGTGTACATATGGGAGGGAGTACGAGCATGCATTCGACGGTTCAATTCTGGAATCTGTTGTTATTGTCGTCTTGAACATATATCGTCGCTTTGCATACCCATCACAGCTCTGGAAGCTTTCTCTACCAACAACACCACTGCACCCCGACTACCAACCGAGAAGTCGAAATAGATCTCGTTGGCTTGTTATTGTTCCTCCTTCTGAGCGAATTTTCGACACCTCCTCGAGAACCTCGCTCCGTCCGTCGCGTAGCGTTGACTTGCTCGACTGGTCCAATACACGCATCATTACTCAACGGGCTTAGCGATACCCACACCAGCGAGTTTGAGGATACAAACGCCTGGAAAGAGCCGTTTGAATCGGTCAGACGACTCTTGGAGACACTCTTTCAACCCCCTTTCCAGCTCGACACCACTCTCATTTCGTCACCTCCTTTCGACGAAGACTCCTCGCGACACACTTCACGCGTGGACTAGCACCTCTTTTGGATCCGGCTTATCTTTGCGGGTTACGACAGACGTCCAGGGGTATTTTCGTAGCTGTAACCCAACCTACACGACATTTCAAACCGCCTCAATTTTCTAAAACCCTGCCTTTTGGCGGTGCAAGGATTCTGAAACACCCGCTCGACGACCCACCCTCACCCCAAACCCTGTCCGACACGATCCAAGCCACGCTACCTGTCGCAATCCCCCATTCCCACCGAGACGACAAGGACAAGAACGAGTATCAAGGCAACATGGCATCTCCATCTGTTCTTTCCACTCTTGAAACTATCGATAAACCCACCCTCACCCTTCGATGCAATGAGAATGAAGATGTACCGACTTTGGATCTGATACATCGGAACCAAACTCGGGTGTCGAGATTACCGCCTCATCCGACTGTTTCGGTGGATTATAAGTCGTTGGGCTCAAGCGCCGGCGCGGGACCCAGCAGACAGAGGTATTTCTACGTCGCGATTAGAAGGGGTCACACGACGGGTGTATACTCTACCTGGTCCGAAGCGGAGAAGCAAATCGTGGTGAGTACTCGTATCTTACTTTTCGGGTCGAGAGTCCGGGAAAGGACATCCCTTGTGTGTTTGAGGGAGTGATGGTCGATCAACCCATTGTGCGCGGTATTTTACCGCACTTCCCGCCTTTCAGACCATCTCCTCCTGATCCTCCCTTGTCCAATCCATTGATCGAGCTGTAACTGACGTTCAGGATCACCCCTGTCCCGTCTTCAAAACATTCTCCACCCGTCTAGCTGCCGAAGCTCACCTTGCAGGCTGGGATGGTGCAGGTCGCCATTCATTACCTGTGAGTTGAATTTCGGTTCCATATACACCACACTGATCCACAGGCATCGTCTCCACGACCACTGCGTGAACACTTGGCTATGAATTTCCCCAACGCTGTCCCATCGCCCAGCACATCTTCGACCTCTCGACCGTCTTACCATACCAGATTGCTCTCACCCACCAACTCTCTCTCTGTGCCTTCCACCGACGGCATGACGGCCCATACAGATTTCGGGCCGTCACCTCGACCCGGACTCGTCCGTAACTCGGCATCATACCGACACTCTTTGGTCAAGATATCCAGTCCTCTACGACAAGAAGTCGATGATCCTGACAAACCTGCCAAACCACCTCTGCGCAAAGCGAGTAGTCTCATCGGGACGAATGGCCTTCTCAGTCCACCCTCTTCACCCGAGGATGGCGCGAAACCTCCACCCTTACAGCGAATGTCAATGATCGAGAGGGAGAGACCTCTCAAGCCTCGATCGATCCACGATGCCGCTCCATGGTCGTCAGCAGGCCATCGGCAGTTCACAGGTCTTCCTACTCCTCCTACTTCTCCTCCCATATCACCCCAAAAGCCGCCAGCGCACAAGCGACAGCCTTCGGGTCTGTGGGCCGACTCTGCTCCTCCCGCTCAAAATACTCCGACCCCTTCTCCCGGACTGGACGTCGATTTCTCGGCCAACTCTTCGGCACCCAAATTTTCCCGATCAGCCATGAAGAAGAACGGCGTGATCATGCCTGTCGCCGCGCCGCGTTCGGCCTCTTCCTCATCTCTGCGCTCGCTCAGCAGGAACTCCAGTCGAGCGTCTCTCCACTCTTCACCCTCTATGACTTCCCTCCACTCCAATTCGTCCTCCACGCGGCCGAGCAAACCTCTCCAAAGGCAGTCATCCAACTTGGGCGTTTCTTCTTCCCAAGATCGGTTATCGTCTCTGGCCGAGACTTCTCGTCGGGAATTACAACTCAACAAGGAAGGCTTACTCGCTTTGAACGCTCTGTCGCCTCCCAAACCCGCTTTCATGCGACAGAAATCAAATTCCAGTCTGTCTTCCCTGTCTTCCCTCACCTCGGCCACATCTTCCGCGCCGACGTTCTTCGATTGTGACACCATACGAGAACACGAGACCGAGGAAGACAACGTCAGAGTGGTCAGTCCGGGAGGTGGAGAGGAAGAAGTTCAAGTTATATCTTGTACCAAATCAGATGCCGACGCGGATGGGAGCGTGGAGTCGAGCTCTATGAAGTCGGGTATAGGTATGGGTCAAGAGAATAAGAAGAAAGGAGGGTTGTTCAAGCGCTTGACCAAGGTGTTGAAGTTGGAGAAAAAGGCCGTACCGGGCCAAGAAGTCGGACGAAGGGGAAGTTTGTGAGCTGGGGTGCTGTTAGCGTAGTGGAATGGACAATCGTTGTAGAGTCGTTGTGTCGTCTCGGATCTCGGTACAAGGACAATCTTTCGTGTGTTTTATTCGCGAAGTTATGCTACCTGATGACCCTCCCCAATGGCGTGTGTAGGACGATGATTCCCGTGTCAGAAGAGCCTGACTGCTATTCCGCTTCATTTTGCGATTATGACATCTTGCTCATCTCACAAACCAAGAGACAATCACAACGACTGCATGTCGTTTTTATACAAGCTTACGTTTATACGAGAGCACGAGCTGTGTCCTGGACTAAGTAGGACGTCGCTACGTGACGTTGTTAGTGGTACACACAGTGCCTGCTGTGCTCCGCAAGATATGGTCCGACACTCGCAGCCCAGGACCCTTCGAGCTCATCATGATAGCTCTACTTGTTGTCCGTCTGATTGCTGTCGCCGTCATCGCTTGAAGCGCGATCTTGTATGCCCCAGTTCTTGAGAGCCAGCCCTGAGCAGTCGCGCAACCGTTTGAGTGAGAAGTTTAGTGTTGGCGTCAATACTCCAGATATCAGTCATCGCTCTCCTCGCTGGATCTCATCAATCTCTCGACGAGACCGACGCAAAGCAGAAATGATTTGAGTGTCATAACGCCCCGTAAAGGAAAGCCCTCCTACTACTACTACCTACTCTGACGTAGATATCCGTGACTCTCAACAGACATCCTGTCCCAGTCTCCTCCCACCTAGATCTTACACCATCTAGACATACATCCCACCGAATCTAAGACTCGACAAGTCTGGAAAGAGTTTAAGCAGAAGCCTTCTTCTCCTTGACGTATGCCTTTCTAACAACATCTCGTCGGGATCGCTTGGCGAGTTGGATCTTGAATCGCTCAAAGTCGTTCGAGTCCTGAATGTCAGCATGGCACATTGTGTCGTATAAGTATCAAAATACCTTTCGGGTTTGTCGAGCAGCAAGCTTCTTGGCCCATCCGCTAGACTCCCACTTCTCCAAAACACCAGCCTTCTCAACGGCCTTCTTGATGGCTCCTGATCCGGCACCTCGAGGCAGCTTGGAGATGGTGTAAGGAGTCAAGATGAGGTTTCGGTAAGGGAATTGTTGTCGGGGAACAGAGGTGTTGGGTCCGTCAATCAAGGCCTGGTTATCAGTATAGTCCTCTGCGTCCAAGTAATCCTGCGTACCCGGTTGTGGTCGATGATCTCGGCGATGACGGCGAGCTTGCCAGCTGATGGTCCGTCATTGACGAGGACGACTCGGCCGACCTCGACGAATCGCTTGAAGGTGGATGGTTTCTCCTGCGTGGGTCAGTCAAACTCCTCTACACGGTCCACATCGGTAGTCCTCCTTCAATCCATCTCATTCTTCTCAAAGTCCAACGCCCCGACTAGCATGACCTGTTCTCCAGACCATCGTAGTCTCCTCAATAGCACTCTCATCGTCGCCTTTCCATATCCCAATGATAGCTTTTCCACTCGACCACATTGAAAGCCTTTTTCACATCCGTCCAATCTCCCTCAATACCGTCCTTTTCCCCTGCGTGATCGAAAGCAGACTTACAACGGGCATGGTGATACAATCCAAACTACTCCAAAGAGGCGGTAAAGATGCTTTAAAAGTGTTGTGTTGAAGGACGAGCCTAGGTAGATAGCACCAATACCTCGAACAGCAGCAGCAGCACGCCCCAGCCACACCTGCTTGCTTTGACGGAGCTTGCCGCCGATCAAGGGGGAACAAAATAGGTGGGTGGCAAATCGTGAAATGGATGGAAAGGCCAGGAGGAGTTTCGGCGTTTTGTTTTATCCCCGATGTTGACGATATCGCCGACAGATCGAGACTTCTACTTACAGGCAGATCGGCTAAACGGTGATCACCGGTCCGAAGGTTGCCCCGAGTAAACGGTGAGATCTCGCTGTTGCTTCTGTATCTGCACCCTCTGTGTGCATGTGTGCATCTAGAGGAGGATCAGACGCGTATAAGATGATTCCCGGACTACAATGTTGACCTTTATTGATCTGCCCCGAACATATAGTCGTCAAAATGGCAACAACATCGAAAGAGCTCACTCTTATTGAACAGCTTGAAAATGCTGGAGTATGGGTAGTCGTCGATGAAGGAGATCCCGTCTTCGCCCAAGAGTTGCCGTTTGTACCGCACGGCATGACCTCCAATCAGGCTATCATTCTCGGTCGACTCAAAGATGAGGCCAATAAGGAGCTGATACAGCGGACTGTGAGGGAGATGAAGGGATTCGATTGGTTGGACGTGTTGACTGTTTTGGTGAGTCCATCAGAAAGACGTGCGACTTATGATGTAGACTGCAAGGTTTCACAAGCTCGCCCTGCCTTACGTCTCCGGAAGGGTCTTCGCTCAAGTCTCGACTCGATATATCAACGATAAGGCGAGGATTATGGGACATGCCTTGACTTATCAGAAGGCTTATCACGCAGAGGGTATCGACGAGTGAGCGATCCGGCTGCTGCTTGAACGGGAGCTGATATTAGTGATCACTTCTGCATCAAGATTCCGACGACCACAGCGGGCATGCAAGCCGCGGTGGAGTTGCACAAGAGGGGCATCACCACCCTCGCTACATCTGTATTCAGTCTGGCTCAAGCTATTGCTGCCGCGCAAGCTGGTTCGGCATATCTCGCCCCATACTTCAACGGTGGGTCTTCATCCATTCCGGTGTATGAGCCATATCTCGTTGCTCATTACCAGAAATCCGGGCGCACTCGGACAAGGAAGCTTGGCCGGATGTCGAAGATCCTGCTACGCAACACACTTTCTCTGCCCGAGTCATTCACATTCGCGATACGTACGCCAAGCTTAAAGCGCAGGGCAAACCAGTTCCCCGAATCATGACTGCATCGTGGGTCACCCCGCAATCTTTCATGCACAGACGCTGATGAGAAAGCATCATATCCGCCCGAGAAGCCATGGCACAGATAGAGCTCGGTGTGGACGAGACCACCCTGCCCGGAGGTGTCCTGCGCGATCTCACCTTGGCCACACGACTGCCGGAATACAAGCAAGGGGACCATATGAGACGACTCACCAAGGATGACATCGACTCGCCTCATTTCAGATGGCAAGATTGGACTCCACCAGAACCGAGCGTATCAGAGGAGAGGATGAGAGCTCTGGCGAAAACGGACCCTCTTTCAAAAGTCATGCTGAAGGATGTGGAGCTTGCAAGTATGGATGTGGACTATCTCGCGGATGGAGTGTTGGATCAGGTCATCGCCAAGGACCAAGTCTGCACGATCAGGCTGAGAGACGCTATTGAGCTGTTTGACAATACAGAGGACGAGTCGAGGAGGATCATTGTGGATTTGCAGTCCCAGTTGTGAGCTACGTCTAGACAAGTGTATAGATTTGATACTGGAATCCCCCATCGTGCAGGTATCGCACAATCAGTACAACATGGCATTGATGGATTGATCTACTTGAAGTTCTTCACGTATGGCTATACAAACTCGGACCGCCTTGGTCATCTGCACTCCGCTCACTTGGCCTTCGGCCCGCCTTGGACAAAGACACGACCAATGAAGCTGATCGACTGTCCCTCTCTTCGCTCACTCTCTCCAGCTCATTCTGGATCCTCCACTCGGGTATATTCACCTCCAAGGCTCTGTGCACACCCCGCGCTATCCTAGCCTTCTCTTCCATTTCGGACAACCTAGAATCTATCGAGTATATCGTATCTGGCGATGTGGAACCCAGAAATTCTGCCCAACCCAGATCTCCAGTCAGCTTGATCGTCTCCCCTGACGCCCGTCTGGCCGTATTAGACTCGTGCTTCCAGACCCGGGCCCACTCTTCCTTTGTCGCTGGAATATACCAAGCTCGCAGGACATCAGGCTGAGTAGCGAAGCATATAAATGCCAGAGGTGACACACAAGCGAAGAGCAGGTCGGCATCTGGATCCAGTTCAGTTTTGGTGAATGCCTGATAGAGCGTCGCGGCGAGCATGATCAGTGTCCAACTGATGAACACCCCTACGCGGAAGAAAAAAGCTCGTTTAATAGATCGTTCAGGGGCTATGTGCGCGTTGATGCCCATAGAATGGGAGAGGGTACCGGAAGCCCGGACAGCTGCTTGCGAAGTGTTGCGAAATTGACGGCTGACAAGGTAGATCAGATGGACTGGGGTGAGACAAGCTCGAGGGGATAATGGGACCAGCTCACTCTCCATAGCGAGAGATAGGGCAGAGAATGTAAGTGCAAGTGATTGATATCCCCAACGACTGATTAGATGAGCTGTGTGAGATCTTCAACGCGCAGTGTCCGCAGTTGTCACTCACGTCTCATCATTCAAGGTAGAGCAGTAGAACGGTGTAGGCGAAATCTCGTGGGACTTTTGTTCCTCGATGAGCTGTGTCTCATCAGCCCTCCGTCATCGCCAAAGGCTCACGGCTCACGCTCACCAGGACGGGTATGAAGGCGATATACGTCAAATGCGGTAATGCCAACAGCTAGGACGGTCAGCCTCGTAAGGTTGATGCAGGCACAAGCACTCACGATAATTAAGAACCAAGTCGACCTCAGCTTGCGGAACCATGCAACGCTCAATTCCATCGTTGTGATCCACAACTGCCTTCAGCAATCACGCCAGCATAAGTACACTCGGGAACTTGCTCACTCTTAAACACAGCGCAAATACCGCAGCAGCTTGAGCGGGCTGAGAGCCCGCCAACACTGCCGCTTGAGCTATACACACCCCAAACTTGGGTCTAGAGAATGATTCCCAGATACCTATATCCCCGCCCACCGCCATCCAATACATGATATTCCACAGATTGACCCATATCAACACGATGAACGCGTTGATGAGTGTCGGATCTCGGTGTAGCTTGGATCGAGGCGAGAGGAGGATGGTGAACGTAAGGAAGACTAGGAGGATGATTCCGATGATGTTGAGAGCGGCGTAGGTGTCGACTAGTGTTGCAGAAACTATCACGTCCCCTGATTGGGGCGTTATCTTGACCATCCTCGACGTGGGAGTGCAAAGGCCATCTGCGATTCTTCGCAGATGGACATCAAATGAGAGATCGTCGTGATTCGGACAGTTACCATGTCAGTCAAACATCACTATTACTCAGTCCCTAGCCCTGACGGACCGGGACCCGTTGTCCGAGGTATAGACCCCGAGCGGGGTAAGCTGAAAGGCGTAGGTGGGGGGGCCCAAGGCACTTTGCGAGACAGAATGGGCAGCGCTGAAATGCTTGGCGCGAGCTGAACCCACAGTCAGACAACGGCGCAAGGGTTCTCATTATTTCTTCAGGTCTAATGTGAGACAAGACTCTTGCTGCCCACCTCAAAGTAGCTACCTATCGAGATCGTAACTCTTGTCGGGCCGTTTTGCTGCTTACATCGAAGTGTCTCACAGTACGGCGTCGAGAGTTCTGGTCCATGGCGCAATGGCGCCTTTGGGTTGAGAGCCGGAGTCGTTGCTCAGCGCCGCGAACGAGGACAGGAGCACAAGAAGTAGGCTCTGAATAAGATCGATATTAGGTTGGAAGGGCTCGCAGGCTTGAACAAGTGGCGTTGCCTTCGCTCCCGAGAAAATAGGGGATTGTGACCCCTTCCTTCTTCCTTGGCAACAGGGGCATGGGTATCCAGCTTCAATCCCTCGTGTTTGATGCTATGCACGACTTCATCGAGTATGCTGGCGGGGAGCATCCGTTATACTGTATGAAGATGTACCAATGCCGAGTCACGTGATGCTATTGTTGACAAAGTCGAATGACGCAACGATTGAAGCAGAATCTTTATACACCTCACTGTCAAGCATTTGAAAACTGCAATGGTAAGTACAGATACTCGATAAACAGGATATGCAACCAGAACTGAATTGGAGCCTCGACCCAGACGCGCGGCAGCTGCTGCAGCGAACAGAAATCTTCAAGCAGCAGCGAACATTGATCCCGATGCCGATCCCGATTTCCTGGCTTTGTCTTCTCGACAGAGAAGAGCTATAGACAAAGCCTTCTTGAGAGGGATCAGGATATCTTCTGGTAGATCATTAAAGAGGCGAAAGATCGAACCCGCGTCAAAAGGAGGGTCCAGTGCGGATGATGTATTTGATGAGGACGGAGGCGGATTCGTAGTGGAAGACGACGCTGGGGGGTTCTTACCGGAAGATGATGGTGGGGGATTTATGGTCGATGATGATGCCGCTGGAGGATTTGTCAATGACGGAGATGAGGATATGGGGGGATTTGTACCGGATGACGGACCGTCGACATCGACTACTCGCCCCTCATCCCCGTCAATCGAAAAGATACCGCTACAGCTAATCCCGAGCCTCCTGGTCTCTCTGCAATTACCTGCAGATGACGATGTTCTGCAGGTTTTTCGAGCATCAGCATCGGGATGGGATGATGAGGACCAAACCGGCTCAAGTCGGAAGCGTGGTGAAGAGGAGTCAGGCGGATACGTGGGGAAGAAGGACTTTCGAGCGGTCTGCGCGGCGTTAATGGGTCCGGACGAGGACGATGGAGGGGATGGTGAAGGGGATGACGATGATGATGCAGAGGATGCGTTTGAGCTAGAGGGAGATGGCTCAGAATCGGAGTTATCAGCTGTTTCTTCGGGATATTCCGATGATGGACGCAAAGGAAAAGGCAAGGGCAAAGCCACAGAAACGCCCAGTGGGAGATCCAGGCGAGCAAAGAAGAACAAGGTGTTGGAGGAAGAAGCAGCTGTAAGACTATCGTCGAGACAAAAGGAGATGGTAGCGGACATATGGAAGATGCTCATGCCCAACGCTGGGGATCGACCTGGAGATAGGATTTTGGGGAGGAACGAGGTGAAAGCTCTGGTGCGGAATCTGGGTGAAATGTGGACAGAAGATGAGGTAGGATTAGATGCGTGTTTGTGGAGCTAACGTCAGATTGGAGATATGGTCACTCTCTTTTCGACACAGCATGAGGGGAGGGGATTGAGCTATGACGACTTCGGAGTCGTCATGTTGCGTGCAGGTTTGGTGTAGACGAGGCGAGGCACTCCAATGTAGCGACTGAGAAGCTTTTGGGGTTGGATCTGTGTCTAGATTATACGATACATCGTTGTATGAAGCTGATTGGATGAAAATGACCATGGCGTGTCACGCCGGTCAAGAATTATGATGAAGCCTTCTTGGCCTGTTGTTCCGCATGGAACTTGTCGTTCAGCCCTGCTCTATTCCTAGCAATCTGCCATGATCAGCCTTTTCAAGACTTTGTGCCCTTTGACTCACCTCGAGACCAAAGAACTGAACCCGGGTAACCAAGATGGCGTTGTCCTCATCATAGGCTCTCTCGCAATCCCGACGTATCAGCGTTCCAAAGTTGTAATCGGTCACTCGTTTCTCGTACTTGCATGTCAGCTGAGACGTGAATTAAGAGAAGCAGCTCACAGGCATGATGAATTTACGCCACCTCTCTTTACCTGATGCGCTCTTCATGGCGTCTTCGTCGATATTCCTCAAGTTGTCGTCAAACTTGAACTCGGGGAAGATGTCAAGCAAGACCTCGTACAGCTCATCGTCGATACTATATGTCAGCAATTGAGCTCATGTCATACTACTGGAACACACGGTGTGAATTTGATCTTGGATGGTGGGAGGGTGGACAGAATCTTCTCGTACGCCTGGATAGATCAGCCGAGTCAGTTACACAACTGCTGCTCGGGACCTACCTCGAGGTGTTCTACCGTTTTCACGGCGAATTGCATCTCGATCTCTTCCGAGTTTCCTGCTGTCTCTGCGTTGAACGACATGATTACTGGGATGTATGACTGTGTAGCAATAACAAATCCAGTTCAAAGTGATGGCAGGTACATGGGTAATTTTACTTCCGCTGCGATCCCCCCGCATCTTACCCCGCATTCCCTCGGAAGGGGGGGGGTCGATGTTTCACATTTCATGGCGGCAACCTCGACCTTCATCAACATCAATCTCATCTCTGCCTCACCATTGTTGACGGCATACCACGAGCAACGGGCGGTCTGCACCCTCGACGAGAGAGGAACCAGGTGTGAACGACCGGTCTTGCTCGTCGCGATGGTCCCTACGCTCTCCAGCTCCCCACCGATACTTCCCATTCCTCGTCAACCCTCACCCCTCTCATTCTCGTCCGTATCGATTCAAGAACATCCCTCACCGCCTGAATCGAGTACATCGCATCTCCCATCTGCGTCTGTTCTATCGTCTTCACCTCCATCTTCCCGCATTCTGCCTCAGCCGCCTGTGACCGAGCCATCGAGCCTGACTGCCTCCCCTCAAGCTGTCATTTCGCCTGCATCGTCATCGCGTCATGGACAAACGCGGCTTCCCGTGGATCCCGCGCCGGATTCTCTACTCTTACGGTCAACATTTCACGCCTTGGAGCATTCGGCTGTGACGCTCAAACGTCTGAGCAAAGCGGTCTTGCATTCGACACAGGCATATGTAGCATTGTTACAACAGGTCGAAAAGGCCGAAGATGAGGTCTTTCTACGTCTAGGTGAACTAGCTAGGTGGCTCGAAGCGGGATACAGTCTTGGTGGGGATTCGATCTGGGAAGACGATACGGGGATCAGAAAGCTGAGAAGAGACCAACGCCGGAAAGAGAGGGAAGAATTGGAGGTCATGGTTGAGCATGGGATACGAGCTGTAAAGGGTGAATTGAAGCGGAATGGTCTGGCTGGGCACGGGGCGCAGACACGATTCGAAGTGAGTGGCTTTGTTATTACTGTCGTGTTACATACTGATCAAAAGAATAATGCCAAAATTTACTACAATCAGACTGCAGACTACCTATCACCTAGTACATCCACTCTACCCAATCCGCCCCCCCAATATTCGGGCTCTCAAAGGTCGGCAGAACCTAAGTCAAGCGATAATACATCTTCAAAAGACCTGGCTCAAGCGGCACGATTATCCCAGTTCGATCTTGCCCGCTACTCGCATCACTCGACATTGCTCTACGCCGTACCACCCACATCAATACCTTGCCTAGACCTGCTCGTGGGGCTTTACAGCTGGGCAGGGGGAGTCCTGGGTGAAGTGCCTGAGCTGCGCCGTCAGAGCTTCACGCGTCGAGGAACAGAGTCGACTGTGAAGGACAATCTCCGTATGAATGGACTGGACACTCCAGGACCGATGAACGCCCGGAAGGAGATCGACGCTTCGCCGACGACAAAAGTGCTGAAGGCCACGATGTCTCATTCCCTGTCTCAGCTTGCTTCAATTCGGACAGAGCTTCTAGATGCCTGGGCCAAGCGGGATCAACAGACCAACGAGTTAGAGGAAATCGCAACAGATCGTCAGACCGACATGGGAGTGTCATCGCCTGATCTCAGTTTCGCAACAGGACCGGGGGACTTGACATCACCACCCATATCATCTTCCGGTATCGAGCATAGAAAGGCGAGGAAAATGCACAAGCTGCACAAGTCTGTTGGCGGAAAGCTGAGAGACCTCTTGTCGTCTTCCGTGAGTTCGACCAGTCTTGCGAATTCAGAGAGATCCGAAAGACTTCCACGGGCAAGCGTGGATATCCCGCTTTCTAGAGACCCAGCAGCTCGTCCAACACCGCTGCAGACCACTCGATCAGTTGTCAACAGTGACGCCCTCAACACACCAGTAATCGAATCCGAGACGACCCTCAAGTCGCCCGTCATGGGCCCACCGTCATCGGTACCTGTCCGCAGACCGTCTACCACATCCCCCCGCCCGAGCTTGCAGCCTCGCCATTCAATGCACGCGACGCGTATGCAGGAGTATGTCTCGCCTTTCATAGCCTCGCAAGCGGTCGAAGATTCTTTGGTGATCGAGAGCTCCCCAGATTTGCGTCTATCCCTCCAACCTCTGGCTGGTACTGCCACTACAGGAGTCCGAATCGGAGGTGTAGGTGGCCTAGGTGCAGGTGGTGACGAGGATGAGAAGCGTGAACTGGTGGGGAGGAAGAAGGAAGGGGTTCTATGGGGCGCCGGGGTCTGGGAAGCGCTCAGCAGTCGAGCGCCGAGTAAGAACAAGTGGGAAAGTGCGCCAGGTCATCTCCAATCCATGATTAAGCTGACCTGCAGAGTTTTGGGTGGTGCTCGATAAATCAAGGATATATGAGGTGAGCAGTTGTGCTACACGAGATGCTTGCTACCAGCTGATGTTCAGTATCGAGACAACAACCTTGTTCAGCCTGAGTCTGCTCACGAGGTAATCGACCTCAAATTTGCCAGTGTGAGGGATGGAAGAGGCACTGATCGACGTTTTGGTGCGCATCGCGGTCAACCTGGACTTCACTGATGCTCAGTATTTGAAATTGTCACTCCGACACAAGGTCGAAGACTCTATCAAGCCACTTCGGAGCAAGAGATGAAGGTGAGTCAGGTGAGAAGGGCCAAACTGATGTCAGCAATGGCTCTATGCAATATGCAATGCCATCGAATCTTGCATCAACCAGACCTCATCCGTGCGGACCTTTGACACCTCGAAATTACGCAATGTCTCTGGATCGCTAGACGATCATGCTCTTCCCACACGTCGTTTGTTCCCCGGTATCCAACGAGGATTGGGTCTCGGACTACCTTTACCGACAATGTCAAACACCCCAGGCGCTCGCCGCTCGATGCCTCCGCCTGCTCGACCGTCTATCATCACTGATCCCGCGGACAGACGCCAGCGCAAGCCAAGTCTGAAAAAGGTCTTGCGACAGTCTGCAGAGATTGCCGGAGAAAAGTGGAATCATGTGCTCAATCACCGAAACTCGTCTGGCTTTGATCTCCCGCGTGCATCATTCCTTGCTCAGGCGGGTCGATCGAATAGTGGCCAAATGCCCATGCCATCAACCGCAGAGGAAGTGGTACGACCCACTTCGACTCCGCTGGAGAAATCGACAACAAGTCAAACGACTCATACAAGCCAGACAACTCAATCCCGCATCAGTGATCGCAGTTCCTGGTGTGATGAAGATGGTCAAGATGAAATTGAGAAGCGGGTGCTGGAAATGGCGGGCCTCGGAATTGGTGCAAGTCCCGGCTCAACGGCAATTGATCGGCGCGCCGTCAGCGATATTCCTCCGCGGACACCCAGTCATCGCGATACCAATGCTCCAACAGACATGGCTCGGACCCGGTCCGCAGAGATTCCACCACATCTGGCGGTGAAAGAACAGGTCGATATGAAGTTGTTGCGCAAAATAGCCGACATGCCCGAGAATAGCCAGTGTGCAGATTGTCGACGAAGCATGAAGAGCTCCAGGTGGGCCACATTGAGTAAGCGGTCCCTACCTGCTGCAAGTCAAGAGCTGACCGGCAGGCTTGCGAGACGTCCCGATGGTCATGTTCCTCTGCATACGTTGTGTCGGTGTACACCGCAGCTTGGGAACGCACATCTCGAAGCCTCGATCGGTAGATCTCGATATTTGGACACCCGAGTCAATCTCGCTTTCTCAAACATGGGGTAATACCAGAGGGAATGCTGTTTGGGAGGCGGAACGTGTGGACCGAGATCCTCCAAATGACGAGTGAGCTGCAGAATATCGAGTGAATGGATATGGCTAATGGGAAGGTTTGTGGGCGATTTTATTAGGGCAAAGTATGTCGAGGGGAAATGGCTGGCGCAGAATCAGCGCGTTATAATGGGTCTTCGGCCCGCGAATGTCGAGGTAGGAAGGGCGATCTGACCTGATGCTAATACCGATGTCAATGGTGAGGTATACAGTACAGCTTTATCTAGTCAAGCCTGGACATGTGGTTCTGGACAGACCATGTTGGCCAACTGTCACTGTTGTATCGCTGATGCCATTCGCGTTCGGATCTGACCTGCACGTGGACCCGGAGACATCAAATCATATCAGTAATACCGCGACCAACAGGGATGTCTCTGAAGCGTTGGATGAGGTCTTACGCACATCGTCATCAATCAGGCCACTCCTTTCGCTTGACGACTCCGTCTTTCATTACCAATGACAGCACTTCCTTTGCATTCAGATCCTGCCGTCGCGGATCGGCATGACTTCTGGGGCGCTCTGCGGGTCTCATCCTACTCATTGTTGACAGTCAATAGTACCAGGACAGAGGCCCTCTGCGTGTTCAGTCCTATTGACCTATTTCGTCCAGCACAGAATGGGTGAATCTCTGCACAGCGCCGAAGATTCGACCCACGCGACTCGCATGACTCACGAAGACGGGACTCACAGATCGACATTCTTTGCTGTATCCGATGGCGAGGTTCTACCTGTTGCAATAAACATGAGCGAAGCAGATTGGCAAAAGGCCATCACGATGGATGAGACGTACGTATCACTGCTCTGTATCCAGGATGATATCTGACAGTGGGGAAGAGAGTTGAGCGATTACCCCGAGAACCCTGACGCGGCGTACACCTACTTCCGACAAGCGTCGATACCGCCCTCGACACTTGCCGACGAAAGTGATTCTACTTTACAAGTGGGAACAATCGATACTAAGGGCAATCAAGACTGGGCGGATCAAATCAATGGCTCCCTCATCGATCCATCATATGCGGTGTATGAACTGCCCGATGAAGAGGAAGAAGCGCCTGATTATTGGCTAGGACAAGGATCTTCGATTTCACCGACCTCGCAGAGTGCTTCAGACTGTCCTCACGATGATTCATCCGCCATTTCACCTGCAGATCCCGCCATGTATCAACCATGGCGACCACATATCGCAAGGCCTGAGCGACATCGCCATTATTCTGCAGTATCAGAGACGGGTGTACCCGAATCCCCTTTTGGGAAAGAAAGGCACCATCATACCGATGCGGACTACACGTCTATCCTTTCCGCGGCTTTTGATCCCGAATATGACCCGTCCGTGATCTCCTTCGACCAGATTCTCCGCCGAGCCATTGTGGAGAATTCGGTGCCTGCCACGATTAGACGCGGAAAACACCCAACAGGATCTTCAATCTTTGGCTTGAAATCGAGACGAAACGGTACAAGTATGTCTCTCGGAGCGCAGGGATCAACTCGGACTGCTCTATCTGGCGTGAGGAGAGCGTGGACCGGACTGTTTTCAAAGAAGGTACAGTAGACCCGATCGAGATGAATAGAGGAAGCGGCTTTGACGGAGGACGTTTTGTTGCTTCTCAAGTGCATCGGAGCGCACGCACCGGAAGACGTGGTGGAGTCGGATGGATCGACTTGAGACAGTATGTACATACTGTGCGCGCTGTCCTCGCCACCGTCCGAACTGTTCGAGATGTTTCTCAAAAGACTACATCCTTTCAGTCGACCCTATGACGCGCGATGCCTGAGTGGCGGGGAGTCATCCTTTCACTCGAAGGGTCTTTCTCATTGCCAAAACACCACACAGCACATTACCCAAACGACCCATTATATCCTTGATTGGCTCTAATGACATTTCTCCCCGACCATTCTCGCTTTCACACTGTCTCGTCTGCTAACTCATCTGAAGAGCTTCTAATCTTGCTTCGTCGCCTGCTTGCTTGATAGATTGATCATCGCCGTTGGATGAGTTACGGGACTTACACTCGTCAAGACGAGGCTCAGTCCGATTGGGAACGTCTTGTTCAGGAAAGCTTCAAGCAAAGACATCTTTCACAATATGATTTATCTGATGACGACGATGAAGGCCTGATCATACCAACGACGTATGAAAGTGCAAAGACTGTGCCAGTATCGGAATATGAAGAGTCTAGCCATGTGCCGTAAGTCTATCAACGCTCTCAAGCCGTCCCGGATAGACAGCATCACTGATCATCTACTGTAGCTCTGCAGCTGGAATATACCCATGGTCTCCTGACGAAATGACAAACCACCCCGGTTCAATCTACACCATACCCACCGGCCCAGACCTCTTCTACCTCACCCATTCGTGCCCTGATCTGACCTCTACGCACCCGTCCGATTTCCAGTACTCCACCTCACTCTCGCCAACCGTATCGATCGCGAGCAGCGACAGCTCGACCCGCGGGATATCGCCTATCCTCAGTGCCATGCCTGGTCGCAAGGAGCCTTGGTCGCTGTCACATCAGAGTACGATGGACAACGGCTCGGTATACGATCCCGTGACGCTCACACCTCTGTCTAGTCGGTACAACGATGACGATAGGTCTGTCTTGTCTGCCGCTTCATCGAGAGATTACGCTTCAGGATCGGAATCTCCCAGTCCCACGGGATCAATCTACAATGGACATGCTTATAGTTCATCTCAAGTATCTTTCGACGATTTTATCGGTAAGGATGGTCGATGTATATCTCCGACAGAGCGAAAGAACACACAAGCTCTTCGAGATTTCTACGGTACAATACCAGACACCAACATCGATTTCTACCCCAACATTGATTCACCAGGCGAGCACGAACGGTCCCGCCGTTCTTCTTGGGCTTCAAGCCATGGTACAAGAAACAGTGTCCGATCCTTGGCTAGTAGTCTCAGGGATAAGACTTCCTCAGTGAGGTCTAGAGTCTCAGGGTGGAAGAGGGGACTGACAGGTGGTCAGAGGAGCGAGACGACGGGGAGATCGAGCTCTGTCCCGCCGAGTTCCAGCGCAAGAGGGTTCAGCTCGAGCTGGCGTAGGTAGGCGAGGATCCCCCATTGTATTAGAATACTTTCTTGAGGCTGCAGACCGACGGCATCACAAGAGACACTTGGGACCATTAGTGATAAAGACAAGAATGGTTCCACATGGCACAGCGATCGTCGCGAGCAGGCATGCGAGAGGAGTGGCTACTCACTTTCCGTCGCTAGCATGATGAGAGAGCAGGCTGAGGAAGCTACATCTTGGCCGTACGTGAAAGGACGTGAAAGGATGTCTCTGACGAGCTACATGGGTTGACTATTGGGATTGACTCGTGGAGCGGTCGTCAACTCCCTCTTCGATAAAGCTTTTTCTCCCTCTAACATCTTCCTCTCAGTCATTTTCCGATCTCGGGCACTATTGATATAAATCGCTGCAGTTGTAAACGAGCATCTCTTATACTCTCGCAGACATGTCTATCTCGACTGAGAAAGTGACTGCAATCTCCAAGGTATCTCTCACCGCAGAATCGCTCGAGGGACATAGGACTATCTTCTATGATTTCTCCCTCAAGCCTGGCAAACAGGGGACCAAGGGGTTCATCGCGACTGATTATGAGGAACGATACGCCTGGACCGCCGATTTGAACGGTACCATAGAGGCGTCAGAGCTCACGAGTGCTGTCAAGAAACGACTGATCTCGCAGTCAGGCATGGATGACGCCAAGACGCCGACTCAACGTTTTTGCAGATTTGTCGGAGTCGGTGAGTGGTCCGATCGAGATGCAAATGAGAGTGAGGAGGAATATCGAATGAGACAGATCAGATTGGGGATTGATGAGTATCTCTATTCGTTGGGAGACAAGGGGTCCGATGTTACCGTTTTGGCGGCAGAGATCCCCGATGAGCCTTCTGAGCGAACTACAGTGCCTGCAAAGAGTGCCTCAGGTGACAAGAGGCACTCTTCAGGTGACAAGTAGGGATCTTGGGACGATTATGAGGGATGTTGGTAAGGCATTGCACGTTTTGTCAGATATGCACTGCATCATGCGTCGATCGGCTTGGGAGAGACCCACGTCGCGTGATTCCTGTCATGCGATTTGAGCCTCGATATCCTGAATATATCATGTCACAAGCAATAGTATATATTAGAAGCTTATGCAGTAGGCTGTCATCACCCAGCCAAGCAGAGTTGTGCATGTCAAAACCCCGTCGTTCACCCGAGGGAGAGAGGGTTGATTACGATGACATCTATGAGCGAGTTTTCGGAAACGGCCGTCGAGATTTGGCATTCGTTCCTGGTATAGCGCGTATCGATCTGCGGCTGGATGCTTCCAGATCGACGCAATGTATAGAGTGTATAAAGTGATGGGTGATCGACTCTGATACATGCTCGGGAGTTACAAGGAGGTGGCCTGCGGGTGTGTTTGTGTATAAAGGGGTTTCGGACGCTGATCGACGGTTGATGACTGGATTTTAATGGAATTATCGGTTCGCGCAAAGCTAGCATAGTGGACTATCTTGGAGAAGGACGTCTTGTGACTTGCTGTGCCATGCAGGATCCTCGCGGGATTAGGTGATCCCATTCGCGTCGTTTGTGCATGCCTCGGTGAGCCATGGGATGGGGGGACCTAGGATGCATGCATGCTCTCTAAATGCCCTGAAAATTCAATGTCATGGTCGACGCGACTGAGTTTCTCGTGATAGTGTGGCTGTCAGGGCATGGGGACTCAGAGTGCTGCACACCTTCATGTTCCTATTCGACGATTCATCTTGCCCTTCATCGACATCATCTCCGACCTCCATGTGCATGCTCTAACGACCAGCAGACTCTTCAAGGATCAGTATCCATCTCTTCTAGGTATCTTGTATCGCTATTCTTCATCGACTACACTTTGCGTGGTGAAAAACCACCATTCCCCTTCCCGAGGTGTCGCTTCCACACTTTGAACCGTCATTTTGATTCCCTGATCCACCCCTTCAATTCCCTATACCCGCCTCACACATTTTCATCTCTTCTTTCATTCAAGTATCTTGTGCATTCTACATCTTGTATCCACCATCGACATGCCGGGACCGACGAAACGAACGCGAGCCACCTCTACACAGGAAGAGGCGGAAGATGCTTCCACCCCTCGAGAAGTATCTACTCCAACTTCCACCCCCACACGCAGACGGACCACCGCGTCATCGACATCGACAGCACCCACGACATTTACCACGCCGACACGACCCATCTTGACCCGTTCATCAGCTACGACCCCGACGATGAACCCGCCTCTGACGCGATCTAGCTCCATGTTCCTCCCCTCGACGCGTCGGAATGCCAACTCGGACTCATCCATAGGTACAGGTAGCACGGGTCTTCCTTCACCTGTGTCGTTGATCGCTACACCTACTGGGCGTGGTGGGACATTGACTAGGACGCAGAGTACGCCTAGTCTGGTCTCCCCAGCCCAGCTCAAATCTGCGGTGGCTGGTGGAAGCGGACCTAGCCGAGGTAAAGGCGATGACGAGGACCCTGATCCGCGTGGTGGGCGACGACCTGTTGGCAAGGGCAAGGAGAACATTCCTCCAAAGAAGGAAGAAGAGGAGGATGAGAACGGGTCGAGGAAGAGGATACGTGTTGCAAGGAGGTCGAGCACTGCTGCAAGTGCCAGAGCAAGAAGTGGCAGCGTCTCCTCTCTTCGCAGTGAAGCAACCGGTGAGCTGTCCTTGCTGGCGTGTAGCTGAACATCAGGCCGTTTACCTTCTGTTGCTCCTTCGACATGCTCTTCATTCTCTCGTCGCGCATCGCGTTTCCCTTCTCCCACTCCCTCCATGACATCCATCACCACTCCGTCCCTGGAAAGTTTCTCCTCCTTCACCTCTCTCGAACCTTCAAACCCCATCGACACGTTCATGGATCTCGACAGGACTCCGACCAAGCCGAAGACACGGGCGCAAGCTCAACAAGCGGCACAGCTGCCTTCACCGCCTTCTAGCCCATTTATCATGACTCCTCCTGACATCGACGCAACTGCCGACAGAATGAGTTTGGTGAGAATGCGAAGCGACGTTAGCGGTGATTCGACCGAGGTCGAGACTGATACCGAGGACGAGCCCAAGCGGAAACATACCAACCCGTACAAGCGTATCAAATCTTTCTTGCGATTGTCTACGTCGTCCAAGCAGACCATCGTTGGAAGAGAGGAGGAGACTCGCGCTCTACGGACGTATCTCGCCGATCAGAACAGCGTCGATGTTGGGCTGTACGTCTCAGGGCCCCCTGGAACCGGCAAGACTGCTACAGTATCGTCTCTAGGACGAGAGATGCGAAGCGAAGGGTGGCATTTCATCGAGGTAGGGTGTATGGGTCTCAAAGTCGCCGACGTCTGGCGACGACTCGGAGAACAAATGGGCTGCGGGAAGACAGAGCGCGAAGTCGTCGCGCATGTCGACTCTGGCTCCATCAGAACGTGAGGCATCTCGTGGCATACAAAGAAAGGCTGCTGATGGTATAGACTGATATTACTGGACGAGATCGATTCGCTACTGCCACCACCGCCGACCTCTGCGCCTCCGGCCGTATCTCATCTTCTCTCGAAGATCTTCTCCCTCCCGGTCCACACCAACGGACGAGTCAAGCTTGTTGGTATCTCGAACACCTTGGACCTGACCCTGCGAGCCCGACTTGTTCTGCCTGACGGAGCTAGCCCGCTCGTGTTGCCCTTCAAGGCGTATGTTGGATCAGACATGACCAACATTATCACTCATCGGCTGGCCATCGCCGAACCCACACCAGCCGAGGGTGAGGGAGTCAAAGTGGACCCGAAATCGGTCGAGCTCTTGACCAAAAAGGTCGAAGCGCAAAATGGAGATCTTCGGATGTGCCTCGGCGTCCTCTCCCTTGCCGTCACGCTCGCCGAGAGTGAATGGAGCAGAAAGGTCAAACAAGCCGAGACGACGGGCGCTACAGTACCTTTGGTCAAGATCTCCTTGGCGCACACGATCAAAGCTTTCAACTCGCACACTCAACAGCTCAAAGCTGCCGCCGGTTCGAGCAATACTGCAACGGCCAGTATCACCGGCAAGAAAATCCGATCGGTACCACTTCAGGGCAAAATGGTTCTACTCTCTGCTCTCGTCTTCTCCACACGAGTTCGAGCTGGTCTGTCCGGATGTCCAGCACCGGGCTCTGGAACCGGTACATCTACTCCAACATCAACTCCGAGCAAGTCTTCAGACGGCTTGACCACTGCCAATCTTTACGCCACCTATGTGCATCTCTTGTCGCATACTTCCAGTCCTTTCCCACCTAGTTCGGAATCGGATTACAGGGATCTGCTGTCAAACTTGGAGGTTTTGGGTCTCGTGGCGATTGCCAACGGTGCGTCGTCAATGTCTCGATCTGGTTCGGGATCTACGCGCAAGGGAGCACAAGGCGTCAAAGTCGAGCTTTGCGTCCGAGATGAGGAAATCAAGGAGGGACTAGGGTTGGTCGAAGGAGTCAAGGGGAAAGGTGTGGCAGAAGAGGAAGTCGGCAAAGTGTGGGACAGGGAAGATGCGAAGACCAAGCGGGCGAGGGAGAAGCTGTCCAAGGCGATCAGTGCCTTGTCAGAGGACCAATGAGGTTGTATCATTTAGGATCCAAGGGATCAGAAGGGGTATCTTTGGAGTTATGTTTGAACGATGTTGGATTGAAGATGATTACGATTCTTGTAGTGAGGTGATGTGGGTGGAAAAAGTAAGGAAAAGACCCGTATGACGAGTAGCTCTTAATATGATGCTCCATGTGAATGTATATGTAGTCCATGCTTGACACAAGGGTGCAACGAGTCGAAGGAATGAGGCTGGGACGCGTCGAGGGTTGATTTCATGTTGATTTAAAAATCAGACGCGTCGGGATCGGAGCCATCTCTTGACTCTTCTCTGTTTCTTGCTCGATCTCTTCACAAAGACCGCCGCCTCAAGATGACCCTGCCAGTGGCTGCTGAACCAGCAAGCAGAACAAACCCAGATCATGGTGCGGATCCCACATGAAGCGTTCGTGGTGCTGACAGCGTGTCAGAGGAATACCAATACCTCGATGTGATCCGACGTATCATTGCGACTGGACAAACTCGTCCAGACCGTACAGGGACCGGAACCATAGCTCTCTTTGCTCCTCCATCTTTACGATTCTCCTTGCGCAACAACACTTTGCCATTACTCACCACCAAGAGAGTCTTCACCCGAGGCGTGATTGAAGAGCTCTTATGGTTCGTGAGCGGTTGTACGGACGGCAAGAAGCTTTCGGAAAAGGGAGTGAATATATGGGAAGGTAATGGATCCCGAGAGTATTTGGACAAGGTGGGACTGGGACATCGAAGGGAAGGCGATTTGGGACCGGTGTATGGGTTTCAGTGGAGGCATTTCGGGGCAAAGTATGGGACGTGCGAGGATGATTATGCCGGACAAGGAGTGGATCAACTTCAAGAGGTCATTTGGAAGATTAAGAATAACCCAACGGATAGGAGGATAGTCCTCAGCGCTTGGAACCCGGCAGGTGAGGATCCCCTTGCGTCCGACCATTTGGAGGTGCTTGAGTTTGGCCCAGACTGACTGATGGTAGACCTCAAATTGATGGCGTTGCCGCCTTGTCACATGTTTTGTCAGTTTTTCGTCACTTTACCCGACGCTGCGGTCCAGGACGATAAGCCCAAACTCTCTTGTTTGATGTATCAACGTTCGTGCGATCTCGGTCTGGGCGTACCGTTCAATATCGCCTCGTACGCTCTTCTCACGCATATGATTGCGTATATCACCGATACCGAGCCATTCGAGTTTATACTTCAAATGGGAGATGCTCACGTGTACAAGGACCATGTGGAACCTCTCAAAGTGCAGTTGGAGAGGGAACCTAGAGATTTCCCCACGTTGAAGTTTACGAGATCGAAGGAAGAGGTAGGAGGGATTGATGGGTTCAAGACGGAAGATTTCGAAGTGGTGGGGTACAAGCCAATGGGCAAGATCGAGATGAAGATGTCGGTGAGTGGGGTCAATCTGACGAGTGAGGTAGAAACTGACAGGTACAGGCATGAGTAATATGGGAGGACTCGTGGCGGTGGTGTCTTGTATCATACTTCATGCAATGTCTTTGATCTACTCTACAACGCGTAACCCTACATCGACGTACCCAGTCCTCAGGTCGAAGTGGCGTCTCCAAACACCGTCAAGCCATACATAACGCCACCGAGTCTGTCCCAGGATATACGGCCTATTTGCGAGAAGAAGGCAAGGGTCGCGGTGGGGGCAAGATGGTGTTGCGATCAACCTGATACGACTTCATCCTGCCGGTCAGCACCAATACCATTGACCATTTCCAACTCACAATTGCCGTATGGTCCCAATAATCTCCGCTACGCAGAACTCAGCGACTGTCGCAAATGATTCCGCAGCACAACTTACCCGCCAGTCTCCCATTATCCGCCTCAAACTCGTACCTCTTCTGACCAGCATCTCGCCAGACATTGATCTTGAACCCGCCGGCTCTTCCGGTCAATTTGCATGATGCCACCAGCGAAATGTGGAACGAGGTCGTTTTCATACTATCAAAGAATGCTCTTGATTCCGATGGCATAATCTGAGAATGAGCCTCGGTTTGGGCAGAGTCAAGAGCTCACGTGAATATAGTCTCCGTCAATGGCTAGTACACGCTCGTGTCGACCAATGGCGATCTTACGCTGGACAGTGTATTTCTGAGAGTCAGCTTGGGCTCTGTGACCTCGAGAAGCTCACTTTGTAGGTCTGCGACATATCCGTGACGCCCGCACCGAATTTGGCCAATGGAGCAGGTTCACTCATCCTCTTGAATATCGACGCTTCAGGATTAGCCTGTGTAACCACTCCTCGTGGTAACGCTTACCGCTCGGATCTCCTCCTCTCCGATCGCCTATCCTCAAACCATGTTCCACAGCCCATTGTCGTCTGATCAAAGCTAGGTCGGTCCGCCCTTCGAGACTTGCAACGGTCCGATCAAGGGGCAAAGCAAGGGTCAAATCCGCCAGACAGAGTACCCAATCGGTAGAGGGACTTTGCAAGCGCTTCTTCTTGCACAGCACCTCTGTCAAATCGGCTATATACATGTCTGATGGCCTGATCATCAGCTCTTCCACATCTCGGTTGGTATGGTTGAGCTTACACGCTGAGAGTTGTGGTAAAATGGACATCGGCACTGGCCGTCACTCTTACTCTGAGCAGTACGGTCTTGCTTAAAGCAGAGCTAAGTCCGACGCTCCCCTTGAACGTTGAGCCCAAGACTCCGGGGAGATTCTCGTTTGAAGATGATAGTGAAGCAGCCATGCTGCTGGAGGCAGGAGGAGGTTGAGGTGTGTTGAAGCTGGGTCTTCCTTGAGCGGACGGTCGCGTGCGTATGACGGGCGCGATGATACGTGAGGGTCGTCTTTGAATTGTAGGTGCTTTGGCGGCGTTTTGACGCGCTATTTGTCAGCATAGATCGTGGTATTCTGGCCCACCTTGTGACTCGGTTGCGTGGACGATAGCAAATTGACCGTATGAGAATTTGGAAATCTGCGACTCCCTATCCAAGGCTACATGTCAGCACGATGTCCCAGCTAGGTCACAGGCAGGGACGGGAAAGGTGCCCCCTAGAGCTGTTTGACAGCTGACGAAAACGCATGGCGATCAAAGTCACACCGGATCCCTTTGTGCTGAACACGCCAAGGCTGTTTGTCCTACTCACGTGGAAAGTCTTCATCTACCTCCCCGTCATCCTCGACTATCCGCAATCCCCAGCCGACGGTAGACAGCCGATCTTCGGACTGATTTGAAAGGGATGGAGATCGACCTTCTTCCCAGTACTTGTACAGCCCAAATCCGGTCACCTCCTCCACCGTGGCGTCTTTCCGTGCTTTACATATAAGAGGCTTGGAGGGTGCATCTGAATGCGGAAAGTAAAGCTCTAAAGCGATAGAAGGGATATTTGATAGTGCCGCCACGGAAGCATAGAGCGATGCGAAAGGATTTGATATCGGCGTTTCCTCCTCTGTCGGGACGCTCGAAGTGGAGACGAGGTGGGGAATGTGCTTGTTGAGAAGGGCAGTAAGGGCAGAAGGGCCTGATATGGATTGTCTCTGGATGGGTTCTGGGATGAATTCCAGCTCGTCGCCTGGTTGAAACATTGAAGATCGGTTGCTGATTTGAGCGGGGTCGGGGAGTTCCCTCGTATCGTCGTCCAAGTCTCCTTCCTCTTCTTCTTCTATTTCATCATCGTCCACATCACTCCCTTCGTCGATCAGTGTCGAGCTGAGAGGTCCGGTGCTCTCGCCTCCGGTGATACCTAGTTGGCTGGGCCTGGCGCTTTGAGCGAGACTAGTGGAAGGCTCCGCCACCAGGAACCCAGAGTCTAAGCCACTTGTCTGACTTTCGTTCTCCTCGTCTATATCACCCGAAGTCACGCTCGTCGATAGAGTCGACTCGAGCAGTCCCGTGCCCTCTGCAACCCCTCCCATACCTCTTCCCGTAGTAATCACGCTCGTACCGGCCAAAGGTGGTTCCAAGATCTTTGGCACCGGTGCAGAATCAGACCGCGGCCGACCTGATGGCGAGAAGAACCCATCAGCCGTTGGCGTTCGAGTCAAAGCGATCCGACTGGAAGAAGGGACCGGTTGATCCACTGCAGAGGAAGAATTCGCTCTTCCTTCTTTCATCGATCTCCCGCCGGCTCTGCCTGATACTCGCATGCCCAAAGCTCCACTCCTCCCTCCCATGATTGTTTGAGTGTACTTTAGACCCCCACCTCCCGTTCGCTCATCCGATGCCCGGCGCCGTGGTCGTTCGGCCGTTTCGAGCGGTGGAGAATCCAAAGCTCGTTTGATCTCGGGCCATCGGTCTACATCGGAGAGCCCTGAGGCATTGATGTATGGGTTAAGAGCGAAAGAAGGGGTTAGTGAGATGATGCGAGGGGTGATGGAATCGTCTGAACTACGTAATGCCGACAGCCTAATGGCCTGAAGGATGTAGCTGGTGTGAGTGAATGAAAAGGTGGAAAGGCAAAACTCACTCTGGATCAGTGATCATCGCCATGGTGAATGTGTATACCTGATGATCATCCCTGGCTAGTGTTGCGCCGTCTAGTGTATGGCTGGCCTCGACGACAAGGTAAGAAGAGATGAGAATGTGTATTGGGTATGGTCGATCATGTCCAACCTGAAACGCGGGGCATTGTGCATTGAAACCACGTGACCCCCGCACCGTGTCGGGCAAATATTTCTGATATTTTGGAGATTCTTGCTGGCATTGTCACACTCACTACATCAACCATGTCAGGAACACTGATATCCTCCTTGGTCTGGGTACCGCGAGGCAAAGCAGCTTTACACCCAAAAAAGTATACCCTGGATGAGGACGAGATTGAGCGAGTTGGGAAATTGGGGGGACCGGGTGTCTTGGAGAAGCTGAGGGAGGAGATGGAGGGTCTGGACGTCGAGGGAGGGGAATGGGAGGAGTGAGTGCGGATGGGCTGGTCGCATGGTCGTGCTGACAACAGTGTCAATGAAGATGAGAATGATGAATCTGAAGACGATGAAGCGGACGGCGATGATGATGTCAAGATGGACGAGGACGAGAACAAGCCAAAGGTCAAATCTTCAGATCCCAGCGATATGTCGGCATTCAAGATGGACGAGTATGATGAGGAAGAGTCGGGAGGAGTCGGTGAGCCAATTCTCCTACTTGACACGGGTCATGAGCGCTGACAGGCAGCCATGGGCGCGTTTGCCAATGTCAAGGGGTTGCAATTTTACAGAGACAACAATGAGGATCCTTATATTACACTGAAAGAGGTGCGCCGAGATCATTGGGGAAGGATGCTGATGTGCAGGACGACGAAGATGAGGAGAGAGACGAGCTTGAGCTTCGACCGACAGACTCGATGTTGATCACCGCCCGAACAACTTCTGACCTTTCCGCGTTGGACTTTCACGTTTATGACGAACCCGAAGAAAACCTCTACGTCCACCACGATCTCATGCTCCCTTCTTTCCCCCTCTGTGTCGAATGGCTCGACTTCAACCCGTCCGCGCCCTCCACCTCTGGCAGCTACGTCGCTGTAGGTTCTTTCGACCCGACCATTGAGATCTGGGACGCAGATTTGGTCGACGGACTTTATCCGCATGCTATCCTTGGCCCTAGCCCAAGTCTTGAAAAGCCAGAGTTAAAAGCGAAAGGAACAGGGAAGAAGAAGAGGAGACAGGTTGTCGCTGACCCGAATTACCATGTTCAACCTGTTCTTTCGTTATCATGGACACCAAATCATCGACATTTGCTATTGTCAGGTTCGGCCGATGCTACGATAAAACTGTGGGACTTGACCAGGGAGAGCCCAATGGCGGCGGTGACGAGCTGGGACAATGTGCATGGCGGAGAGAAGATCCAGGCCGTGGAGTGGAACAAGAGCTCAAGTGGTGCAGGGCTGGACAAGGCGGTCTTGAGTGCGGGTTTCGATAGGGTGGTCAAGGTATGGGATTCTAGGGCGGTCAACGAAGGAATCGGGATCAAAGTGGGAAGCGATGTCGAGTGTGTCAGATGGGATCCTTGGGAGCCTACTTCGTTCTTTGTGAGTTCTTAGTGGAAAGATAAGGCCAGTGCTAATTCCAGGTGTCTTTGGAGAATGGTCTGATACTTGCATACGATTCGAGGACATTACCAAATGGCGCTGAGCCACTCAAGAATGGTCTAGGATCATTATCCACCGCTCAGCCCAAATACACCTTGTCGGCACATGATGGGGCTGCCTCTGCGCTGGATATCAATCCTCACATCCGAGGTTGTATCGTCACTGGAGGAATGGACAAGAACGTCAAGGTTTGGAATGTGTTGGACGAGGAGACTGAAGGGATCAAGGGGAGGAAAAGGGAAATCAGCTTGGTCACCAGTAGAGATCTGGGTTTGGTGCGTCATGACTCTGTTGGGTTAGCTGTGCTGACTTCTAGGGCAAGATCTTCACTGCTCGATTCAGCCCTGATCCAGAGACACCCCTCACCGTCGCTGCTGCTGGTTCCAAGGCGACTGTTCAAATTTGGGACATTGCTTCAAACGCTGGAGCAAGGAAGGCTTTCGGCGAGAGGCTGCGGCGACATGGACGAGAGCTGGGGGAGATCAAGAAGGGTGGAGGGATCGTCGGGATCCAAGATGAAGATGAGGACGTGTCTGACGACGAGCAATAGATTACGAATGTGGGATGTTGCAATGCATGCCACGCCAACTCTTACTCGAACTCGCTCACGAGATTCAGAGAGCCGCCAGAAAGCTAAACGCCTTGACTACCTGACTTCTCGGCTGGCGAGGTAGGCCTGCCAGTAGACATCCATTCCATCAACGAGACTCAGCTTCTTGGGCCTCCAGCCTGTCAAAGCAGTCAACAAGGTTGGATGGGCATGCAATGTCGACACCCAGGCCTTCTCCAGTGGCTCTTTGGCTTCTTTTGCTTTCCAGCCTTTGGCACCAGAGACTCGAACCACAGCATCGAGTATATCGGTCAATCGTTCTGTTTGTGGATTGGCAGCCAGGAATGTCTGCCCGCGAGCTAGATGTCCCTGCCCATCAGCTCTGACTCAAGGGATCGAGGGTTTCTGTACGTACGACTTCGGCGACTTTAAGGTATGCCTCCCCGAGATCATCCTGATGAATCGTCTGCCATCGTGTATCCTCCCTGACCAGCGTCTCAAACGTTTCTCCTTTCTTCGCGGCCTCATACGCGGCATTAAGTATAAAGTAAGCTACGAATGAACCGCCTCGTCCGTAGAGCATCGGTGGACGGATGACCACACCGTTGAACTCTTCGGCTTGTCATCAGTCGCGCTCACGTCCGAGTAATGCAACGACTTACAAGCTAGAACCGGGTTCTCGACATCTTTTCTCCATATCACATTCGTATTGACCTCTGTCCGTCCTTGTCGCTCATCAGTCCACGAGTCTAGCCCATGACCTTCTGTGGTCCAAGACCATAGTCCCCCAGTGTAGATATACGTAGGTCGAGGTGATCCTGCCGGTCTTTTGGAAATGAGCTTTTTAAAATGACTGACTATCGTCAATGCTTTATCGGCTCCTTTTGTCGCTGTGCAGTCCACCACTAATGATCAATATCGAATCTCCTGCGGGTAGAGGACACCACTTACACACATCGGCAGTCTCAGCGATAGGACCCCAAATTTGACGACCTTCCTCGGTGAGTGGATCACAGATTAAAGGAATGATCTCGTCTGCTGCGAAAGACTTTGCGTTTGAGCTCGAACGAGATTGACCGTATGTAATGTGTCCGGCTCGAGAGAACGATTGAGCCACGGAGGATCCGATGAACCCGCTTGCCCCGAATACGATGACCTTCATGGTTTGGGATGAGTTGGGATTGTTGGATGCTGATATTCGAGTGAGTTTTGGTTGCGCGATAGTGGAAGAGCCTATGTATCGCCTGATGAGAGCTGTGACAGCGGTATATATACGGAAGACGGAGAATCCAGATGAGTCAGCTGGTGGGATCGACGGAGCCTCCGTTGATAGTCATCTCAGCGGCTAGATCCTAGAGGTACCTGTGGAATGATTAGATCATTATTCAGCTTTGAGCGTGGCTTGGCTAGCACCTCCACATGGAGTCAGATGCGATGCATGATACATTGGAGAGAAGATGTGATCGTATGCTACAACGTACGGAGGTAGACCGCCTGCAGACCCCGCCTCACCGCCTTCCAGCTCGTCTTGTCCCATCAGAATCATACCACGCCTTGACCATCCTGCCGCTTTCTTGACCAATGACAAATACTGCTGAGTCAGACTGATGTTTATCAGAGATCATGAAGGGCTCACACTCCCTCTCCTCGGCCTCCATGCCCTCTTTGAACATTTCTCCAGTCCCTGGTCCTCCTTCGGGTACGGAATGATCCGAGGAAGCGTGATGGGCGGACAAATCTTGTAAAGATGGCAAACGAGCAAGGAATGACTATGGTCAGCTCGGGTGCTCTGATATGACTCACTTTCAGCAACATCGACAACAACTCGGCTTGCGGCTGATCGTCCAGACTATTCGTGAGCGCCGCGACAGAGCCCAGGAAGGCTTCAACTTACACGTCTGCTATCCTCCTTCCCCATCTGTACCACCAGCCATTGTTCCCCACTAGATGAGACAGTTTCACCGCTGGTGCCGAAGCATTCAAAGCTGATTTGACACGGTTGGCATATGGTGGAGGAAGTGGGAACGTTGTGAACTCGCTATGGGTCAGCTGTCATTTACACCTTTCACCTTACTTTAGCGAGAGGGTCTGTGCGAGCCAGAATGGGAGCTCAAGTTTGGCATTTTGATGTATCTAAGACGCGTCAGTCCAAGTCGGAGGACAGCAAAAGCACATACGTTCTCTTCTGTGCCTCCCTCTAGGTATCCCAATCCCGGTACATCGAGCGTGAAGCTGCAAGATAGTTTCTGTGGATTAAACTCGCTTTTGATGTGTTGCCACCTACATGATTGTCCGCCAAGATCGACTGCAAGCTGTAATATTCGTCGTCCATCTCCTCTCACAGTTGTCCCTCGTTGCATGTAACCTCTTGCACTGCACAAACATGAACTACCTTTGACGCGTCTCGGATCCGAAACTCACCCAAAAGCGGCGATGACCGAAGCAAAGAGTGGAGGGCGGGCAGTATTTTGGAAGTTTGCCAGGTCTGAGTGGGTCTGATCTCCAAGTCGACCCCTACCCCTCTACACAAACCTCTTCGTCGCTCGATCCTGGCTGTCAAGGAGAAGGAGGAAGATGACAGAACAGGACGCGATCATGGAGGCGGAAGCTGGTCCCTCAACGAGGCCCTCGTCTTTTCCGTCCTCCGGTTCACCCTTGACCTTTGACCTGCTCTCAGCCTGCAGGAGTATATACAGGGACTCTGGAGCGACATCAGCACAAGAGGCTGCATCTATAGGCATCGATGACTGCATCATCTCGGCTATCTACGATCCCACAAACCATGACCTTTCGAGTATGAGGATCTCACGCTCTCTTTCCAACCTTTTGTCACAACCTTCGACCGCACCGATCGTCATACGGCATTGTGGACCCATCCTATTGCAGCTACTTTCAATATGGCTAAATGACACTTCGAGTATATCTGTCGAGATATGGGAGAGCCGACTGTCCATCGTTGCCAGCTTGGCAGACATACGTCCGGATCTCTGGAGGTGTGTCCGCCTGCTGTTCATTTTCGAGATTGCTAACGCATAGCTTCATTGACGCCTTCATCTCCGTCTCGCCATTCCAAGCTTCCCCTCTGGCTCACATTCAGTCTCAAGAGTTCCATAATGCCGTCACATACCGGTTGCACGACCTTCTGCTCGCTTATAACCGACTACTCATCGCGGATCCAAACATTGCTAAACGAAATGAGTGGTCTCTCGATACCTTACACCTGCTCCGATCTCAACATCCGGATACAGGAGTCCGGCTCCTTGCTATCCAGGCGCTCAGTAGAGCCCGACAATGGAGCGAACAGAAATGGATGGAAGTCGAGCTGGAGAGCATAGGAAAGGTCGATGAGGTCGATTGCCCTGTTGCTTTCGGCTGGGAGTCAATCCGGGATGATACTGGTGTCACATTCAAAAGGACGATCATCGATGGATGGCTGTTCCCTGCCCGAGAAGCCCAACGAGTCGACCTTTGTGAGCCATTTTGTTGAATCTTGATCATGGGGAAACTTACCTTCAGATCGAGCAGACACTCCTGCCGTCGAAATGCAAGAGTCTTCCTCATTGTGCCTCACTCCATCCGACTTGACACCTCGAATCGCCCTCATCGCTGACACCATTCTGCTCCGCGCAACTCCTGTGACCACGACCACTTCCATACAACACGTGGCGACTTCCGCTGCGACCTCGGCATTGCGAGACATCATACCGTTATTGCAACTCGGTGTACCCACACTCTTCACCTCAACCCCTTCTTCCGGCAAGACACACATTTTGCACTACCTCTCATCCCAAATCTACCCCACTCAACAACCCACCAACCGGATCCTGACCATCCCCTTGGCCGACACTACCATTGATGTGAAAAGCTTGATAGGGACATATGTCTCTTCCCCAACCAAACCCGGCACTTTCGAATGGATGGAAGGAGCTTTAGCCAAGGCTGTGAGAGCAGGTCGATGGGTGGTCTTTGACGATATCGACCGAGCAAGTACCGAAATGCTGGTCACGGTCGCGGGTCTAGCTCGATCTCTACGACCTGGACGATCAGGACGACGAGGTCGATTAGCTGTACCTGGACGAGATGAGATCGAGGCAGGATCGGGTTTTGCAATGTTCGCAACGAGAACAATCCGGTCAGATATCGTCCCACCCAGCTTCTTTGGTCACCACAACTTTACCGAGGTCGTTCTCGATGCGCCGACCGATGAAGATATCCTTGCGATTCTCTCTGCAAGCTTTCCAAGGATACCGCAGAGCGCCACGAAGACGCTGGTGACGATTTGGCAGCTCCTTCGACCATTATCCAATATCGGGGGACCGGTCAAAGGGAGGGATATCGGTCTGAGAGATCTCGAAAAATGGTGTGCTCGTATTGATAGGAACCTCCCCTCGGCGGCTGTGCTTGCAGCACTGGAGAGCAATCCAAGCGGACCTTTTGCCAATCCGGTACTACAAGATGAGATCCTTCTCGAAGCTGCAGACACCTTCATGGCGTGGTTCGACGCCAGATCGTCGTCATTGGAGAAACGGGCCAGCATGATTCGTGTCGTAGCCGAGCATATAGGAATGGACGAGGAGAGAGCTTTCGCCCTGCTCGACACTCGTCGACCTGCTCTCGAGATATCGTCGTCGTCAAAGCAACTTCGCGTGGGAAGGTCCAGCATGCCAATATTCCCCTCGTCTCGACGTCAGCGACAGACAGATTCTCGTCCGTTCGCTATGACCAAGCCTTCTTTGGTCCTGCTAGAGCGCATCGCCGCCACTGCTTCAATGGGCGAGCCGACGCTTCTGGTCGGTGAGACTGGTACAGGGAAGACCACAGCAGTGCAACACATCGCCACGATATGCCGCAAACCGCTCACTGCGCTCAACTTGTCAACCCAGACCGAAAGCAGCGATCTTCTCGGTGGTTTCAAGCCGATAGATGCTGGGGTCGCAGCCCGTGTACTGCAAACTCAGTGGCAACAGCTCTTTACCGAGACTTTCTCTATGGCCAAGGCTCAGAATGGAGCGTACCTCGAAGCCGCTTCAAAGGCCCTTGCTGGTCGTAAATGGGCAAGGCTGGCCGAGTTATGGGCGTCTTCCGCCCGACGGGCGGTGGACAAGCTCACGAAGAAGGAGTAGGTCGCGTCGCACATTCTGGGCAGAACCCGCTGATTCTATAGTGAACAACCTTCAAACGGCGACTCGTCCCCTAGGAAACGACGAAAAGTCAACAGCAAGGTCACCAAAGCTGGATTGCAATGGCAATCTCTGCTGGTGGACATCGCCGACTTTGACTTGCACCATGTCAAGATGAAGAGCAAGCTTGTGTTTTCGTTTGTCGAAGGACCGCTGGTCAAGGCTCTGAGGGAAGGAGAATGGTAAGTCGGCATTCCGTGCACCTTGACTGAGAAACAGGCTCCTACTGGACGAGGTCAATCTGGCATCGCAAGAGACGCTAGAAGCTATATCTACCCTGCTCGAAGGCACTGCCGCCTCGCTCGTCTTGACAGAACGTGGAGATGTTGAACCCATTCCGCGACATCCCGACTTCCGCCTATTCGCGTGTATGAATCCAGCCACCGATGTGGGAAAGAAGGATCTACCGCCAAACCTTAGAGCTAGATTCACCGAGCTCTACGTCCCGCCCCCGGATGACGACAGGGAAGCTCTCACCACTATTGTCGCTCAATACCTCGGTGACGCGGCGGCTGGAGATCGAGCGGTCATTCTGGACGTGGTGGAGATGTACTCGACGCTCAAAAGACTGTCAGCTACCAAGGAGATTGTGGATGGCTCGAATACAGCTCCGCATTTCAGTATGCGAACTCTCGCTCGAGCCCTCATGTTCGCGGTAGAGACGGCGCCAATCTTTGGCCTCCGACGTGGTCTTTGGGAAGGTTGCTTGATGGCGTTTACCATGTCTCTAGACCTCGACTCTGCTCAAAAAGCTCATGCCGTTTGCGAAAAGTACCTCTTGTCACCGATGAAAAATGCTCGAGCGGTCTTGTCGCAGATCCCCTCGCTCCCGACTGGAGCTGATCCCGATGACTATGTTCGATTCGGCCCGTTTTGGCTCAAACATGGTCCACTTCCGCCCGCAGTGGAAGACCGATACGTTATCACCCCATCGGTCCAGGCCAAATTGTCGGATCTCGCTCGAGTCATCTTGACGCATCGATATCCCGTCCTCATTCAAGGGCCAACATCAGCCGGAAAAACAAGTGCCGTCGAATTCCTCGCCAAACAAACCGGACATCGGTTCGTCCGAATCAACAATCACGAGCACACCGATATTCAGGAATACCTTGGGACGTACGTTACCGATCCTCAGAGTGGAAATTTGGTTTTCCAGGAAGGTCTGCTCGTCACGGCTGTCCGGCAAGGTCATTGGATTGTGCTTGATGAGCTCAATTTGGCACCCACCGATGTCCTTGAAGCACTCAACCGATTGTTGGACGATAATCGAGAACTTGTCATTCCGGAGACTCAGGAGGTTATCAAACCTCACCCGAACTTTATTCTGTTTGCAACGCAAAATCCTCCCGGATTATATGCCGGCCGTAAGGTACTATCCAGAGCTTTCCGCAATCGATTCTTGGAGGTACACTTTGATGATGTGCCCAAGGACGAGCTGGAGACGATCCTCTGCCAGCGATGTCAAGTCGCCCCCTCATACGCCAAGAAGATTGTGCAGGTATTCGAGGAGCTTAGACACCGACGACAGGCATCTCGAGTCTTCGAGTCCAAATCATCCTTCGCAACGTTGCGAGACCTGTTCCGATGGGCCGAACGAGGAGCTGTGGGCTACGAACAGCTCGCCAATGACGGCTACATGCTCCTAGCGGAAAGGGCACGACAACCAGAGGACAAGACTGTAATCAAGACGGTCATTGAGGATATCATGAAAATCACAATCGACGAATCGTCGATGTATCGCCTCTTTGACTCCTCTGCGAGTGCCTTGGCGCGCTTATCGTTCAATACCGTACCACCGGCTTCGATGGTCTGGACCAACGCGATGCAAAGACTATTTGCTCTGGTCGCTTCCGCTCTGGCGCACAATGAGCCCGTGCTGCTGGTAGGGGAGACTGGTTGTGGAAAGACCTCTATATGCGAGGTTGTTTCTGCAGCTTTCGCTCAGCGCATGGTAGGCGTCAATTGTCATCAGAACATGGAGACTGCGGACTTGCTGGGAAGTCAAAGACCCGTTCGAAACCGACATGAACGACGGGCAAAGGTCATCGCTGCTCTCAGTGCTTTGGCACCTATACCTGCTTCGGCATCAGACGACGAGCTCGCTTCGATCTGTCAGAACTTGCTCAGAAACCCCGAAATGGATCACGAAGCGGTCCGAGCTATCGAGCGAGAAATCAAGGCCTTCAGCGCACTATTCGAATGGTCAGACGGACCTCTTGTCCATGCTATGATGAAGGGTGACCTATTACTCTTGGACGAAGTATCCCTGGCGGATGACTCGGTCTTGGAACGTCTCAACTCTGTCTTGGAGCCCGGGAGAACGCTTGTCCTCGCTGAGAAAGGAGGAACGGATATCGATGAAGCAACCCTGGTCGCTCATTCCAACTTCCACGTCGTTGCTACGATGAATCCGGGAGGTGACTTTGGAAAGAAGGAGCTATCACCTGCACTTCGAAATCGATTCACGGAGATTTGGGTCCCGCCTCTTGACGACAGGAGCGACCTGCTCCAGATTATCGGCCAATCGTGGCAGAACAAGTTGCTAGAGCCCTGTGGACCGCTCATCCTGGACTTCTTTGCTTGGTTCGGCCAACGGGTTGGCGATACTGCTGGACTTGGATTGCGTGATATTCTCGCTTGGGTCAATTTTGCGGACATGATCATTCGACAGGGTCAGCTTGATATAGCGCAAGCCTACCATCATGGAGGTCAGCTGGTTCTTGTGGACGGTTTGGAGTCTCTTCCCCAGATCGCTGGCATGTCAGTTGCATCTGTCGCGATCCTACGAAACGATTGCATGACGGAGCTCTCTCGACTCGCCAGCTCACTTGGGGGTCAGGCAAACTACACACCTACAGCAGAGATACGTATCAACGAGACCACTATCAGTGTCGGCGGTTTCGGCATACAACGGGGATCACTCGAAGCCCAGGACGTGCAATTCCGACTTGAAGCACCTACGACTGCTCTCAACGCTATGCGAGTGCTTAGAGGTTGTCAGTTGCCCAAAGCCATCCTGCTGGAAGGTTCACCCGGAGTCGGTAAAACCAGCTTGGTATCAGCCCTGGCGGCTATGTCGGGACATCATCTGCAACGGATCAATCTGTCAGATCAGACCGATCTTATCGATCTGTTCGGCTCGGATCTACCGGTCGAAGGTGGCGCCGCAGGGGAATTTCAATGGCGAGATGCCGCTTTCCTTGACGCAATGCAGAAGGGAGACTGGGTTTTGCTGGACGAGATGAATCTAGCCTCACAAACTGTACTTGAGGGTCTCAACGCGGTACTGGATCATCGAGGAACTGTCTATATTCCGGAGCTAGGACGATCGTTCGACCGACATCCTGACTTTAGAGTCTTCGCGGCACAGAACCCGCTTCAACAGGGAGGTGGCAGAAAAGGATTACCTAAAAGTTTCCTCAATCGATTCACCAAAGTGTATCTACAAGAGCATACACCAGAAGATCTGTTGATGATCTGCAAATCTATTCATCCCATGGATGAGGAAATTGTCAAGAAGATGATCACCTTTAACGAAGCGATCCGGGAAGCTACAATGGTGTCAAGGACCATCGGAATGGAGGGTAGTCCATGGGAGTTCAACTTGCGTGATCTGTTTCGGTGGTTCTCACTGCTCTCCGCGCCGAATGGTCTGGAAGGAAGCTCGAGCCCGCTTGAACATCTGCGGTTGGTATACATTCATCGTTTCCGAAATGCTCGGGACCGACTTGCCGTGTCGGAGCTCTTCAACCGGATCTTCGAGATCGATGCCTCCTCAACTCGACCGACACCATTCCTCACGCCCTCACATCTGCAAATCGGTCATTCGCTGGTAGCCCGTTCGACATCGGGACATGCCACCATTGGTACCACTTTGCCGCATCAACACCTTGATCTAGCAGAGTCTGTTTTGAAGTCGATTGAGATGGGTTGGCTGGTCATTCTAGCTGGAAGCAGCGGTATCGGCAAGCGCAGAATCATCAGGGCCATAGCCGACGGTGCTGGCCGTTCTTTGGGCGAATTTGCGATGCACCCGGGAGTCGATACGTCGGAAATATTGGGGTCATTTGAACAGCAAGACTTTGGTAGACTCGTCGACAATCTCTACACTGCTCTGACCGAGTTGGTGGACAGCTCGGCGTTGAGCAGCCGTCCGCTGTCTGCGTACAAGGATCAGTTGCGCAGTGCCAAGGAGGCTTGCCGCACATCCACAGCATCCACAAACGGAACGATTATCGCCGCTTTCGCCAACATGGCCGAGACCATCATCGAGGCGGCGGAGGGAACTAAGGGTGCCGAAAAAGCTCGAATGGCACTCAAGACCCTATCGAAAGCTGGTCCGAACTCTACGGGTTTTGCATGGGTCGACGGTCAGCTCTTGGACGCGCTACGAAACGGCGGATGGTACCTCATTTCCAACGCAAATCTCTGCAGTGCCAGTGTCCTCGATCGGCTCAATTCTCTTTGCGAAAACAATGGTGTCTTGGTTCTATCGGAAAAGGGCAGCGAGACTGGCACACCCGAAGTGATCAGGCCCCATCCAGATTTCAGGTTGTTCATGACTTTCGATCCTCGATATGGAGAGCTTTCACGTGCCATGAGAAATCGAGGGGTCGAGTTGTATGTCGAGTCGGTAACTGAGGGTCACGAGGAGCCACCCGTCTTGCCTCATGCGCTTGCCGAGCAATCCATCTTGCAGTCTCTGGCCTTGTTGGATGCGGCAGAGATCACAACCGCATCGTTCGTGGCAAACGAGGTGGTTTTGCAGAATGCCGCTGGTCAAGCCTATCTCGATCGACTTCTAGCCGACAGATCGTTCGGACAGCATGTGAAAGCTTTCTTAGCGGATCCCACGATGCATGAACACTTGCAGCAAATCACCGAACATCTGACACTGCCGACCGATTTCAAGAAGAATCTGGTGAGTCATGAACATTTATCAGTTGCAGACTCTGACGACAGCCCATCGATATATCCACCAACCCGCAGGTGAAGGCGGTAGACATCAATATCATCTTCCGCTTGTTGCAGTTATTCCTGCGCAATATCGACCAAAAAATCGCTATCGAAACTTTCGTCTCTATGTCCGCGAACAACAAGTCGATCTTGGCTCTCTCTGTCCATGCGTCACGACGAGGTGTGACTCGAGGTAAAAAGGCTGCCGGTGCCGAGTTGTGGCCGTTCATATCCTCGATACGAACTTATTTGGCCGAATCATTGGGTCCAGTCGTTGCCGAATCGAGTATCTCCACCCCGGTCAGTCAATCTCACTGCATCTACTACGATCGACTGACTTATCAGTCTCGAGTGCACGACGTTGAACAGATACTTGTTCTCCTGGGTATACTGGAATCTCGAGCTCGATCCACAACTTTCGACTTTTCCGCCACGCAGCTCCTAGCCCAGTGGCTCAGGGATCTCTTGTCAAATGTACCGACTCTGCAGTCGTCTTTGATCCACCTTAATTCTCTTGCTCAAACCGTTGAGATCACTACGGGTCAAGGACAAAGCGAGATTTGGGCGTTGATGCGAAAGCCGGATGACAGGTTGATTTTGGAGGAAGGAACCAGGGCTTTATTGAACAATGTACGAGATCCTGGTCAGTTGCCTCTCCAAGATATAGACATATCGCTCACTTGCTAGCTCTCCGTTACTCAATGCTTCAAGCTCTTGTTGCAGCCACTGCGAAGCATGCTTCGGGCACTCTGAAGGATCTTGAACAGCTGGTACAGTCCATGCCCACTTTGCCTATTGCAGCAAAAGGGAAATGGATGAACAACGAAGTACTGTCTGACCTCGAGCTCGTCGCGCTATCCTCTGCCCTCGTTGGTGTCAGTCAACATTCATATCGGCTTTCACGCAAGTGCTGATCTATAGTCGGCGTCTCAGGACAGCTTGAGAGTACTGGTTAGTGAACCCAATGCCAACCTCCTCGACTATGTCGACCTTGGTTGTGTGGGATCTGAAGGTACGCTTTGATAGCCTGTCGCGCCTATCCCGCTGACTTGCAGCGACCACACCGAGCACGCTTTTCTCCGCGTTGACTACTTGGATGAGCACCGCCTGGTCGGGTCAGAACGACGAGGAGGTGGGTCATCTGGCATCATTTACCTCAAGCGCGTCTGATAGCCAGAACCGAGGACCAGCCGCCATCTTCTCACCGACCTCGCTGAGTTCTGTGCTTCGTTTTAGGTAGGGGTTCCCAGCGAATCCTGCTGACTTCGTAGCGGACAGAGGAAAACAGCGATGTCCGAGATCCCGCAGCAAGAAGAAGCCTTGCGTTTCGCCATCGATTCGGTTCTATGGCGAGCTAGACAGAAGCCTCAACCCAGACGGGAGACACTACAGGTCGTTCTTAGCGCTTTGGCCATGGTGAGCGAGATGCCTCGACTACCAGCGACCAACCACTAATTCCCGCCAGATGCTTTCAGCCTTTGGTCTCCAGGTTGATCCGAAACAAATGCCGACTACACTGCTTGAGCAGCTGCGGGATACCTTCGCCGGCAATGGCATTCCGACTTGGCTCACGGAGGGGTACAGAAGCACCCTGAGCGAAGCCGTCACCGCTGTCGATCCCATCGAGCCAACCCTGGCAGACCTGGCCAGCTTGTACATCGGTCTTTCCCAGCTCGTCGTCAGATTGTACGTCACCAACATCCCGATTGATCCGGCTGTGAGGCGTATTCTGCTTGGCGAGGTGATCTCGCAACGCATCGCGCTCCTACGCGAAGAACTTGATGCTATCCAAGCTGGCGATATGCGGCTCAAAGGGACTGCAGACTCAAGGCGGACTGTCGACACCCAGTCTCGACTCGATGAGGTACTAGCGGAGCAGTCAGCGTTAGGTCCCTCATCCTCTCGCTCTGCGGTAGTCGCTCGACTCAACGTTTTGTTCAACGAGGTCCACGGGTTCGTAGAGGATGCACTGCAGCCTATTCAGGCGAAACAACTGGTTGAATCGCTGAAACGATACGACACGCAGGCATTACAACGAGAAGAAGCTTTCCAGGCCGTCACTGCGGCCTTCATACATCGCTTGGAGTCGAATTACAAAGACATGGCCGACCTTGTCCAGCCCATTGTCACGGCTGTGTACCTCACCAAGTTTGGTTTCCGCATGCTGGCGAGGCAGGCACAGCTCGAGCGAGCGAACCGTTCGGATCTGGCGGTATCTATCTTGTCCTTCCCTACACCTGCCCTGCTCAATGTCACTTCAACCGATATCTTATCGCACATACTCGGCGCTGCATCTGTCGCCCGAACCCTGGCTATCGAGACTCGCCGGTCGACCAATCTTCCGGTCTTCATGACTGCTATCGACAACCTCTACTCGACGTGGAGTGCTATCAGACTGAGGGAGCAGCGTGATGCCCAAGAAGCCGACAGTCTATATCGAGTCAAGAAGACTGATGTCGAAGTTCTGTCAGATGTCGAACAGGAAGAAAAAGAGTTCAAAGAGCTTTTCCCTTCGTTCGAAGGTGTCGGTGAAGAAACAGACAAAGACGAGCCAGAAGTCCAAGTCAGACCGAAGGAAGATGGCAAATTCACATCTGATCACGTTTTGGCATTTCATCGCCTCCTTATCTCTGCGTACAACGATTCGGCCTCGACAAACACCTACACCGATGCTGTGGACCAGTTGGTCGGATATCTCGATGCTTACAATTACGACGAATCGCTCGATGAAACGAGTCTGGCATTCCAGATCCAACAGCTTCATCGACGTGGGGAAGAAGTATCTTCCATCACGGTGCAGCCCAACTTTTACCTCTCGCCAAACGAGCCCGAAGTACGAAAGGCGCATTCCATCCTGACTCGGATGACTTCACGCCTGGCATCCCTGATTGCAGAATGGCCAGAGCAGATGGTCTTGCAGCATATCCTCGACCGAGTCGAAAGAGTACTGGCACTCGACTTGCGGTCGTCTGTGGCCAAAGTGCTTTCTGCTCTCGAAGGCTTGCTCCTCCACACAGACGATTGGGAAGGATATGCCAACAAGGAGAATTCGCTCAAGGCTTATCAGACTGAAATGTCAAATTTGATCATTGAATGGAGAAAACTCGAGTTGGCCTCGTGGATGAGATTGCTCGAGGATCAAGCCAAGGCGTATATCGATTCCGATGCGGAATGGACGTTGCGACTTTACGGTGCACTCATTCATGGCTCGTTGAGTGCTGCCAACGCCGAAGAACACATCAGAACGGTGCTGCCTCTGCTTAACACGTACCTATCGTCCTCGACTCTCGGTCACTATGCTACTCGGCTGTCGACTCTGCGTGCATTCGAAAAGATGGCCAATGAAATGGCATTGCTGTCAACCTCGGCCGACCACGTCAAATCCCTTCGGAACATTTCCACATTGCTTCATAATGTCTTAGCCAACTCGACCCTATTTGCACCGCGCATTTCCGATTCTCTGGCGGCCCAAAGAGCGGCTCTGGATAAGAGTATCAAAGATTACGTGCGACTAGCAAGCTGGAAGGATGTCAATGTCTATGCGCTGAAGGCATCCGCGGTCAACTCTCATCGACATCTTCATCGTTCGATCCGAAAGTTCCGAGCTGCTCTATCGCAGCCTGTAAGCCCAATCTTGGCCGATTTGAACTCGCTCTGTCCCCAAGAGCCCGCGCAGCAGGGATCTATCCCCGCTACTGTTCTGCCCGATGTGAGGCCTCCTCCGAGCGACTCGATCGTAGCGCGAGGTGAAGCCGATCTTCCTGACCACTTGGTAAGGCTTGAAAGCACATTTGGGCGATATCTGTCTGTCATGACCTCCGCTGCAAGGAAGCAAGGCGATCGAGAAGGTATCGCATCAGCTCTGGACGGCATCGCTATTGACATCATCGAGACGGTCCAGGAGCTGGCCAAGGCTACACCGTCGACCTTGACCGAGGAGAACAAGAAGATTGTCAACAATCTGGCAAGTCGTAAACGGAAAGCCTTTTCGGACCTGCTTAAAGCCCTTCGAGCTTCCGGATTCTCAAACAGCGTCCGAGCGGATGCTCTCAATCATCAGAAGGATGCCTCGTGGCTAGCCGCAAGACCCCCTCTTGCCATCGTCCGAGCCGAAGGGTTGGTGCAATCCGAAGCGGTAAACAAGATCAACGGTTATCATGCGAGAATGGGTGTTCTGATGATCGCTCTGCGAGAGGCCTTCAACGGACACAATGATGATATCAACTCGCAGGATTTGGAAAGAGGCATAGGATTTGTGGAGTCAATCTACGCAACATCGCTCCAACAACGTGACGTGTAAGCTGCTCCGTGCTATTGGACTTTTGCGTACTGATCTCCTAGTCTCACTGCACAATTCGACGCGCTTGATGATTTGTCCGGTACGGTTTCCCGTTTGCGCGACCTCGCCGCAGCCGATAAACTTGTTGGAGGTCAAGTCGCCAAAAGCCAGCTGCCCAAGGCAGAGATGGCTCTCGTGCAACTCGATGAAGCACTGGCGGAAATCGAAGAAGGCATACGAGTCTTCAGGAGTCTTGAAGGCAGACCTGTCTCAGTTGGAGATCTTGCGCCGGTGGCAGACCTGCGCTCACAAATCAAGCCTTTGATGGCGTCCTTGTCCGCTGCGAATCAGTCGAGCAGGGTGGCTGGGCAGCTTTTGTACACTCAAGGTGAGCACCGCTGTGGCTTGATCGGATTGTGGCTGACGGATAGACGAGATCTCTCTAATCCCACAAGCTCAAACCTGGCTTGCATCAGCCGTCTCGCAACTGCAAGGAAAGAGCTCAGCCTCACCGGAGCTCAGACATCTTTACGATCCAGTCATCAAACTTGCCTCAGGTATCGAGATTCAGATGACCGATGCCGCTGTCGAGGATCTGCCCCTGCAGATATGGAGAAGCAGCGATGACCTCATCCAGAGGCTATTGGTGGTAGCACAGCAAATCAAGTCGGATATGCCGGACAACAAAGAGGACGAGCGGCTACACGTGCCCATCGAGACCAAAAACACACAAGCTCTTGTGGCTTCATTGCACATCGGCGCAATTCTCCAGGCGACTGAGCAATTCATCCAAAAGGTGTCGGATCGACTAGGCACCACCAATACGTCGGCGACCGGACTGGTTATTGCCCGGATACTTCCATTCGTCGAGGTCATCTTATCGGTCTATGCCTCAATCTTGAAGCACACTGCCTATAATGTCAAAGCGACGTATAAGCTCGCCTATGTGACTGGAAGGGTTATGCTGGACCTCGCTCAGAAAGGATTCTGCAAGCCTCAGGAACCCGACGATTCAAAAGACCAAGATGGCGGAGAGGGCACCGTCGAGGGCACGGGTATGGGTGCTGGTTCAGGGGAGAAGAATGTGTCCAACGAGATTACCGAAGAGTCACAGGTTGAGGGTCTTCAAGGTGAAGAAGAGGAAGAAGGCGACGATGAGGGCAACAAAGACGAAGATGACGCTGTTTCTATGGATGATGATTTTGATGGTGATATGGGAGAGGGCAAGGAAAAGGAAGATGGTGAAGGTGGCGACGACGAGGAAGAGGAGGATCACGATGAACACGTAGGCGATGTTGATCCGCTAGACCCTGGGGCGGTGGACGAGAAATTCTGGGGTGATGAGAAGCAGGAAGAGAAGAAGGATGAGGGACGGGAGGATCTGATGGATCAAGGTCAAGAGGAAAGTGGGGAGGCGGAGTTGAGTGCGAAGGAGAAGGAGCAAGAGAAGAATGCCGACAAGAAGGATGAAAAGAAGGAAGACGATCAAGCCAAGGAAACTGAAGGGAATGAGCAAGAACAAGCCGAAGGGCAGGACGGCCAAGGCGAAGAAATGGAAGGCGAAGAGATGGAGCAGGATGGCGATGAACAAGGTCCTGAAGGTGAGGATGAAGCCGGTCAGCGAGCGCCTGTCCAGGATGAAGTGGCTGCTCCCGAAGGCGATACCCTCGATTTGCCGGAAGATCTGGACTTTGAAGAGGATGAAGGAATGAATGACGACCTGAACATGGACGATAAGGCTTTGCCGGAAGACGAGGAGCGTGAAGCAGAAAAGGAGACTAACGATATCGACATGGCTTCTCAAGACGATGGAGAGACGATGGACGATGCCCCGCCCGCGATGGATCCCACTGAGAAGGACAGCAAGGAGGAAGAAGCTCAATTGGAGCAAAACCTTGATGTTTCCGCTTCGAATGACGTGTCCAATCAAGAGAACGACACGGCCGGAGGAGCATCAGGTCAGGGAGAGGAAGAGAAACAGGAGGACAAAGAGGGAGAGCACGGTGAGGACGCCGAAATGGCCGAAGAGGAGAATGAGGCAGATCCGGCTGGCCAGGGGTGAGTATACTTCGCAATGCTCCTCATTACAATATAACTGACACGTAGTGCTGCGCCAAAACAAGCCGGAGCGCCATCAGGAGATCAAGACGATCAGGCTGATGGACCCATCGATTCAGCTGGAGCGCCAGTCGCTTCGGACGGCCAAGTTCAACGGCAACAACGCAGCCTCGGCGATATCATGAAAGAAATCCGAAGACGTCGAGACGAGATTTTGTCGCAGCAAACACAAGATAACCCGACGGATCGGTCTGATGCTCCTCAAGAAGCTGGTGGACAGGTGGAATATCTCGGCGAGGAGGATGAAGGGGATGATCAAGCTTTAGGCGCAGCGGGCGAGGAGGAAAGGCAAAAATTGGCCGATCTCAACATCATCGATGAAGACGATCAAGAGCAGCCAAGCGCTCCTCCAAGAGGGATGGAGGATGTCGAGGAGGAAGACCAACAGGATGATCCTACCCCAAGACAGACGGCCGAGCGTGCTATCAAGCAGGAAGCGGACGAGCAATCGCGTCCGAACGAGAAGGCATTGACTGGTACCGATATCGGTGGAAACGCTCCGACGGACCGACCTGATGAGTCGATGGACGTTGACACTGAAGACGGCTTGGAAGGCGTCAAACCAGAGATTGAGGACGCGGCCGATGACAACGAAGTCGAGCTGAATGAGGACACGAAACTCGTAGTGTCGGACACGGACGGAGAGGCAACATGGCGTCAGTACGCTGCGCTGACTAGTGATCTCTCCTACGCTTTGTGCGAGCAGCTTCGACTCATCTTGGAACCCACGTTGGCCACTCGACTCCAGGGAGATTTCCGAACCGGTAAACGACTCAACATGCGAAAGATTATCCCTTACATCGCAAGCGAGTACACCAAGGACAAGATCTGGCTTCGACGAACCAAGCCTTCCCGCCGAGAATATCAAGTCCTCCTATCCCTCGACGACAGTCGATCCATGGCCGATAGCCATTCGGTCCATCTTGCCTATCAAACCCTCGCTCTGGTCAGTCAGGCCCTGAACAAGCTCGAGGTGGGTCAAGTGGGAATCGCCAAGTTTGGAGAATCCGTCGATATACTTCATCCCTTTGGCACTGGCTTCTCAGAAGCCGACGGCGCAAAAGTGATGGCTTCTTTCGGGTTTGACCAACATCGTACCGACGTGGTCAGGCTTGTTGAAAGGACTCTGTCTTTCCTCAGTGAGGCGAGGCAATCCCAAGCGGCCAGTTCGAGCGCCCCCGATCTATGGCAATTGCAGATTATCATCTCGGACGGGGTGTGTCAAGATCACGCCAAATTACGAACCTTGCTTCGGAAAGCGCTAGAAGAAAGAGTCATGATTGTCTTCATCATCATCGACTCGTTGCATACCTCGCCCAACAACGTACCGGCCAAGACGGACAGTGGGAACGGGGCTGCAAAGGGAGGGGCGAACGCTCGACCGAGTATACTGTCGATGCAGACGGTAGAGTACAAGAATGTCAATGGGGAAATGTCGCTGGAAATGACGAGATATCTCGATACGTTCCCGTTCGAATTTTTCGTGGTATTGCGGGATGTGGAGGCTTTACCTGGAGTGTTGAGTGATACTTTACGACAATGGATGATGAGGGTCAGCCAGTCGCAAGAGTGAGGAGTGGATGGTGGTGCGATGGTAATGATAACGATCTGTATGAACGTGCGAATGCTGTGTGTACCGTATCATAGCAATAAGTAGATGATCATAGAAGGATTCTACCCAATGTATGTACCACTATTTTGCTCCGAGTCATTGGAAGGATCATCGACTGGCTTGCAATAGAGATTGCCTTTCCACCACGATATAGAATACAACTCGAATGCATGTTATGACAAAGGATGCAGCATGATACTACAAATGCAACGCCCCCACCTACCGCCTTCCCCCTCTTACCCCTTTACCCGAAACACCTCTGACCGACTTTCCACCGGTCCCTTTCCTCGCTACACCCTTTCCACCCGTGGTCTTCCTCGTTGTCTTCCCGCCGATCGTCTTCCCGCCCGTTCTGGGCCTCTTGCCCACGGGTCGCTCGATCACCTCTGGCGAATCATCAGAATCTTCTTCGCTCTCATCTTCATCCCCAGCCAATGTGATGGGGTTCCTGTTGGATCCCAAGTTGTTTGTGGCTGGTCCATTCGCAGCACCTCCCGTAGTGTTGACATTCACACTACCACTGGTCACTCTCGTGCTGGCACGTCGAGGCCGATTGGTACTTGTAGCCGGCGAATGCGGAGCTGCCACAATAGTGTCCGCCGGAGAGACGGCGGAATGTACAGTGACATTGTCGTCCTCTACAGTAATTTCCTCCATACCCGTATACAGCGACGTGACCATTTGTCGCATCGAAATCGGTTCTCCAGCTTGTCCGTCGCCCAAGTTCCTCTCTGATGCGTAAGCTTCCCACGGGCGCGGGTCCAAGGATTCCGCATCGCTCTCGGATTTTTCCTCGTCCGCTTTGGTAGGGTCGTATTTGGATGAATTGGGGACAGCATCTCGTTTGATTCTGGGACCGAATAATGACATAGGTATACTTGCCATATCTTTGAGCGGTTTTGAAGCCAAGAACCTTTCCCCGTACGGAGTCTGTCGATTTGGCGGATCAAAATGTTCAAACATTTCCCAAGGGCGATCGTCCAGGGTCAAGCTCGCCTCGGAGCTCTCACCCAATAGACCCGAACTGACCAGTGCAGTGGGTCGGCGAGGCGGGCTAGTCCAAGGCAAAGCCGAGGCGATAATCGGATGCTTTGTGATGGCTTGTGCTGTTGAGGCGGAAGTCATTTCGCTCATCAAGGCCATATGAACTGGATTGCGGGATATCGGCGGGGCACAGTCGACAATGTATGTGAGAAGGTCGACCATCATTTGAATGGTCTGCTGCGATGCTGCAGACGATAGCGCAACGATCACGCGGAGAAAGCAACTAGCCAATCGACCAAAGTCCGGTCGAGGAGCAACGGGCGAAGCGTTGTCGGCTATAGGTAATCCGAGGACAAATTTGAGCATCTTGATGATGACAGCGAGAACCTCCCCTGGTCTGGGCGGCACAACGCCGTCAGGCAGATTCCCCTCGTCGTCGGAGATCATTTGCCTTTCGATAGACTGCAATGCGACAGACGCAAGGTCTAAAAGTCCATGCCGGGCTGCCAAGACTGACAGGTCGGTAGTGCCACTAGCGGATGGCGTGCTCATGGCGCTGTCCAGTACCCGAAGCATGAGGTCGACCGAGCTGACGAGTGTCGGCAGTGTATCAGGAGACTCTGCGCTGAGGATCTGCGACAGGAACAAGGTGAGCCGCTCAAGGCCTACAGCGATAATCTCCTGTGCGGCAACGTGTTCGATACCCCTGAACGCCTCACAAAGCAGATCAGTGTCGTCTGCTGTTGCTTCTCGGTCCAGCGTAGCGTGAACAAGGCGATTGAGCGTCTGTTTCGCCTCTGCAGCATTGTCTCCATTCTCGATTCGCAAAGCCAAGCGCTTAAACTCGACTCGCATGCCAAGCACAATGGAGGTCCAGCGCCAGGCGCTAAATCGGGATGAAGAGTCGAGTGACGCGATGGTATCCATCTTTGCGGATGTCGCTGTGCCATTAGCTTGCATTTGTGAAACGGACCAAACATTACTCACAAGGGGTACCTGGCGACATGATGAGCTTGAGAGCATCGACCATGGCTGTTTCGATCGATGCGCTGAGGGAGGGTTTGCTCCATTCGTTGGACAAGAAGGCGTCTTTGAGAATGTTGAGGTGTCGGAACGCGGCAGCCTTGAATTGTGGTGTCGTGGCTAAACCTTGTAAAAGCGTCGAAATCTGTTCCCTGACTTGGTTCGATGTCTCCCGAGCGGTATCGATGACGACCAAGAAGGGAAGATGTCGAATCAACAGTGGGACATTCGTACCGTTCAGCGCCGCGCGTCTTTCGGTTTGAATGATGAGCGATTGCTGAAGGTTGATGGGCGGCAACTCGGAATTTGGTGGCTGAGTGAGGAGAAGATGCTGAGCCAGGATTATGCTATGTTCGCTGGCTCCCAGGTTACGGTTGGACAGGTGACCCTTTGAGGCCATAATGGCGTTCCCGGCATGTTTCCAGATGGCATACGAAAGCCTGTCGAGGAGCCGGGGGACAGTGTGGAGTCTTCGGCGGGCCACGAGATTGAGAAGGACGTCGATGATGATCGGCGCTGACTTGCCGGCTAGCAATTCCACGTGATCGAGCTCAGTAGTGGTATCAAGCCAGGCCAAAAGGACCGGATCGAGATCGTCTTCATTTTGTTTGAGCACTTCCTCGATATGGCCCAGAACAGCATTTGCGACCGCGGCGCTTTTGCGGGTGTCTGCAATCTGAATACCGCGAATGATGTTGGCCCACCACGCTGCACTCCATAGGGAAAAAGAGCCATGACGAGAGAACAGCTTCAGCGCCATAGCCATAGCTGCACTGATATTGCCCGAGGAAATGGCTTGAACTAGCGGACCCATACTTTCCTTTGAGTCGGTCCAAGCTTTATTCGGTATCGGTACAGCCTAGTCATGTCAGCCGTCACATCTTTGACCTCCGTACTCACCTTGGGATGCCTTTTGATCGAGGACTTGACTTCATCTTCGTCTTCCTCTGGCAATCTACCCCGCCTCGCTAATTCGAGCAGAAGATTGGCTAGTCCAGAATGATGCTTGCCACGAGCATCTTGTACTTGATTACGGTCCATCAAAGCGTTGGTCAAAAGTAACCACTTGTCATTCGCTGTCCATACATCGGCATCTCGGCGTATGCTATCGATGATGACGTTCAGGATTTCCTCATCGTCGTTCACTTCCAGTGCTTTGATCAAGAACTGATTTGTCAGCTGACACCAGTCTTCGGGTCGACGGCGCCCTTACGTCGGCTCGGGTCGAGAATCCATTGCACAGCTGAAAGACGTGAAGAATACGGACAAAAGCAGACGCGTCTATCGGAGGACGATCTCCTTGTCTGTACTATGAGCAGAGTCTTCATCAGGGCTGCTCAGGCGCAACCCACCTCTGCAGACTGTTCGCGGCAGCTGGAGCAAGCCAAAATCGCGCTTGCAGGAACAAATACCGATTAAGAGCTGGAGCTGCGGGCATCTGGTGGTAGACGACATCTCGAAGCCGCTTGCTCTTCGAGCTCGGGTCTACACATGAGCATGATGGCCGCAAAGACATCGTCATGAGCTCACTGATACCAAACATCTCCGGGATATACTCCTGAACCGCTTGCTTGTATTCCCCGAGCAAGCGCTCTTCCTCCGTATCTAGCCGCAAGATCGCTTCCTCGTCGTCACCGCACAGAGCTAGTTTTCTCTGGGCTTGAAGCTCTTTGGCCTGAACGAATATCGGCATCGCGGCGAGAAGCGGAAGATGATGGGATGGCTCTGATCCTGGTAGTCTCGATCTGGCGGAATGTCCTGCCGCGATGATGACTTGCAGATAGCGCCTGTAAGAGAATAGACCTTGACGAGTGAGATCGCCAAACGTTATCCCGATCGCAAAGGCGTTTTCTGCCTGTCGAGGGGCTTCGCAGGTGTCTAGCCATTTGTAAAGAATGCAGAAAAAGTCAATTTCAACGGGTTTGGCAGTCTTGGCTTGTGTTTTGGCGTAGATGTTCGTCCATATGGTGAGAAGAGTGTCAACGGCGTATGCGCGATGCACACCCAGTTGGAAGAGGCCCATGGCCCAGTTGAGAAGGACGAATGTCTTTTCTTCCAGACGAGAAATATCAACATTTGCGTTCAATGGTGAGGCGCCACCATCAAAGTACGTCTTGCACAGCGTGATCATGTTGGTGTCGGCGTCCATGGCGTCCAATTTCTGCATGTCAGCACATTGCCAGCGACTGAGATTTTTCCTCTTCACCCTCAGATCCTCCATTTGTTGCCGACGAGGGCTTGCCGAGCTTTCCGCTGCAGTGGGATGGAAGTCCAACGCGCTGGATCGCCGTTGAACGCGGGCAAGTGACGGTTGACGACCTGGGTTTGCTCGTAGGGTACCAGTGTTCTGATTGCCAGCATCGTCGTTTGTCGAGCCAAGAAGGACATCTCGAATGGTAGATTGATGGGCCCGCCAAGTCAAGGGGCTCTGCAGGACCAAGGGATTCGCATCAAAGAGGGACTGTAGGTCAGATCTACTCTCGCCGCATCGTGTACGACCTACTTGAATGACGAAGCGGAGCATTTCGACGACCTTGACCATCGACTTGACCGCCGGGCCGGCGCAGATCTGCCTGTCAGCCAACAAAAATGATCAAAGCACACCTCATGCAATTTTGCGCATGCCACTCGTATGCAAGGTCGAGCGATCGTAGTGTGTTTGCTGACATCTGGAAGGTGATCGCCGATGAGCTGGACGATGAATCCGATCTGGGCCATATTCGACGAAGAAAGGGTCTCTACGAGCCATGAGACAAACAGCCTGGTAGAAAAGAGCCGCTTTGCTCGCAATTCCTGCAGAAGTTTCAGGCTGCATCGTTAAAATTGGCCTGACGATAGAAGATCCGTGTAAACGTACCTGTAGTTCCACTTGGCTGACCATCTTGCCCTAGCCTTCTCATCTCCCAACACCCCCGGGGGCGCTTTCGGCGCTGGAATACCCGACTTGACCGTGGCCTTGGTAGGCAGAGTCAACTGACCTAGTTGTATACGAAGCCAGGATGTGAACATGTTTGTAAACTCCTGAGTGTACCACTCATTACTCGACAGAGTCACGGTAGGAGCCGGGCCGGCAGTGTTGGTCGAGGATGGCGTGGCGGGAACTGGTGAGGGTGCCGCAACAACTGGAGTCGCGACAGGTTGAACTCTACCTCTATGCGCAGAGATTTCGTTGGCACCAAGAACGCGAATGAACCATACTGCTCTATCGAGGGGTATAGGCTGAGGTGGTTGAGTAGGACCTGCACCGCTTATCGAGCGATTTTGGTTTTGTGCGGGGTTGAGCTGAGGTGCAAACATCGAATCGAACAGTTCTACACCCTTGAAACCGTGCGGTACGGGATTTCGCATGAGACGAGCGAGGGGCACAGTTGGGTTGGCGAGATCCGCCAGAAACTGCAAACGTTTCGCATCGTTATAGGTCACCCGAACGGGGATCCGAAACGACCGTTCACTGGCATGATTAGCTCGCTGAGTTGTCGCGAGGGAGGTGGATCATACCCTATCTGAGGCATGGCTTCGTCTCGCTTTTGAGCAATCTCCTGTCCTAGCTTGTTGAGCATTCCAAGACAGCCATTCATAAGATGTCCGTAAATAGGACCATGCATGGAAAAGCTCTCGGCCTGGGGGTCAGCGTACTGTTCAAAAGAGAATAATCCCCAGCTCACGCCGATAGCCACAAAAGTCTTGGCTGAGAATCCATTCTTGACATTCTCCTCCGTCAGAACGTCCTCCGTCTGACTGAATCCCGGTCGAGATGGATAAAAGTCTGGAAAGCCTGATTGTCAATGGACAGACTGATCATGTTATTGATCCACTCACCTAGATCAGCTCGGCTGTTCAGAACGGTCCGCCATTCAGGAGGAGCAAAATCTTGAATGTTGGCCTCTTCCGCGTCCACCTGAGGTACAGCCGTATGCGTCGTCTTGGTAGCGGACGGCCTCCTGCCCTTCATCGGCATCTTGCCCCCGACACCCATGGGGGGATTATAGGCTGGCATGATTTATTGGTGGTGAGAGGTGACAAGGGGGGTCGCGAGAAGGGTATACTGCGTATTGTTCGTCATGTGTGATATGACAAAGTGCGGTAGGACAACAAACTGGGCCCAATGAGTGAATTGGATCGCCGGACGGGGGCTGCAGGCGAACTAGCTATGGTCGACGGGATGGGCAAGGGAGTTGGAGGAGGGGTTAGTTCAAGTGACCCAACCCTCGCGTTATTTCCGTCGGAGAGATACACCACCGCCAGTCGTCATTATGCTCTACAACACTCATTCCTTGTTTTGCTACACCAACAGCCAGAGACAACGGAGGCCTCGGTAGGACTATCTACAGTGAAGAGACGTATGCTCATCATAGCCAGAGCGAGCTCAAAACGGAAACCGAAAAACGTGGCGCCGTCATTACACCTACCATGCCAATCCCCTTCCCCAAATCAGACCGACCCCAAAGGGAACGTAGCGACTCCTACCCCTCTCTACCATCCTCTGCATCATCCTCTTCATCTGAATACGACTCGGAGGAAGAAGCGGCTTTGATACAAGAAGAATGGGAAGAAAGTCTGAGGCAAATCGAAGTGGTCTTCTCCATCATCCTCATACCGTTCTTCGGGAAATGGTATGGTAGGCGATTCTCATATTGGGGTAAGCGTTCTCATTGGAAGGAAGGATGACGCTGATGGGGAAGCTTTTGCGAGATATCAACAACTAGGATGGACCAAGGCACTGTTTGGGCTATCATGAGTTTGATATGAGGTGGGCAATTGACATGTATTTGTATTGTTTTAGCATTGAGACGGCATGTGAAACTGTGACGATATGCATGGGCATCCATCTTTAGACTACAACAAGGAGCCATCTGAGGCATCCATAAGTTGCCATGCGCTTCCGTCAGATGGACCTGCAGTCAAGGCTAGAAGCTGACCGGACTTCGGTTCGCGGTTTCACAAGTGGACTGAAACTTCTCGCTGAAGCGATCACAGTTGTGTCGTGATCCAGATCACTCTATTCGATATGACGGATCCAGCGATATGTCCTGCCCGTATCTTATATCCTGGTCCTTCCCGTTTCGAGCGATCATCGGTAGTCTTTCCACTTTCTCCCCTTGGGCGGGTCATCACTGCCCATCAGCTCATTCCCGGCCACCTCTCCCGCTTCATCTTCACGTTACGTCGAGCTTATCGCTCATGATGTATCAAGGCATCATGCAACAGCACTCACATAAACTCCTGCCTCACCCTAGGTAACGGTTCAGCCTTGGATTCCGCGACGAGCGCATTGGTCACTTCGATAGCTGGACCGTTCCCGCATCTGCCCATCAGTTTCATGCCAGCGAACCGTAAGAAGACATCACGGGAAGCGATAGGAGATATTTCGCAGCTGGACGGGAAGCAAACAGAGGATCGTATCGCTCGGACGAGGGCAGTGCGATACAAGCAGGACTCACTTTCTAAATACCCGTTCAATAGGCCAACAGGTGATGTTCCCGTTGGCAGGAGAACATTCATACTGCGTCAAAGCGAACAGCGAGCATGGCTTATCTACGGTATCTGGTTTACTGGCTGCCATTGCGAGTCGGTGTCGTGCTTGTTGTGCTTGCATGAATGCATGGTTGATAGCCTAAAGATCGCTGCTTCAGTTGGGTCGAGGGACCAATTTGGTTCCGTTCCTGACTTGATGCCAGCGCTTGATATCCCGTAGGCGTAAGGTGTTTACTCGAAACGCAAGCGTATGCGGGACATGATGATTGCGGGGCGACTCGCAGGAGACTCGCAGGAGACTCGCAGTAGACTCCGAACAGCTGCATATTGATCAAACGCAGGGTCGCTCGGCCCGTTGCAGTGTCATGAGAGAGGGTCTTCTTGCCTGGCAAATTGCGCGCCAAGGAGGATCAAGCCATGATGACCGTTACTTGAGCTAAATGCTTCGAGGCGTTCATAAGTCGTTCGTATATATCAATTGTGTCACATCAGAACGCAAAGATGTACAAAGTTCAATCTCGGGGAGCTCGAGCAGTTGTTCGGGTGACTCAGAAATCCAGAAATCTAAGCTCGGGAGTAGAGCAGACCGTGCATCACAGCACGAGTCGTCCGAGACAGAAACAATTTGAAGACGGCAAGGCGCAGCGTTCCATTGCGTACGATCCGAGAGAAGAGGACGAGTATGGTGCCGGGCAGTCTATTGTTCCCTTTTGGCAGTGAGAAGGGGGGGGATAAATCTGAAACACGCGGAGAATGATGACCCCTTTATCACTTCTCTTGACCTCTTTTGTCCACCTCGCCATCAACAACGCCATGTACCGTGCGAGATTAAGTGTATGCAATAGCAGAGTGCGGACGCAGAGTACTGATATGGACACTCACCAGAATAGAACAATAACGATCCTGTTGCTCATTGATAGTTCCAAAGGACCTGTTTGCCTCGTCGACACCACTCTCCTCCGCGTTGACCGATCACTTCCACCCCTCCCCCACTCTGCACATCCGCTCAACCTTCACCTCGAGAACAATAGGAACCCATTGTACACCCAGTTCTCGACTCTTCACACGACTATACACTCTACTACCCCTCTACTCCCATATCCCTCCATTCCCATATTGCACCGGTTGCAATAGTCCTTATTGTACTTGTAACACGTTGCACGCACGACCGCACGATTCATGACGACTTCTCACCCATCTTCCGCTCTCACATCGCATAGATATAGAGATACGACTTCTTCTTAATTGCTTGAACCTTCCCATACCTCCAACATCTCCAGTACTACCGCCTTACGATCTATTTCCATTCATCTAGCTTAGCATATCAGTATCGTTTCATCTGCGGAGCAGATCTCACAGTCTCATTCAACCCTTTGCCGCTCTACCAGTGAGTCGTGGCCTCCCCTCATGCGTCGAGGAGGCTGACCTGACCAGTCGAGGAGGCTGACCTGACCAGTCGAGGACCATGTCTCACATATTATTCCCCTCACCGTTCACTCGGATCCCCCATCCCTTTGCAGCAGATTATGGTCAACACCCCCACAACCTTCTTCCTTCCACCCGACAGACGGTAGAGAGGCGTGACTCTCGTCACTCTCAGTACGCCTCGACCTCCTCCACACACGACTTGCCTCATCTCCGGTTCTCGCCCCGACCTCAACGTACGACTCGCCCTGAACCGAGAACCAGAAAGTCGACGTATCGTCCAACTTCTTCCAATCAGCTTATGCCTATCGCTCAACCCTTGCCACTCTGTTCACCTCCTCCACCCGCTTCAGAAGAGGTCTTCCCCTTTGACCCTCTCTCTTCCCCTTCTCCGTCTCCTTCACCCTTGCCTCGACCTCGCTCCTCGTCCTCACGTCTTATCAGACCCGACTCGAGGATCCGTCGACATCAGAAGAGAAAGTCTATGGGTGTACCCGATCTCAAGCCTTTGTCACGTAACGATCCAGAGATCAAAGGCCTGTACCCTATCATGGAGGTTGAAGAAGAATTGGTCGGCTTGGGCGATTATTTACCCTCTCGACTCCGCGAATCGGAAGGTGCCCTTTCGGCTGGATCTAGCCCATCGTTACTGGCACCGTCTCCCATGCCATTTTATGACTCCCCGTTGTATCACCTCCCTAGCGCTCGAGCATCGAGCCAGCTCTTGGTTCCATCGCCAATACACCTGGACGAAAGTCTGGATCTGACCGATGCCGACGGAGATGTGGCCATGAGCGATGAGGCACATTCGCCGCAGCAGCTCCTCACTCCTTCGGTAGAGGAGGAGGATCCTTTCGCATTCGATGGGCCGTGTTTAGGATCTGGATCTCGATCACCGGAACTGATATTTCAACCCAGATCAAAGCGAGATCGAAATCATCGACCGGCGCCTTTGATCTTGAACCAGTCGTACAAGAATTGGCCTGCTGCTCCCCACTCTACTCACCCGTACGCCGGCGAAGGTCCAGATCTTCCAAAGGACGCCATCCAAACTCGCCGGATCCTCAACTCGCCTCCATTGTTATCGCCTCTGCCTATTGCTTCACCGGGTGTCCTGACAGCTCGTCAGCGATCTTTCTCCGGTCAACCTCCGGAGAGTATTTCGCCAAAAGCCAACGGACGATTCGAGGACGGTCAGACGGAATGGGTTCATCGTCGAGCATGCAAGCAAGAGGCGGATGTCGACCTCGAGTTCGCCATGGAAGAGCTTCTCGCGACGGCAGGCGAGAGGCACGCTGATATCTTTTGGCTACATGCACTTACTACCGGTTCAAGTTCTTCTTCATCTTCGAGATCCAGCTCGATGGTATCGTCAGAAAGCGAGGGGGAGATGTCTGACGCCGACCTCTTCTTCCGTCAACCAAGAGGTTCACGAAGCTTGGACACATCTGACCTGGTACTTGCCGCCTCTTTTCCGCTACCGCCTACACGGAGCTCATCGCTTGACATGGAGCGTGCCATCACGCCCGTTCGACCACCCAGAGCAGAGGATATGGGCCTGAGCTCAATTCTCCATTATCGCGATGACGAGCTGTTGGGATCGCCTATACAGATATCACCTGCTGTGGAAACTCCTCGGACGCCAGAGAATCAGCTCATGAGTCGATTCTCTACCCCTTCGCCGGTGCCCACAAGACCTGCCAAGGAGCGGCAAGGATGGAAGCCCAAACTGAGTGGGGATCACTCCTTCCTCCAGGCCATGTCGAGGGGAGAAGATGCACCGTCGGACGCATACAGAGCCGCGAGTCCGGTGGAGTCGCTTGACGGGGGACTGATGAGTCCTATCAGCCAATTCTCGTCCATAGGCAGCGACAGCAGTGGATCGAGTTGTAGCTCGAGGAGGAGTCTGCCCAGACGAGGGGGACTGCCGGATCCATGGAGGAGGTTTGGGCGAAAGATCTAGAATGGATATGAGAGGAGCTTATACATGACCGAGTGGGGCGATTGGCTGAAGACTACGAGGCGATAATGATATAACGAGACGTACGTGACGCGCGATGCTGTATGTTTTACGATCCAAATGATATACTGTCATCTCTGTAGTGATCTGTAGATCATCCATAACGAATCTTGACCATGAGTATTAATGCATATGATGATCACTACCCTTTGAACTCGTAACTGCTACCTTGTCGATCGGCCACGTCAAACGAGTACTGATCCAAGACCTCTCCATCTTCCCCTGGGAAAGTTACTTTTGCCTCGAATTTGTCACCAGCCACAATGCGGCCGACACCTTTAGGTGTACCGGTAAGAATGACATCGCCCTCTTCTAATTTCATTATGCTCGAAACGAACGAAATGAGATCAGGAACCGGGAAGATCATATCTTTCGTCAATCCTTTTTGTTTCGTCTGTCCATTGACTGAAAAGTGAAGTCCGACATTGGTCAGATCGGTAATTTTGGATTTGGGGATGAATGGGCTAACCCATGAGCATAGAGCGTCACACGAGTATGGATGTTTTGTAACTCACCCGACGGGGCAGAACGTATCGAAGCCCTTGGCGGCGGACCATGGGTATCCCTGTTTCTTTACTTTATCCTGGACGTTTCGAGCGGTAAGATCGATGGCTAGTGTGTATCCTGCGATATAGGTTTCCGCATCGGATTTAGGGATATCTCGACCGTTCTTGCCAATCACCACGCCCAGTTCAACTATACATCAGCTTCACCTCGACAGGTGATAGTCCCCTTCAGCGGCCCGTGGTGCAATTCCCCTGCAAAGACGAGTAGGCGGGTGAAGAGGGTCACAGAATTGGACAGCTCAGACTCACCCTCGTGGTGCATCTCTACCCCTTTGGGAATCTCCACAGGGCCTTGTCCGGGTGAGATGAAAGAAGAGGTCGGTTTGAGGAAAAAGAAAGGTTCGGTAGGTACTGCATTGCCTAGTTCTTTCGCGTGGTCGGCATAGTTTCTACCAATAGCTACAATCTGCCGTAAGTAAGTTGCGAAAAGAAGACACCACCTGCTTTCTCCCGTTCTTGCGAGAGTGTGATGGTGAGGACCCACCTTTCGAGCACTCTTGAGGAAGTTTGACATGATGCGACTGGAGGAGAAGGATGAGTCGACTCGAGGGTGTATATATCAGTCAATTCCGACCTGCAAGGTGTTATCGGGAGTATGCAACCGACGAGATGCGACTCGGATCGACATTTCCGATGGAACTTGCACGTGATCTTCGGCAATCTGTCGGGTTTCTTAATCCGTCGACTTGGTTTCGACGAGCCTTGTACGAGTACGAGATCACTGATCATACATTAGGAAGAGATCGTGGGACCATGTCATTCGGTAGACCAGGAGGATTGAGGGATACCTTCAAAGTGACACCGCCTCAACGCGGTTCATTCCCTCTCGACCACGATGGTGAGTTCACTTCCCCCCCCTCTCCAGCCCAAGTCTGTTGCGCGCCTGTGCTAGGCGCATCCCACACATGAGATGTACTCATCTCCAGGCGAATGTAGAGATTTCATGATGGTCCATCTTAAATGCATCAAGGCGAATGGAGGGGATATGGGCAAATGTAGGGCTGAATCGAGAAAATATCTAGAATGCCGGATGGACCAGTGAGTTATTCCCAAAGAGAGCTTTTCGCATCCATCCGACGATTTTGAGGAAGAAGCTAGAAATACTTCAATAGGATGCTTGATCTGATACGCAGCAATTTGATGGCTCGGGACGATATGGCCAACTTGGGTCTAGGGGATGTGGGGACAGACCACCCTGTCAAGTTTGTCCCGCCATCGACGACCGACACGACTACACCTACAAACACCGCATCGGCTGCTACACCAGGTTCATCCTCGAGAGGTGGCTCGAAACCCTTCAACCCATCTGAACGAATCTGATTATCTCTCTTGATTCCATCGCACGTATACTCTCGCCCATATACCCAGCAAAGAGCCATGCCACCTTGCCCGTCACACTACTCAGGTCCACGTTGTAACCAATGCATACAAGCTGTTTGTCCTATGCGTAACATCACCAAAACCACCACCACTTCCTCCCCTCTGTCACTTGGACACACTTCTTCTCTTCTTCGACTTTTGCCCGGACCTCTTCCCACTCGTGTTCCAACCTCCTCAAATTCCACAAAATCTCACTAAAATGCGTATCTTCCGAAAGATAAAATTGAATCTTCTTACTGGCCCATTGAATCGAGTCATCCTCATCGACCTCATCTACCGCTCGTCGTATATCCTTCTCCACCTTGTCTACTTCTGCTTGAAGAGACGAAAGTTGAGTTCGACGAGACCTGATGGCGTCGATAATATCTTGGGTGGCTTTGAATATGCTCTCTTCGAAAGTCTTCGCTTCGAGCGCTTTCTCAGCTAATTGGCGTTCTTTCTTGCGGAGATCAAGGAGGATCCCGCACATTTCGACGTCGATCGCGAGGTGGTTCCTATCATCAGCATTACGCGTGAGCGTATACCTATACTTACGCTGCGGACAGTCGCATGGTTCTGTAGTCGAAACGGTCCTGCAGGGAATGTCTAGAGATCAGCATCCACACGTGAGCCTTTCTTACCGCCTGACAAGTGGCCGGTCGGATATCGCCCTGCCTTTACCAGTCCCGTGCGGATTCACCACCTCCCACTCCATCCCCCCTTCCTCGAGCGCAACATCGGCACCATCACTAGCCGTCCTGAGCATCGTAGTGGCTCCTCCACGGCTTCTCCAGGCCACTGCTCGTTCCGCCATACCTGATGGTCGGCGATCTCGAAAGAACTCTTCGTTGCGTTCATGCTTGGGGCTCGTGTGTGCATAAGATCGTCTGGAGGGAGTATCGGACCCGTCATTCGACAGATACGTAATGATGGAGGGTCTTCCATGTGATGTTCCACTCAGAAAAGAATGACGACTTGTGTTCGTTCCGTATGGCCTTTCCACGTCAAGTCGAGAAACAGCAGAATTGTGTGAGGCTGGACGTTAGATATACAGTCTCGTACCAGTCAACACTCGGAGAGCTTACCGGCTGGCTGAGGGTCGAGCTGCTCGTCGACTTCCTCGACGTCACTGAATATCAGCTAGTGCTCCTGATCAAACTTCTCGTCTCACGGCTCGATGACAGTAGGCACCGTGTTCTGTTTACGCCGAGCCAGTACGTTCCTCAGACTAGCTGGTCCAGGTCCACCAGTATCCGAGTCAGATGTCTCGTATGTGCCTCGCCGACTAACGTCAGGTATCTCATATTCCCCTCACACTCACCTGACAAGTCCTAGACCATCCTTGATCTTCTCAAGTGTACCTCTAGGTCCATTATTCCCATCCTCCATGACCTCGTCCACGCTCTCGTTCCTTCTTCTCAAAACCCGCCCGTTCAGTCCTCTATGACTACGTCTATACCTCAACTCGGTTTGTCCCGACCACAAAGCCCCAATCCGTCTCGCTCCCATGACGTCCCAATCTTTCTCTCTAGACTTGAGAATACCCTTGGTGTACGCTTCGAGGTCGGAGGTCATCACGTCCGGAGGGGCGTATACGCCCACTTCCCCAGCGGGAACAATCAGACCAAAGCCAGATTCCGACGAGCCGTCTTCGAGGCGATTGCGAAGATGATGGTGTTCTCGTTTACGAAGGGGCGTATCGTCCAGCCCGCCGCCTTTGAGATTGGCATGAATGGATGAAGTGGCGGATGCGACGCCGGAAAAGAGAAATCGGTGGACTTTCAGGGCGTCGGGGGACTTTGTCCTGTCGTTCAAGTAGAGCGAGTTGAGATGCCGTATACTGGAGACGGTCAGAAATTCCGCGCGGTCCGCTTTGAGTCCGATTGATGCCTGACTGTCAGCTCTATCAACGAGACGGCGGGGCAGCTGACCTGGTAAGCGTGCCAGGCGTGAAGGAATCGCCTGGGAGATGAGAGAGGATCCTTTGGCACTTTTTCGACGCCAAGCGCGTCAAGCTGGTATCGAGTACTGGTGATGGAACTCAACAAAGCAGCAAGAGTCTTTGGATCGATCACACCTCCACTTGTCTCTTTCTGCTTGTTCAGCTTCTGACTCTCGACCCGTTTAGAGCAGCTCACCTCGATCCGCATAGACTCTTCGTGCTCCATACCCATACTTCTCCTCCAAGCGTACACCCCGGCTTTTGTTTCGTCGCACAACAAACCATCAATATCCACATTCGAGCTGATCATACCCCATAATGACAAGGCAGACTGGATAAGCTTGACTAGTTCCAGGACCATATGCGAGAATGGATCTGCGAGGATGGCATTAGGCGATGAGGTAGGGTTCGGGCCCCACGCCGAGGGAGACTCTACCTTTGTAGGAGAGGCAGAGGGAGAGGTAGGCCGCGAGGTAGAATGATTAGGTGGAGAAGGAAGACGGTACAGCTCGAGGAATTTACGTCGAACAGCGGGTCTATATACTTAGTGCTTTAGATCTGCGCACAGAGTGGGAGCACTTACATGGGACTCTCCATACCCATTGCTGCTCTTCCTCCGCATCCTAGTCGACGTAGACCGGTATTGACCACCAAGAATGGTCGCATCTCTCGAAGATCACCACCTGGGATCGGAAACCTATGTCTTAGCTTGATCGCGACAATACAGCTCCTCAACCCACACATCTTGGCCAAATGTCGATGGACTGGTGACGAGCAGTATCCCATGCTCAGTCTACGACATAAGCGCTCTCCATGGAGTGGAGTGAAAGTCTAAGGCTGACCTTTCGCTGTTGAGCGTGTGTATCGGTCAATAGTTTCTGTACGGCAGCGGCGATCTCTGCCTTTCCCGCTGCTTCCGACAACAGTGGATCGGGAACCAAGAGATACGCCGAAACCTGTGCGTATTAGTCGAGACACAAGTAGGATGAGCCACGCACATGGTCGCTTGGTTTGCCCGTTTGCGTAACGATCGTCTGAGCCCAATGAGTCCTGCTCAAATACCTAGCGCATCAGTACTCCCTCAACAGCTTGATAATATTACGACACAACGCATCGACCTACCAGTTCCTCAGAGCGTATAACGCGTATCCATGGAGCAAAACCTCTCGATCCACCTTTAACCTCCCCAAGAGAGGTAACCACTTTTCTTCCAACTCTTCTAAACTTCTATCGGTGGGGATCAGTAATCCCCCGCCTACAGGCACGACGCCGTTTGAGCCTGCGCCAGCGCCACTGCCTTTTGGAGAAGTCCCATTCAATCCGTTGTGTCCGATGCTAGGAGATGTAGGCGATGGAATTCGATGGGTCGTCCGTGCATAAGGCGAATTGAGGGAGATTGAATGAGGTGAATTTGAATTGTAAGTCGATGGAGAAAGAACTGTAGACATTGTTCCTGGACTCGGAACTGTTGCTCGTGTATCGCTATCTCATCTTCGATCCGTACACCTCAAGCCTTACCACAAGAACGATGCGAGAAACGTTGGTGTTGAGGATGAATTGGAAGGTTACGTCGAAAGTGGTCAAAGGGAATGAGATCTGGCTCGCTCGGTTGACGTCGCCCAAATCACCCGGTCCCAGGTGTCTCTCAACTTGAACTCACCCATGCTCGGTGCATGAATGCAGACTTTTTCACGGATACAAAGGTCGTAAAATTCATCATGAAGAGTGTTGTAGTATGATTCTACATCTATAACCCGCACAGCAGCATGCACGACAGACTCGACCGCCATGAGCAGCGTCTCATAGGACGTTCTTGCTCCGGCTTCCAATCGACAAAGCGAGCCGAGCAAGGTGCACCCTCCCTCAGGCAATGCGAATTCCCTCCGGTGCCGAGCCGGCAGAGTATCGCAAGTCCTACTTGCACTAATCCTCGTCCACCTATGCCAACTTGGCAGCGACCACCTCGTATATCAGGAACATACAAGCGGCATTCGGTATCACCCTGATCAGATGCGCCGTCAAACCGCCATACAATCCGGCCATGCCTTCCTCCTTGACGACAAGCTTGAAGGTCTGCGCCAATCCCGTATATTTTTGCACACCGCCAATGGTAGGCTGTCTCAACCTTGTACGGACGACTTCGTGGGGGTAGGTAATGAGTGATGCAACGGCTTTGGCTCCACCTGATGCGCCAACGATCGAACCCATGTATGAAATGACACTGTGCCCGGATTTTGTGGTCGATTCGCTAGAGTTGACATTGGCGAGTCGTTTGAACCGTTCGTACAGGACCCATTGGATGACTCCCTCTGAAACGCCAAGGTACGAGGCTGATAGACCTCGATAAAGACCGCGTATACCTTCTTTGCTCATAATGTCCCATGTCATCGAGAAGGCTTGGCCGAACGGTGAGCTCCTAGGCGCCGCGAGGGTGGATGCTGCAGCGCTTGATGTTGGCGCAGACGAGGCTAGCGCCGCTGCGGAAGTAGCGATGGGTCGGGGGAGAGGTGAGGAAGATGGGGTAGTGCGTAAAGGGGTAGGAGTTGCATTCTCACGCTTCTTAGCGGATAGTTGGAGACGTGTTTTGACGACTTTTGAGTCAGCTCAGTTCTGGCGAGGGATCAATGAGCTCACCCCAGATTGGATTTGTACCGGTAGCGGTACATATACCAGCGATAACAGCCGCACCGAGATGGACCAAAGGACTATCCTCTGCCGTTTGACCTGGCTTCTCTGTCGGTGCGTTTGGGAATTGAGAGGCAAGGTAGGCCTTTGAGGTCGGGTAACAGTAGAAATTGATCGCCCTGTACATTAGCTCAACTCATGGGCGTTGTGACCAACGGACCTAGCTGGTATTATACCAACAAGAGAGGGTCCCAGACCTTTATATAATGCTCTCCATCCTTCATCTACCCCTATGCGCCTATACGTCAGTTTTCGGCTTGAGTCCACAGCGATCTCTGCGAACCGTATGAGAAGCATTGTATCGACAAAATGCCATAGACCACCTCTAGACTTGTCGGCAAGTTTGGCAGCTGTAGTAGCGGCAGCTTTCGATGAGCTGGTTGTTCCTGCTGATGTTCTGAAGAGGTCCGATTGTAATCGCGTCTATCCTATCAGTATCTCATCGAGGTCCACCGATGAACAGGGACTTATAACTCACCTTGACGACATCGAACGGTGAGGTCACGATAGCCCCTGTCATCCCTCCCAGACTAATATGAGCTTTGTTCTAAGGATCAAGGACCAGACTGCCCACCTTCCCGCTGCCGAGTGTTTCCATCCCTGTAGCTTCTTTGCTGGTTCTTCAGGTGGTGAAGCAGTGGACGGGGGAGTGGAGGAGGATGGCGACGCGGATGTGATCAGGCGATAAGACGTGGAAGAAGGTGTGGTATCGGTTGGCAGCTTTGATGAGGATGACCAGGGACCAAGGTAAGATGTGGAGGACGAAGATGAAGATGACGGGGTGGTGGTGCTGGCCATGGTGACCTTAGTGAGATCTCTCTATTCAGCGACGATTTCCGTTCGGTAAATCCGGTATTAGGTACCCTTCGAATCTCGACGTCCGAAGCCTGTACCGGCGTAGCGATAACTTGTACTTCTAATGAATATACAAGTGGATGATCGAGCTGAATCTGAAGGCTGTCTCAAAATCTCGTCCAAAAGCGAAAATACGTCAAAGGAGGCGGTCATCGCCGAACAGGATGTGGGGTGGGGTGGCAAAATCTTCCCTTTCGGATCCGAGACGAGCCAACAACAAAAGTCTGCCCCTCTGTCAACCGAAGATGGGATCATTGGTGCGCATAGACGATACTTAGCTCTCGGTCTCGACGAGGGTCTCTGGCGGGTCATGTTCGTTCTGCTGGGTGTGAAGGTCAGGCATCATCTGCTTGACTAAAAGCTTGAAGCTGATATACAGGACACGGTACCTGTTGAGCCGAAAGCTTTCGACATTAAACCCGAAGTTGCAATTCAGGATGCACTGAACAAGAAGTGAGTGAGAGACCCCAGCTACGACGCCGCGCGGAGATGAGATAGATTGTTTATGACAATTGGTCTGATACGATAGATACGCCAACAAGCTCATCATGGGGAAAGGACTAGCTCTCTCAGTCTTTGACATTCTTACCGCCGAGGACGGAAAGGTGACCTGGGGTAATGGTCTGATGTATTACAAAGGTCAGCTATCCGCCTTCAGGATGCCGAGCTGATAAATAGTATCTATACGGCTCATGCTCTTCGCGCCGTTTATCGGCGAGGTCATGGTTGGCAAAGTAGTCAGCACGACGAGACTGTACATCAGAGGTCAGTTGTCACTGCATAATGTTCGTCTCGCATAGCTGACTTGCAAGTGTCTGTAGGATTCTTCCAGGATATATATATCACTCCGAATCTTCTCGCTCCGAATACTGGATAGTTAGTTTTTTCGCGGCCTTGTTGCCATCAAAGCTAACGTATAGCGATGCGAGCCAAAATCGATTCTTCTGGTATAGTGACCCAGAGGACGATTCAAGGGCAATGACCAACCAAGAACTAGCCAATACCGTGGTAGCAGGTCCGTTCTCAGTCGTTTCACCTATCAATGGATCTATTGGCTCACTTTTAGATCGACTCTATATCGACGACGATGAACCGATTCGGTTCCGTATATCTGATACAGAATGGCAAGCTGTCAAGCCTACCCCGGAGATACCTTCTTTCATGCAGGACAATGAAGAAGTCGACGAATACGGTAACCCGATCAAGAGGAAAGATCCAATAGAACAAGCTGGGTATAAAATCTTTGCCAGTATAGCGGAATCTGGGCTGGGTATCACACATTGGTGGAGGGATAGTGAGGATGAGGTCGCAGAGGGAGAGCAGCAAGCAGAGTGGGACGGGATGGATGCGGAATAGCAATCTGCAGTGAAATGAATCTAGGTGAGTTTTGAGTCGAATGTGGGAATGTGGGAGTGCATCAGAGCTGAAGATAGAAACGAACATAATGACATGCACTCTCATGCGATATATGCATACTTGACGACTTATACTCATAGACGGCTGATCAGATCACAGCGAGCTGAGGCTGGGCTGTGACAATACGACGACTATTTCTTGTACGCTGCAGTTGCCGGCTTTGCACGAGTTGCAGTGCTCGAGGAGATCTCTCTTGCTGTACAATCCGCTCTCTGTCCGTCATCATCATCGTCATCTATCTCCGAGCCGTCCGTCGGTGGAGGTGTCTTCCACGGATGGTTCACGATGAACTCGTCAGTCCACCATTCACCCGACGATGTCTGGCTGCGCAGTTGATCAAGGTCAATCTGCTTAGATAGTGCCTTCTTTAACACACCGGGTATGCCCGAAGTGAATGACTTCAACTTTGCAGTCACCTTGGAAGACCTTTGCGAGTCTGCGCCATTGAAATGCTGCTCAAGGGCCTCTTTGGTGACCCTTTCCAGTGCAGTTTGCGTGGTTTTCCATTTGGGCTTTGAGACTGTCTCGAAATACGTCTCTATGGAGTCTCGCAGTCCCTTTGATTGAGGATGAGGTCCAATCTTGATATCACATATGTGTGATATGAAACGATTGGGATTGATACTGTAGAGGACTATGATAGGCTGTGATGCCTCAGTCTTCTGCCCTTTGGTGGCGGACTCGCTTTCGTTTGAACACGTGTCTGCGACGCCGGTGATGTTGATCTGACGATCGTCGACAGTGGGATCATCGACGCTCGACAAATCGGTACGATCAGCCAGCGTTGCTTCTATCCTGAATGTCGGCGTTTCTTCATTTCTGCTCATGGTGATGTACAAAACAATTGATCCATCCTTAGCCATTCTTGCGGTTTATAAGAGACAGACTGTTCTATGAACCCTCAACAGGTCCCTTTCATAGAGCCAAGACCAAGAGAGCGTGATGTATCGATCAAGGAGTCGCAGTTCTGTCATACATTACAGACGCGTTTCAGAAGGTACAGTACACTCTCGAGACGGTGAAGCGGCTCATCGACTTCGAGTTTCGCCACTACGAGTACTGTACCTCTATCACATCTTCGGGGAAGATCACAGACTGCCTCGAGCGCCGGAATGTTGCTGTGAGAAGGACGCCTTCCTAAAGTACTTCCAGCTCCAATCACGGGTCTCGAGGTCGTACAAACACAAGGCTTCGATCACTAGCGAGCCGCAAAATGTCATCAATCATTCAAACATGTTTCAGCTGTCGAAGCACCTCTCGTTGCCCCGTCCCCTATACAACCCGTCAAAAGTACGCTAAAATTTAATCAATCGCTCGATCGTATGAAGGGATACATCATGCTGTGTTGAACTCTGAACGAATATGAGGATAGCTTTGCGCCAATCGCCCCGCAAGATGTCCGACATAGCGATATTCTCCCATCAATGCCTCTTACGAACGAAACTTCCCTACCGCCTGTCCCCGTCCCTATTCCTGTCCCTCGCCCTGTCTCTATCCCTGTCCCTGTCATCTCGCCTCCTATCGCGATCCCCGTCGTCTTTATCATCTCGCCTCCTATCGCGGTCCCTCTCATCTCGTCTTGCATCTCCATCTCGCCGCCTTTCCGGACTCCTGCTTCTCTCGCGTCGCCTGTCGTCTCTACTGCGGCCCTCATCCCTATATCTGTCGCGATCGTAACCTCTATCTTGATGCCTATCGGATCCACCCGCGCGTCTTTGCTCGTCGAATCTCCTTTCTCTTCCGTCCTCGGCATATCGATTCGGTTGCCTTTCTCTCGTCCCATAATCCTGCGGCGGACCACCACCGCGACCATAACTTGATCCACCTAGTCCACCAGCATTGGAGCTGCTGCCCAGGCCAAATTGAGCCATGGGGTCATTGAGATTGTTGTTCGGACAATCTTTCCGCATATGATCGCCACCACCTAGTCCATCAGCCTCATTTTGAACGGCAAGCGAGACTTACAATTCCAGCACCCTTGAGCGAATTGACCTTGCCCTTGACCCATGGTGGCTTGCCCAAATTGTCCAGGTGTCCCAGCCGGCACAACAGGTTTGGCCGCTCCCCAACCTCCCTGCGACGTGTCTTGGTCGACCAAGTGAGTATACTTCGTTCGAGATCGCTACACAGTCAGCACTAGTCTACGCAGCTGCTCACCTTTCCGAAATCTCGGACTTGCATGACCGAAGGGAGATTGCTCATATCCACTGCACTCTCCGTAGCAGCCGTATAATCTCGCTTGAGAAGATCGTCGTCCTAGACGTCAGAGGATTCTCGCGCCGGAAGAGTCGACGCACCTGGTGGAAAGCACCCTTGTGGTAGTATTTTTGCAGGAAGCCCATCTCGCCCTTTTCTCGATCTCGTGTCGCTTGAGCAAACTCCATATCCTCGCGTAATCTCTGATCTTCCGGTAATGCACGCCGCCTCTCGATCTCCTCCTTTTCCAGATCTCGAGCAGCTTGTGCCTCTTTGTCTCGGACGAGTCGTCTCAGTTCCCGAGCTTGCCAAGCGTCAAACTCTGCAGCAGGGTCCAAACCGTCCGTATCGTCTACATCGGGCTGAATATCCGTCACTTCCCCTTATATGTCAGCATGACTCATGAGGTTATCGTGTCACCCACTCTCTGCTAATTCACGACGAATCGTCTCTCCCGCAAGATCCTTACTATCTGCCTTTCGTTGAGCCTGAAGCTCCTCCTCCGCCTTTAGCCTTGCCTCAGCTTCCGCGGCGGCCTTTTCCTGCGTCATCCCTCTTTGATCCCTCATAATCAGCTTAGCCACTAGCTCGCAGACACTGTCAAGCTTACTTGCGTATGAAGACAGGTCTGAAAGCGGGTTTTGTCTCCTCTTCCGATTCCTCCTCCGAGTCGGTCTCATATTCACTAGACTGATCATCAACGCCATTGAACCTCGATGAGGAGTCACACACCTCATCTCCAGGAACAGGCGGCTTTGCGAATTTTGGAGCTGGCTTTTCCTCTTCTTCCTCCTCTTCGCTCTCTTCCTCCTCTGAGCTTTCCTCCTTGACTGATTATCAGCAAGATCGTCATTTCATACATCCATCGCATACCCGGTTTGGAGAATATCTGAGGTCCACCAATCTTTGCTCCTCCCAGCTCCATCTTCATCCCTATTCCGCCGGTTCCAGCCTTTCCAATACCACCCACATCGGTGATCACGCGTCCCGCTCCTCCAGCCACCAAGGACGGATCAATAGGCAAGACCTTTGTCGCCGCCTTGAATTTCGGTTTTGTTAATTGAATTTCCTCTTGATCATCGTTGTCCTCGTCCGAGTCGGACTCGGGAGCGAGTTCGGGAGCTTTTCCCTTGAAATATCGTGTTTTGGAAGGTTGAGCCATCGGGCGGTTAGCGGTAGCTGTAGGTGCCGGCGCCATGTTGGGCAGCAGTCTATTACAACGAGGTCAAGCAGAGGTCGAGGTAGTAATGACTACGAGACGGAGATGGCCGCCATGTCCGAAGCACACGACGGACGGGATCAAAATGTTTCAGCCTTTTGAGGATGATTGAGATTTCATGGCGAGAGCTTCGACTACACTCTGCAACGGATTGGCACAATGAGGTCGACGAGGCTGTCGAGAATAGCCAGCGGACTGATCGGGAGGCAAAGCCCCGACCTGACCATCCGCCTACAGCAATGTGCGATCTCCAGCGTCGCCTCTGACCCCTTGGCCCGTCCTTCCATCGCTAGTTCTTCTTCCACTCTTCTGGCTAAACGACACGCGGCTTACGGATCGAGACAACGGCCGCAAGAGCCTTACGAGGTGTATGATGATCATGGCCAATCCAGGGGTGTACCGGCTTCGGATTACCCGAATCGCTCCAAATTGGCAGGTCGAGATGTAGAGGACGCTGGCGGTCGTAAAGCCAAACGATATGGTGCAGGAACTTTCAAGGAGGCATTCGTGAGTACGGCCATATCGAGTATCTGTCTAGGGTCTAACTACAGTACAACGACCCAGCCGACAACCTCCCTGATGCTTCTGTATTGACGGAACGACTGAAACAAGTCGTATACCCCGCTTCGACTTCGGCTCAAATGGGCAAACCTGACCCATACGCCGTCCTCGATGAAGCCACCCCTCTCCTCAGAAATCACAAACTCACCGCTCTACTCGACCCTTTCGTTCTTGATATCCCGCGAATACTCGGCGACCATTTTGTGAATGACCGATCGGGATCGGTCGAATTGCCCGTGACACAAAAAGCCGTGGGTGATATCCTCGCGGCGTGCTTCCACCGAGCGGCAAGGAGACCATTCAGAAGGGAGACTCAGCCGTACCACAGCAAAGAGGTCCAATCAAAGGTGGATAAAGTGGCCGAGGTGTATGCTCTGTATCTCCTAGACCAGAGCGTCACTACCGGGACGGATTATGCTCGACTAGAGGCTTTACAAGAGGCGCTGGAGAATGGGCTGTTTTCCTGTCAACACAACGGGAGTGGGTATAGGATATCAGTCCCGCTGGTGGCGGCCTGGGTGGCTTTGCGAGTCAAGACGAGACCGATGCGCGAGTTTACGTTCATTTGGCCCAAGGAGGAGTTGGTGGTGGACTACCTGGAAAGATTCATGGCGAAACGAGGGGTTGCATCAGAGGAATTTGTCAAGGGCGTGCAGACGCTGTATGGGTCGAATCCCATGCCAGCGTTCCCGGAGAATCTGGACGAGCTCAAGCGCAAACTTCGGGCATTTGTTCGGGAAGGAGAGGAAACGCAATTGGTGGATCTATGGAGACAGTACAGGGATCATATCGGTACTACCTCGCCTCAAGAGCTACCGTCCGGCTTGACATCCATGGAGGTCCGGAGTCAGGTGTTGGGAGCGTTCATGAATGCGCTGAAGTCACCTACCTTTGCCGATCAAGCACCTCTGCGCCCGGACATACTCGAGTCTGCCGCCGACGAAGTCTTGTCATTCATCCCTCGACCGTTCCCCCGGCACATACTGCACGACCTCGTGGCCAATCGGGCAAGAGTGGTCGGAGTCTCACCAGATGCGGAGACGGGTGAGGAGGCTTATGCCTTGGATCGGTACATGGATGCCAATCCACCTGGATCGAAAAAGGAGGCCGCGCTGAAGAATCTGCACAAAGCTTGGGAGTTGGCCCATGAGAAAGGGGCCGAGAGGGATATCAAGCTGTATAATCTGTATATGGAGGGTTTGGGTCGATTGGGGGAATTGGAAGAGCTGCAGCAGGTCTGGAACGAGATGATCGGTGACAGTGTCTGCAAGGAGTTGTGGGCAAAGGAAGGGCTGCCTGGTGAGCTCACTCCTAGAGCGGAGAAGTATCGCTGACGACAAGACGACACGACGTACCCGCCCAGACGAGCGCTGAATCAGATGATTCAGTCTTCCATCCTTGTCGCGCCTAATGGGCCAGCCGTCGCTTTGGAACTCTTTCACCAAGCTATACAACCCAACTCGGCCATTCCTTGCGATATCATAACCATCAACATTGTGCTCCGTCACTATGCTCGAAAGGGGACATTGGCCGACATGCAGGGTTTGTTTGCGCTCGCGAGCCGGCTCAACCTCAAACCCGACGTCACGACCTACATTACCCTGATTCAAGGTCTTTTGCGTGTCGGACAAATTGAAATGGCCAAGGGGACTTTGAACGCTATGAATCGAGCTGGCATACCCACGAGCGAACGGCTATGTACCCTTCTCATTTCCGACTTGGCCAAGACGGGCACGGTCACAGGTCTGAAACATGCCGAAGATCTCATGCGGGAGATGAAGAGGACAGGACTGGACGTCGGCGTTCACGCCTGGACGGCCTTGATCAGTGGTTATTTCCGTGGAGGATGGATCCAAGATGGCTGGGACGCCGTTCGGAGGATGGACGAAGCGCAACTCAAGTTCAACCTCGTCACGTACAACTTGGTTCTCCAACAAGCGGGAGAGAAAGCCAGTGTGGACAATTCAGGTATTCCAACGACCATGACTATCTTCTCTCGAATGATCCAAGAAGGCGTCAGACCGAGTTCTGATACGTATATCATCCTCCTGACGCCACTTATGAGGAACAAATTGTGGACAGAAGCGGACAAGGTGGTTGCCATGATGGAAAAGTTGAGGTTTATGCCGGACAAGAAGCCTTTGAGAGAGCTGTTGAAAAAGGTCAAATTTAGACGTGGACTGGATTGGGAGACACCGGCACAGGCGAGAAAGAGACGAATGAAGGAAGAGCATCATATGTCTGGATGAGGTGAATCGGGGGCAATCTTGAGCATGCGATCAAGCTGATGTGGATGAAGTAGTACGAGTAGAGGAAGAAATATTTATGGAACATTTGTAGCTTTTATAACTTGCATGGTTCAAATGTACGCATTCACATCTCCCAGATCTCATAGATTCAGCCAAGCCGGATTTGACAAGCCATCTCGAATCGCAGTCTCACTGACAGGACTAAATGTCCCAGTTGACAAGACGCGTCTCATCACTTCCCACTCGTCTTTGCCGCGTTTCAGTCGACCACTGTGCGACGCCCATGTACTCCGCGTCGTCGTCGTCTTCGTCAACAGAGGGTGTTGTTGTCCCTCTAGGAACCGGGTAATGTGACACGGGTGGAAAGAAGACCCGAAAGATGTCCACCTGTTATAGACTCTAAACTCTATATGCGCCCGTTACCAAATTTCCATTTCCGAACGCCCGTCAGACGTGTCTCACTTCAAATGTATAGTCCATCTTTAACCCTCTGCCCTCTCGTTTTCAACCCACTGTGCAGAACGCCTCCAGGTGATATAATCAGTTGTCTCAGGATGGCTTGCTGATCTTTTGTCTCTAGATGGGGGGATGGAGCGGGTGAGTCGAGGTAGATATGAAATGAACCTCGTAGGTGGCTAATCCAATCATCTTCCCATCTGAGCCCTGCGGATGTGACTAACTCCCTCAAAATGCCGGAAAGGGTTACGGTAGACCCCGAGTCTATACCACTGACCCGGGCAGTATGTCCAAGCGATTTTAGATGCTTATTAGTCCGCGGTAATTTCTTTTTTGTGCCTCTCGCGATTGCCCTCGCTGGACCCGAACTAGGTCCCTGATTGCTTCTAGGACGAATGAAGATCATATGAAGCCCGCAGGTGGGGTAGGTGGTGCGTTGTGCGAGCGTGTCGACCCCCTTCGCGACCTTTTTGTCTCTGATACTCGAAACTTGCACTCGTGGACATCTGATATACTCTTCTTTAACCTCCTAGACCTCTACAAATATACACAAGACGACAATCAGCAGGTCTGCTTGACTCGAACATCCCCCGGACAGAAATACCCTCTACTGTCCATCTTTGTCAAACCTTGTTCGCCAAGAGTTCATTGTGTCTCCCCAGTCTCGCTCGACCTGGACCTAGGCTCGACTCTATCTGTCTTTCGGATTCAACTACCTTCAGAGACATCCGCTCATATTCAAACTTTCCATGTATTGAGCGACCGCTCCTGAGACTCACCAAACCATAGTCTCAACAACCACCTCCGTCATATCCCCCCTTCTCACCCTGTACCCTGTCGCTCCCCTACGGATACATTGATATCCCAAGGGAGTGTAAATTCTCTGGTCAAAATACCACCTCTATCTCCTCGAGGTCCACCTCGTACGCCTCGCACACCCCTTTCACCAGCTTCAGGACAATTCGAATCGTTACGTCGACGACGACCTTCTCAAGTGGTAGAAACGGTACTTGTCTCTGGGGGATCAAACAGTGCCGGAACGTCTATTGCGCTAGAGTACGAATACGAGGACGAAGTTTCACCTTCGCCTCGAACGGCTATTAGGTCAGTGATGATGGCTCGTTCGACTAGCAACAAGGAACGATCCTCGAATAGTTTTTCGTTCAAGGAAGAGATTTTCGGCAAAGAGTTGAGCGCGCCCTTGATACCCCGTCGAGTGTCCACGGTGGAAAGTGGGATACTGGCCAGTGGGAGTGGGAGTGCAAGTGCGAGCGGGAGCAAGTGGAGTCCGGAAAGAAGGAGAAAGAGGTTGAATATCATCGGAGCGACAGTGTGTTGTCTGGTCTTAGGGTACTATGGGGTCAAATACGCTTTACCGGACGGACAGTGGAGAGGCGTTGGGAGCAGCAAAGTCAACAGTGCTTGGGATGCGGCTGTCCCGCAGGTGAACGAGGAAGGGGAAATCCGACTCGACCCGGTGAACATTGTCGATGATCTGATGGGCACCGTGGTGCTACCTGATGATCCCACACATATCCTCGTCCCACAAACGGTATTACAACCTCAACCGTTATTACGACCGCTCTACCATCGACCCGACGCTTCGATATTGACCTCGTACTATGTCGACGGCGTACTGCCAGATCACCCGCCAAAGACCGAGTCACCACCGGTGGATATCGTCTACCTATGGGTCAACTCCTCCGGACCAGTATTCAACCAGGCCATGTTGTCTCGAGCAGAGTCGGAAGACATAGAGATTGAAATTGGAGAAGGGAACCGATATCGAGATAACGGAGAGTTGCGCGGGGCGGTGAGATCAGCCAAATCGGCCTTGCACGGTCTAGGCACGATACACGTTCTATCAGGGGATTTCCCCATACCCGACAACACGGATCATCTCCCAAAGAACATTGGAGGGGAGACGCTGGAAGAAGGGGGATGGAGGTTGGGTCAGATCCCCACTTGGCTCAATTGGGAGACGGTGAGAGACGGGACGGCGGGATTGAAATGGCACTTTCATTCGAAAGTGTACAGGACCCCGGTGGATGATTATGACTCGTTGGAGGACAAGGCGATGGATTGGGAGTATGAGTCTGAGTGGAGGGAAATGAGCGTACCGAGTTTCAACAGTTTTGCTATAGAATCTAGAGTCGGCTGGATCGACGGATTGGCAGAAAACTTGTGAGTCGGCCATTCGCACATGGTCACACTTTACTGACCAGCAGTATTCTGGCCAACGACGACATGTTTATGGTTGTACGTCTGCCATCTCATGAGTAAGATTTTGTGCTCACGTCACAGGCCGAATTGTCCTCTTCCGACTTTTCACATCCGTTGCTTGGTGATGTGATTCGTGCGGACGCTGGACTCCTCGTCAAGCCTGAAATAGGGGACGACCTCTTATCCACCGGTGGAGAATGGGGAGGACTTCAACATGCTTCTCAAATGATCTCGCGGCGATTCCCCTCGCTGGCAAGGGGGTACATGTACCATGTGCCCAAATCGCTCTCCGTTTCGCTCATGCATGAAGCGAGCGTGATTTGGGAGGATGAACTCACCGAGGCGGCTACTCGGGGATTTAGGCGTAGTATGCGAGGGATGGGCGATGTGGAGATCAGCTGGCTGGTCGGGTTCTTGAGGGTGGAGAGGTGGAGAGAGGCGTTGCTTTGGTCTTGGGCAGTGGCTAGAATGGGAGGAGAGTCGGGTCTGTGGGGACAGGAAGCGAGGGAGGAGGTCAAGAGGGTACTAAGAATGACGACGACAAAGGTGAATGCGGTGATGGTTCATCGTCAGCCGAGAAAGACGCTGGCCGATCTCGAGGCGATCAATCAGAAGATGGAATGGGAGACTGCCCGTCGAACAGCCTATTTCTTCTGTGAGTTTTTAAACTGTCATGTTGGACGTAGCGCTAATGTCAGCCTCGATGGATGGAATCATGCACCAACGTCCAGGCGACGAGGACTTTTGCATGTTTGAATTCGACGAATGTCTCCCCGCCCACTTCTTTTCCGACCCTAGCCATCCGATCGATGCGGAATACATGTTCACCCACCTCGCTTTCGCCCAACCTCAATGTGGAGATTGCATGATCAAAGCGTTGATCTCCGCTTCGGGTGACCGGGGTCTTTCGGCTGTGCTACCCCACGCCGAGCAGACAATTTTACCTGAAGAACGCCGACATCGTCGTTGGGAGCGGACCGAGCCCATTCTACCTCTCACCGACCACTGGCAGTATGCCAATTTCAGCGCGCACAGTATCATCCGACCATTGCAGGATCAATGGCGGGGTACACATCAAGAACCCAACGGAAGGGTATCGCTCCGACAGTGGTGTATCAAACTTTTATCGCGGTACGCTTACGTATTGGGCGGTACGGAATGGGAATTTGAGTTGATTCAGAATCTGGAGGATTTGGAGAAGGCCATTGCCAAGGTGGATACACCGCAAGGAGAACCGGCGGCGTTGGTCTGCTTCAATGATGATCAGCCGGACGATGCGCCTGATGGAGTGAGGGAAAGGTTTGGAGGATGGATGGAAGGGAAATGGAGTCATGTGGATGCGAAGTGGGAGAAGGAGGGGATCCCGTGGGTATAGGGATGGACGAGAGGGGGAGAGCGAGATCAGAAGTCAGAAGTCACAAATGGAAGCATAAGAATACCGGCTTGTCGTGCTCTAGATGGGTAGATGGTGTAGCTGCGCTGCAACCAATGCAATGGTCAATACTGCAATCGTCACCGTGTCGTCAGAGCAGCTCTTCAGACCGAGGACCACACTCGAGACAAGGCTTATACGACACAGTCCAGACCTGCGCTTGCTTCTAGGCACTATTGTTCGGGAACCTGCTCGTCGGATTCCGACCCCTGTCTGCACAAGCATGCTCCCAGCGAGGAGTGACTGAGGAGCAAGGGGTTGAGGGATCCCCATGAATTGCCCCTTTTGGTGATGATCTCGTGTTTCCAACTTGCTTATTGTTCTCCATGCGCCATTGTCGTCTTATTGTTCAATCATGTCGTCCGACCCTGTATCCCTCATGTCCGACTCTTTATTGTCCTCAAACCTCGCTGAAAAGGCATGGCCGACGCATTTCTCGTCGTGAGTCTTGCTCTTTTACCCTTCACTATTCACCGGAGATATATAACCCACCAACACCTTGCATTGGAGACTCGCTTTACCCTTGTCACCTAACGCTTCCAGACTACTGGCCAATACCCCCGAGATATCCTTGACGACTCTCACGACCCATAAAGTCAACTTTCACCGCCCATCAGCATCGACATTATGCCCGCCACGCCTATCGTGTTCAATTTGATCCCCCGTCAAAATGATGTCTTGAGCAATACCGAAGTACCGTCCTGTGTCACCCAATGGTCAGTCAACCCTCATCCTGCCCAACTCACTGTCCTCTTGCTGACCCCCAGCATGGGAGAAGGGGATATCACTGGTTGTGCATCCACTACCGACTTTGCATGCCTCTGCGGTTCTGCGGCCTACTCAAACTCTGTCGCTGTGAGTTTGCCGTCCGAGCTGAATAAGGGGTTGACTGATCCTAATTTATAGTTGTGCTGGATCGGGAAATGCACTTCAGACGATATCACCGCTGGAATGAGATACACTGGAGATATATGTGCTGAAGTCGTACGTGCCGCTCCTCTGCGTCGTGACTTGTCTGATGTCAGGCTGGAGGCAATTCGACCATTGCCGACGGTTCGATGGGGAACTCCACGACAAACGGAACGATCGTTGGTACCCCTGCGCCCATCACAACTGGCCAACCGCATATCTTCCAGACTGCCTTTGTCAACGTCCAAGCTATCGTAAGTGACCTCGGACAAGACAAGGCTCTCGCTTACGTTTAGATGAGCTCGATTTGCGCTGCTGTGCTCGTCGTAGCTATCGTTCTCGGTTTCCTCTCTTGTCGGAGTCGTCTTCGAGCCGAGAAAGAAGCCGCCGAGAGGAGGTGGGTCGATACGTGACTCTGCAGGAAACATGCACTGACAAGCAGCACCTGGTCTGGAGTCGCCACGTACGCCGAGACTAAAGGTGGTGGTAAATCCCAAATCATCTCTCAAAACGGCGCCTCATCTCGAGCGTTCGACCCTACCTCTACGGCGTTTTCCTCGTTCTCAGCCCACGCACCACCCGTCGGGGGCAGTATCAACCGACTCTGGCCTGCGGCTAGTGGGAATGGAGGAACAGTCAATCGACCAGGTCATTCGGGATTCACCAACCGATTGTCCATCACTGAACCTGTGCCCGAAGAAATCGAAATGGCAGTCCAAAGATCGCCTGATAGTCCGTCTGGATCATCTTTGGCCAAAGAAAAGGCTGTCTCGTTTGATGATGCGGAGAGTATGGTCGAGTCGCCCACTTCGGCAGTGACAAAGATGGGGGACAGCGCGTACGGTAGCACAGTCGAGTTGACCCCGCAGCCCAGGCAAGGTGGATTTCCACGAGGCTCGGCGATATAGACGGGGAAGGCGGGCGTAAGGGAAGCTCTTGTGTTTGCTTTGCAGTATAGGAGAGGACCAAGGAGGATCTCGTCATGTCCTACCATGTAGATTATCATCGGGCGATATGCTCATCTCTTATAGTGGATCTGGGTTTGTCATGATGCATGTGGTATGCGCGAAGAATACGCTTATGCGAGATACCCGGGACACTCATTGATTGGCCGATGCATGAGATGCAAGGTACTCTGTACGTGGCTGTCATCGCCGTCCTCGCCCATGTCCTCAGCTGGACAACTCTTGCGATCCGTGACGCAGCTCTTTCGCAGCGTTGCTAATCGCAGCTTCTCTCTGCTTCTTCTTCTCCATCAATAGTCGAGCGACCACCGGCTATATGATCAGCGTTCATGTTGATGCAAGAAGAGAGGACGCGACTTACCCTGCTGTTCTCTCCCGCCGACCTGAACCTCTCTGAAGCTCTCTTGTAAACCCTCGTGATCGCCTTCTTCCTGTATTCCGCATTCTCCTTGATGAAAAACGTCTCATTGACAGTCTTCATCCTCGCGTCGTACAATTTATCTCCCAGACCCGTCGCTCGGCCCAGAGCTCTTAATTCCTCCTCGTCATCGGGATAGTGGAAAGGCTGGTGTAAACCAACCACCGCTCTCTTGTAATTATGCTGAGATCCCTTTTGTCGAACTTTACGTCCATTCTGATCTCGGACCACCTTACCCCATCGAAGACTTGTCCGGATAAACGTGACGTCGAGGTTGTATACTGCTTTGAGGTAAGACCTCAGATCAGTCTTTGTCATCGATGGTGGGATCCGGAAAGTCGCCGTCCATGGATCATAAGCTTGTCCAGGTTTCGTGTCGTTCCTGATGAGTCGAATGACAATGTTCGGTAAGAAGACTTGGTATCCTACATTTTCGAATTTGACAGGGGATAAATCTGGTCGATCTTCTTCTGACTTTCCAGCCATTCGAGCTTCCACCGCTGCCCAATTGATGACCTCTTTGACGTGCTCCTGCAGAGCATCCAAGTCCACCGCCATCTCATCCTCTGATCCTGACATACTGAAGATGATCTTGTCGGCATCTTCGAACCGTATAGATACACCTTCCAAGCGCGGGTCGAAACCGAGATACTTCTCACACGCCTCTGGACTCAGATCCTCCACCTGTAGATCCAGCAATCCAACCTTGTTCGCCATGAAAAACTCGTCCAGCGTAAGAGGCGAGATACGCGAAGCCCGCGGTGCCGTGTGGTCTATAGGTAGACCGCGTTCTTTACAATACCTAAACAAGAAGGCCGTCCGTGACGATTCGACCCAATCTTGTACATCCCTCTGCCACACCAATCCAACCTCTCCTCGGACTCTCGATCTCCAAGCCGCCAAAAAATCGAGGTAGTGCGTTCGGCTGACTTTCACATCTCCAGGGAAGAAACCTTTCTCGCGTAATGCGTCAAAGTCTAGTTCGTTGGCGTGTGGCATACGGACTTGGGTGCTTGATTCGATGTCGAACAGCCTTTCGTCGTTGAATACATTATCGGAGAATTTGGGATGATCAGGTCGGGTCTCTTTGCGTTGATTGATTTTGTGGGCTCGAGTCCGGATGGCTGATTGGGATGAAGGGTGGGAAGAGGCAGGTTGAGTGATGATGAGGGGAATGCGAGATTCGGCCGGAAGAGAGGTCGAGGAGGAAGAAGAGGAAGAGGATGGGTCGGAGGAGGCAAAGCGCCTTGCAGCGATAGGAACGGGCAGCGGCCTAGAAGAGACGGCCTGGACTGCCCTGCTGATCGTCCTGGGTAGAGCTCGACGCATGGTTAGTCGAGTATAGGCAATGCTGAGTTGAAGTATAGGATGTGGGCACTTTGAAAATGTCGAAATCTCAACCCAGCAGTCCCCTAACTTTAAATGTTCCCCCCACTTTTTTTGCCACCCGTCGAACGCGTTTGACTTTTGACCAACAACAACAACAACAACAACAACAATCACCCATCTCATCGGGCTCTCGAGGTTCACACAAGACCTGCCCACTGCACTAGAAAGGCAGCCGAATCAGCATAAGCCGCCATGTCGTCCTCGACGCCAAGCATGATCAATCTGGACGCTCGAGTCGACTCGTTCAACGCGATCCTCAAACCGAAATCCAAAATCAAACCCGCATTCCCCTTATCCCCCTCCCGATTCCCCCACCTAACCCCATCGAACCTTGCCAATGCGGGGTTCTTCCATTCTCCAGGCTCAGACGAGGAATCGTTCGATACTTGTACTTGCTTCTTGTGCGGGCTGAAATTAGGTGGATGGGACGAGGAAGATGATCCGTTTGAAGAACATATGAAGAGGGGTCATTGTGCTTGGGCAGAGTTTGTCTGTGGTGCTATGGTGCATAAAAAGCGAGGGACAGAGTGAGTCGCCGGATGTGGTTCAGTATGGGCGCTGATGATTAGTTGGACGTGGAAGACTATTGAGAGTCTACCTTCGTCAGAGGAGAGCATATCGTTCAGGGGAACAACATACATGAAAGCCTGGCCACACAAGGCGCGAGCTGGATGGGGACCGACAGTGGAGAAGGTGCCTGAATAAGCTGTAACCCATCCGTATGATGCTGATCATTCAGTTATGCGAGGCTGGGTTCATATACACCCCATCGAGCGGTTCCACTGACGCGGTCTTGTGCCCGTTCTGCGATTACTCTGTGGAAGGATGGGAAGCGGATGATGATCCGATGTGAGCCGGGACACACATTGACGACAGCAAGAGCTCATGTGCAGGACGATCCACCAGAAAAAATCGCCAAGGTGTCCTTTCTTTGTGGCTGAAGTGGAAGGCGGATCAGCTTCTCAAGCCAAACCTGTGCGCACTCCTTCTCCCTATTCAATGTCACAGGCTAACATTGCAGGCTACCAAGGGAAGAAGGAAGACGACAAAACGGTGAGTCTTTATGACATGGTTCAACCGGCAGGGAACTAATACGCAGAGTCACAAGAGCTGTGGAATCTCAGCAAGAAGATCGGCCGATCGAGGAGGACGACGCCAGCCAACAACCCGAGGCATCCACTTCGCAGGCCAAACCACGTAAACGAGTACCGGCGAAGGGTCGAGGCAAGACAGCTGTGTCGACAGCAGAGACAGATGATGCAGCCGCCAGTGTTGTAGAGGACTCAGCGGCGGAGGAGCCGGTTGGACCAAAGAGGAGTACCCGAACTCGAGGCAAGGGAAAAAACAAGGAGGACGACATGGAGAGTGTGGCGGACACAGCCATGGAGAGTGTGGTCGAGGAGCCTGAGCCTGAATCTGAGCAGCGATTCACATCTGAGCGGTCCAAGAAAGGCACGAGGAAGACGGCCGGGCGGAAGACAATCACACAGAAGAGCCAGTCTCAACCTGCACCGGCGGAATCTGAGGTCGATGAAGAGGTTCCCATCAGAGCGACAGCGAGTCAGCCATCTAAATCGACCTCCACTCGAGCCAGGCGACAGACTCAGAAGGCAGCTTCAGCACCCTCGGAGCTGCAAGTCGAGAACGAGGTTGAGGTGCTGGATGTTCCTGCGGACGGCGAGAAAGAAGCGCCCAAGTCTAAGTCCAAGTCAAAGTCTATCCGCTCCACATCGAAAAAATCCAAAGAGATCAAGAACACGGAGAATCATGTGGACGATGGTGCGCCAAGTGAGGTCGAGATGGCAATCGACAAGGAGAAGACTTCGGACGCAGAGATGCCCAAGAGGGTCAAGCGCGCGGAGAGAAAGACAAAAGCGTCCAAAGCGGTTGTCGAGCCTGTCGAAGAAGTGGAGACCGACACGAACGAAGCTGTGGATACGGACGCAGCAAAGTCGAAATCTAGCAGGACGAAGGAAAGGAGAGAGACGGTCAAGCCCAAGTCGAGCAAATCCAAGAAGACAAAGTCCGCAGCAGATGCCGAGGTGGAGAAGGACACCGACATAGCAGTCGAGGATGCGGATGTCGATATGCCCCAAGCTCAGTCTCAGGCTTCCCGACCGACATCTCAAGCCACGTCGCGGTCCACATCGAGCAAATCGTCCAAATCTTCCACTAAGAGCTCGGCTGTCGTGGAGAAAGTGGTCAAGAAGAACAGCAAGCCGTCGAGTCGTAGCGAGGTAGAACGAGCTTCGGGGGTTCAAGTGGAAGTGGAAGAACCGGCCACTATGTCTAAATCAAAGTCATCTTCCTCCAGGTCAGGCAAGAAATCGCCCGTCGAGTCCCAACCTGCGGCTTTGACCCAACTCGAGCGATTCGCCAATATCCCACCCTCGTCTCCATTCCCCAATTCCGCCCCCGCAGCGTCAGGCGGACAGGACGAAAACGCAGATACTACGCCTCGGGCTCGATCCCAAGCGACCTCGAAACCCGCTCGAGCGAGTCCGCACGCCTCTTTATCTCGGGATCAACTGGACAAATCTGTCGCACAGGGCGCGGTACAAGCTCGAACAGTCATGGATGACATTCTGCTCAATTTCGTCGTGGAAGACATGGAGAAGAACCTCAGGCGACCAATGACGGAGGACCAGAAGAGTATGACGTTGGAACAGCTCGTCAGGCTAGAGTTTGAGAAAAGGAGGCGAGTCATGCAGAAGCAAGGGGAGGAGATGATTGAGAAATGGGAAGAGAGGACGAGGCAGGAAAGGAGGAGGATTGAGATGTTATAGACGAGCGCTCGCAGAGTGATGGGTTTGGAGTCGACAATGGGATGTCGGGATGATTCTTATGATGCCTTTTACGACTGATGGAGTACAGATAGTGTATAAATGCATACATCAAGGGAGATACACCCCCCGGTTCACTCCACGCTCTATATTCTTGCATGTGCACATTTTCAGCGCATGCAAAGACTACTCCGAAACAGTGCCAAAGAGACGAACCGTCCTGATTACCTACTAGAGTTCTTGCCGATCAAACTCCTCCCTTGAGCTCCATCCCTCCCATCTCTCCTCATCTCGCCATCGCTCCCTTCGTCCTCTTCCGGCAGATCGCTGAGAGCCACACTTTCCCCTTCTTCGAACGCCGAGAAGAGGGTGGAGTTTTGCGCTCTATAGATGGAAGACCGTCTACCGTGTCCTGCGGAGTGCAACGATCCATCCGGACCATAATTGGCTCCTGATGGGACTGAAGCGTAGTTCCACACTTGTGGACCATTAGAGTCGTGTGATAATCTCCCAGACATGCTCATTCGGGGGTCTATCATTAGCCTGACGAGGTGCAAGCGAAAAGCAACATACTCATAAGTCCCGATTCGAGCGATGCGTGGTGGTGTGGCGGTTCGGCCTGACGAGAGATGTTGAGAAGGTAGACACCCATGAAGATGACCAAGAAGCCACAAATAAGGGAAATGGTGTTGACCCCTCCGGTGGTGTTGAACCCTTGGAAAAGGATAGCCGAGGCGACGATGGTGCATGTGGTGAATCCGACATAGTATATTGGATTCACACTGCTACTCAGCCAAAGATCTTTGAGTGTTTGCTAGACCTACACGTTGGTGGAAAAGGTGTCTAGAGCTTTGTTAAAGTAGTTCTACCCGTCAGCTCTGCCAGGGGCATATAAACGCCAACTGACCATCTGAACCAGGATGCAGCCGACCACAACAACACCGAAAATGTACGTGCTCATATGTGTCAACTGGTTGTTGCCCGCAAAAGTCAATTTCAACGCAACACCGAATCCCTGCCCATCAATCACCCATCCAAACCACTTGACCCACCTTGATAGCCATGACGGACACACTTCCGACCAAAGAGCAGATGGAGAGGTACACCAAAGGCGTCTTGGTTCCGTGCGTAGGTACCACCCGATAGATCATATACGTCGCAAAGACGGCTACAAATGCGAGATAGCACAAGAATGGGAATCTCGCGGCATGATCGAGAATCTCGTCGACTGTTTCGACTTCTTTATCTGATGGTGCGTGTAGAACAATGATGACTGATCCGATCTGGTCGTCAGGGCACATTGCGGCGCAAGATAAGGCGTCTCGGGGTGAAAATGCGGTGTGGTGGGCGAAAGACATACGATACACGATGCACAACCGCAGACACCTAACCTCCCCAATTTCTCATCTAGCAAAAAAGAAGCCAAAATGGCTCTAGGCCATCAGCGGTTGTTTCGTACGGAAGAATGCCATACGTACCCGATGATCACACTCATAGCTCCTAACGGGGTCACCAAGATTGCCGGGGCAAATGTGTACGCAGCAAAGTTGGCAACTGTTACTATCAGACATGTATCTTTAGTGTGAGAGCTAGAACACACCCTCGCCTACTACCACTGATATCATCAGCAGCTATCCAAAGATCGAGAGGAGGTAGACTTACTTGTTATCATACCGGCCCACCATATAGGATTGCGCAGGTAAGCCAGGTCATCGGCTGCGCATCAGTGGCCCACTCTAGACAACCATCTCGAGCCCTGTCTCTCGAATCTAGCCCCCTCGACGAGGTACCTCCGCTACTGGTCGTGTGATTGAACATCACTTACAAGCATTTTTCGAAGCTCCATTCGCTCTCCCCCATTGTTCCTGCTTCGCAGCATCAATCAGTCCCTCCTAAATCAGCTCCGCCTCTTCTTCCACTGCGTCCAAGAGACACACCTTTTTCGTAATGATAAAACTGGATCTACACTGTCAGTCATGTATATCATACTCCCAAAGACCCATATTTACCCAATAAGAAATGTCCCGCCTAATGCCAAACCCAGTCCGATATACTTTTCCGTGACCAAATCTTCCGCCATGTTGGGTACAACAACTATACAATCTTAGGATCCAGTCCGATTTTCAAGTCCCACTGAGGTCGATAGCAGTATCCAAGGTGAAAGGATCGACAGTGTTGTCGAGATTGGTCGTTGTTGTCGGTCGTCAAAGGTGTGGGGGGTGCAAAGAGAAATGGGCCCAGACGCGCCTCGCCTCCCCCTTTTTACCCCTTTCGCGCCAAGCTACAATAGAATCCACGTGGCACTCTCTCTACTCTGCTCCCCCTATGAACCCATTGCGGTCACTCTCTTGAACCTAAACATAGCTGAACCTCAAGGCGAGTATGGAATAAACTGATGCGGTTTACTACTGATGCATCGAGCCTATGGTCATCAACCATGAGTCGTGTCCTCATATTTATCCAGGTCGGATAATGACTCCCACAGCTCGACATCCTTGTCCGTCACCAGGCTACGATCGTCAGCTCTGGGATACCGACGAATCGAAGACAGCTGTCTCACTCTTTGACCATCCGGTTGAAGCTCGAATCCACCGTCAAGACATCTCTCGGGTTGATCGATCGTAGCTGCCTCCATCCTGTGAAATGGTTCCAGCCATGATACCTGGGGTGAGCATTTCACTCAACATCTCTTCATTCTCCTTCTTCTTTCACCACTCGATAGTCTAGCAGAAGTGATGTCTGATGGAGGATGGGGAAATTGGTACTCACGTGTATTGACCCGTCGCAAAAAAGTCATATTCCCCTCCGGGCTCATAGATCTCATTATGGTTCCAATCCGGGGCGAAAAACCCATTGGTATCTACCACTTGGATCTCATCAGGGAACCAACTTGCCAGTTCCGCAGGACGTATACTGCTCGTTTCTACCCAATCGTCAGGGTTGAATTGACGATATAGCGTTTTGAAGCGGTCGAGAAAGGAAGCGTGGGGAGCGGAGAGGATGATACTGTTCCACAGACAACCGGGCCACGCTTGACCCATTGTGAAAGGGGCGTATAAGAGGTCGTCCAAGGGTCTTACGCTTCTGATCAGCCGCATACTCTCTGATGTTGATAATGAACGGGGGAGGCTGTGCTCACAGGAAAATGTCACTGTCGAGGTAGATTCCTCCCATGTCCTCCAGAATCAATATCCTTAGGATATCCGACCGATGGGCAAACTCGATAATAGGACGACCGTATACTTCATTCGGGAACTGAATATTGTTCACCACGAATTTATCCCTGATAGCGGCCCACCACACTCCATGCGGTTCCACATTACAGTGTCTGATATCAGCCGCTGCCATGCATGGTCGTCCTGCTGTGGCGTACGACTCACATGTACACCTTGTCGGGTTTTTGACGCTCAATGACAGACTTCATTGCCAAATACTGGGAAAATGTCAACTTGAGGTCCGACTTTGCGTCGAGCCAGACATAGTGGATGATGTTCGGCACGACCATTCCCTGCGCCTTGGGCATGACAGGGTCGAAGGCCGTGAAGGGTGGTATGGACACGACGCGCTTCGTGTCCGCATACTGTTGAGGGTCCAGGACAAATGCAGGAGGAGGTCGTTCTTCGGGCTCTTGGACGGGAAGGTGGTTGATTTTGTATTGATGTACGATATCAAGTTGGTCACCTTGACTGCTCTGAGCGAAGTGTATTGTTGGAAGCGTGATGGCCGGTGAGAGCTCGAAGAGCTGTACTAGGACGATGGAAAGCAGGACTAAAGCCAGTAGGCCTAGGGTCATTGTTTGACGCCGTGTCAACCATCTAGTGTTCATCAGGTCGCTTGGAAGACCCATGGCATGCGATATTGCCTGCCGATGTTTGTAAAGTCAAAATCGAGTCTGACACTCCGCTAGCTTGACAAAATTGAAGTATTGAACCGAAAGTCACTGCGTAGTCGAGCGAGCACCAGGACATGATTTGACCTCAGCATCCCTTTGTTCCGCTGAAACAGTGTATCATCTCATCACCTGGATCAAAAGGTACGTCAGTCTTCCTTTGCCAAAGGGTGCTCGATCAGCGAGGCTGGACGATCAGCAGCTCTGTTCGGTGTTTCAGAGGGATGACTGCCAATGGACCATTATACGGCCGGAAGACATCAGGGAAACGTTACATCGCTCGCCGTAGGAATTTGTTGGATTACAATTTCATTATGATATGGTTCCCCTATCACCCAGCGTAAGCAGCCTGGCCATCAGCTGCAGCCGGATGTGCGGAGATCAGTCAAGGCAAGCGCCCAATCATCACTCACCTCAATGTCCTTCGCGTATTGCTTCGCAATCTCTGGTCGATTCAGCTTCATCGTCGGCGTCAGCATCTTGTTGTCCGGGCTCCTAGCCAGTCAGCTAAGTGGAGACATAACGCAGCAGTTCACTGACCATTCCTCAGGGGTCAATACGACATCCCGGATGAGTTCCGACTTGTTCAGTCCGCCAATCTTGGCTGTCTCCCTCATTGCCTCCAAGATGTATCGCTTGACTTCAGCATTCTTCACCCAGTCGCTTGGCGATCCTCCCGATGGTATGCCAGCCGCAGCGAGGTGATGACGTAGGTTGCCTTCGTGCTTGAAGTCAGCTTGCACCATACAAGGTCACTCACGGGGTATACGACTGCCACTGGTCGATCGGCGAGAGGAGGTGCCACCAGACACAGCATCATGGTGACATCTGGGCTCATTAGTGATTTCGTCGGTGGGAACTAGGACATACCGCATGCCTTGTAGACCGACTCGGCACGATCAAGAGCCAAATACTCCCCATTCGCCAGCTTGATCTAGTATGTTGAGCTTGCACCGACAAGGACGGACAACGCGGCACTTCAACTCACCAGATGTTTGGTACGGTCGACGATGGTGAGTGTACCATTCGATTCGATCTATCATAAGCCATCACTTCATCCTATAGTATATATATCGCACCTGACCAATGTCACCCGTCTTGAACCACCCATCCTCTGTGAAGCTTGCAGCGTCCAGCTCAGGTCGTTCAAAATATCCCTTGAAGATGTTTGGTCCTCGCAACCAAACTTCACCTTGTGGCGGAGTGTTCGTCGAAAGATAGCCCAACTCGGGTTGATCTATCGCGTCAGTCTGGTCATTTCGTGTGAAGGAGATCTCACCTGCAAGCTTCAACTCGCACGATGGGCCTAAAGTCCCGACGCTCCCTAGCATCCAGAATTCAGGTGTAGTGATAGTCGCCATTCCGCAAGTCTCGGTTAGACCGTAGCCTGTTTGTAAGCAAGCAAGAGGCATTATCACTCACCCTGCATCATAGGAGCCAGAACAGTGCCCAGGAACTTTTGTGTCTCTTTGCTGAGCGCACCACCTGCACGGTCAACTCATATCGGAGTACAAAACCCGAGAGCTAACCTCCACAGACGGCCAGACGCAATCGACCTCCCGTGGCTTGTTTTACCCGAGCAAACAACACCTTGTCAATCACCGCGTTGAAAGGCCATGGTAATGTCTGTTTGCCTTTGACAGCCAGTCCGAATACTGCTCCAACAGCAGGTCCAGCATCCGCAATTTTCTTCATCATGCCCTTTCTGCCACATCAGCTAAGGCTCAAAACGTGAGGTAAACCTACCTGATCATCTCGTAAATCGCCGGCACGCCACCTATCAGTGTCTGCACTGGTCAAATGACATCTTTGCGGGCTCATGGCAGAAAAGAACGATGACAAACAGGTTTGTATGCTGCAAAGTCCCCTTTACAGTCTCTGACGGAATCATCCAGCAAGGTCTTGACTGTGGCATAACCGATTTGAACCCCGAGAAGATAAAAGGTGAACTCGAGGAACTGAAATCTTAGTGAGGTTCCGAAACAGATCTGCGAAGCTGCTCGCCTGCTCCAGTATATGCGCCAGAGGTAAGTAAGCCAACAAGAGGTCTGACTTCTTGTCGACATATTTCCCCCACAATCTCGTTGCCCCAGCCACTACCCGTCAGCTAACGACGGCATTTTAGAGGGTTTTATGCAGACTCACATGAGGCAATCATATTCCCATGTGTCAACAAGACCCCCTTTGGCGCACCTGTCGAGCCCGAAGTGTACATGATGCAAAAGAGGTCATCCTTCTTCGGCCTCTCTCCCATCTCCTCTTTCCCTTCCGCATTATCCTGTCCGATCTGCAACACCTCTTTCACCGTCAATGCTCTACCTCCCCTGCTTTCGACTACTTGGGATATCTTATTTACAGCAGCCTACATCTCAGCCTTGGCATAGCCAATCAGTCAGGAATGTGATGGCCGGATGATGTCAGCAAGAGTGAAACGATATGTACCTGATTGACTTGATGTTGAGTATCATACACCACCCATTTCACCCTTGTCGCCTTTTCGATGACCTTCGAGACCATCTCCAGCTGTCCTTCACCGCAGAAGATGATTTCCACATTGGGCTCTACCAAACTCGTTAAGAGACCTTCTTCGCCGAGGGTAGTGTACGCCGTGGTGATGACTATACCGAGACGCGCGAATGCCTGAGAGAAGAGTTGCCAATTCAGACTTGTGTCGGCGTAGATGCTTGCACGAGGGCGGGAAGCCAAGGGTGTGGAGGGGGAAGTGATGGAGAGGTGAAGCAAGGCCGAGGTGATCTGAGTGACGAGCTTGTCGAGTTGATTATGGGTCAATGCTTTTGGTTCTGAAAGCGTAAAGCTGGAGTTCAGCACTGATCTAGCCTACCTAAGAAGGCACGCTCGGTAGGTGAGGATATGCGCGGTGTGGTGACTCACTACTTCCAAGTCTTCTCTGTCGGCCCATCAGCCGTAGTCACCGTCTTCTTCTCCTCGACGACATCCACCACGTCCCGATAGGAGCATGCGACTTTGTTTCCATACTTCTTGGCCTGGTGTCAGCACTGAAACAGAAGGAGAACACACAGTGTAGGCGAAGATGTCGCCCATAGTTTGGACCTCATCCCCTGCAGGCAATGTCACCAGCTCATCCGGGGATAAGTATGATCTGTAAACAGTCGGATCGGACTTCGACCTGACCGTCGCCGTCTTCTTCCCGAACAGACCAAACATGCCGAGAATGGCTTCTTACTCTCGATAAAAGGAGGAGCAAGCTAGACGAAGTGCAGTGGATGAGATAAACGTGTCGAAGAAGGCGACAAGACGTCGGCGAGTAAAGCCCGTGGGTCATCGAGATCTGGAAAGTTCAGATCATCCCTTCGGACTCCGAAGACACAATCCATACACCCATCTGGGTGCATCATAGTCGTGCGCAAAACGCCTCTGCGATAGGACGCAACAGGTTCGTAGAGACCATCATGACCGATAAAAGGTGATCGAATCGGTACATGCATACAGCGCAATCTTCTTGATCTCACAAATACAGCAACTACCGCATCTACCGCTTCTTGACCATTCGCTCAATCTCGTCCGCACCCATGACTTGAAACTCGTCACCCGCACCTCCAGCTCCCATCCTACCGACGTTCCCACCCTTCCCACCAACTTTACCAACCTCTCCAAGCGCACCACCCGCTTTGACAGCTCTTCCAGCTTTTCGGACAGCCTCGTACATTCTCCTCTCCGTCTCGTTTCTCGCCAACCGTTCTTTCCCACCAGTCTTTTCATCTTCACCTTCTCCATCTTCATCTTCTCTTTTGCGCTTGGCACCAATGAATGTCCCGTCGGCATTCTTTGTCTTGACACCGCGAGTTTTGGCCTTGGGCATACTCGGAGTGAGGGCGGATGGGGCTTCACGAAGTGCGAATGCCTTGGCGAGATGTCCCAAATGTAACGATTTCGTGTGAAAGAAGGACTTTTCTTCCAATGGGTGCGTAGAGTACGCTCGTACATACGAAGCGAACGCTTTTCTCGCCATAGCGGCGTTCTGATCCCATCAGCACTCTGATCCCCCTTGGATCCTACGCCCACTCACCTGATCATCCGCAATGACCCATCGCTCGAAAGTCAATTGCACCTCTGTAGCCCTCGTCTCATATTCGTACCCCTTCCCTCCGAAGCCCTTCTTGAGAACATCTTCGACCCCCACTTGACCCAGTGTCACCCCCTTGCCCTTGTCCCCCTCGGCCGAACCCATCTTGTTCTCTACCCATTCAACCCAGCCCGTTTCGGCGGGTCCGACCAATGCCCATGCCTCACCACCTTTACCCGCTCGAGCTGTTCGTCCCACTCGATGGACATACTCGTTCGCCCCTCCTTCCGTTGGCAGATCATATTGAATAACACTCCTCACCAAGGGGAGATCGAGACCTCGAGACGCAACAGATGTTGCCAGCAGGATGGCAGGGCTAGGCGAAGGCTCGGCAAATGCAGCCAAGGAAGATCGACGAGTAGCGAGGGGAAGGGATCCGTGTAATCGCTGTATGGTCGCATTCTTGAATAAGGGCGAGTTGAGCGAGACTGTATCGGGCGCGATAGTCTCCGCAGTTCCATCCATTCGAGCTGATCCGAGCAATTTCCAATGGTAGTCCACGGCATCGGTCGAGCTCAGGAAAACAATCACCTTGTTGCCGCTGTCATTCGCACCCGCAATAATGGACCGCAAGAGCGCAATCAACGCGACCAAGCGGAGTTTTGTAGGTACCACGACATACTTTTGCGAAAGTTGCGAGGGCGGTGTAAACTTGTCCAAGCCTGTCGAGGGTAATTCCACAGCATTCGGATCCAGAGAAGCCTTGACCTTGTCCTCTTTGGTCTCGTCACTCCCGTTGCCGAACTCTCTTGCACCGCGAAAGACGATGGGATCATGCAATGCCGCGCCTGCCAGCCTTTCAACCTTTGCGTCGACAGTCGCCGAACATAGAACCGTCCTCCTTCCTCGACCCCAGAACGGCCATCTCATCGTTCCACCTCCCACCGCGTCCATCTCCTTCTCCGCGGCAATCTCCAGCCTCCTCCTTCCATCTAGAGCCTTGATGATACCTTGGATGGTCTCTTCAAATCCAAGATCCATCAATCGATCCGCTTCATCCAGTACCAAAAACAGCGTCTTGGCACACTGGAACGAACTGGTATTTTGTAAATGATCCAATAACCTTCCCGGCGTCGAGACCAATATCGGCACTCCTTTCCTCAATCTAGCCTTTTCGTGCGTTCGCGTCGCTCCACCAGTCAGAAGACCCGAAACGAGCCACCTTGTGTAAATCTCATCGTTATCCGAGTCGGGTAGCGATAATGCCATTGACAAGATCTGCTCCAAGACCTTCTCAATCTGCTGCGCCAATTCTCTCGTCGGCGCTAGTACTATCGCCAAAGTCCCTATTGATCTGTCGATATAAGACAACCTCGATAATGGCAATAACGTTTGAACGATCGGTAAAAGATATGTCAACGTCTTTCCAGATCCCGTTTGGGATTGGATAAAGACATCCCGCAATTTTGCCTCGTTGAATCGTTCAGACTCGTCTCTAAAAGTCGTATCGAGAGGCTCTGACAGCATGAACGGTAGAGCGCTCCGCTGAATAGCTGTAGGCGCTTTGAGAGACATCTTCGATGTCAAGTGATGGACTAGTAAAGGGTCGAGGCCGATACCGGGGAATGTGTTTGTGTCTCCGGTGAGAGGTGCATTGGAGGGTGCACCAAGGATGGGTGTGGAGGATGTTGAGGGGACAGAAGGGAGACCTTGAGCGGAGAAGAGGGAAGAGATGAATTGAGGTGCTTTGGGTTTGGCGGCTGAAGCGGTGGCAGTGGATGGTTGTTGTCGAGATGGTCCGGCGATCGAGCTAGCGTCGACAACATCGTAATCGTCAAAGTTGACCTGAGTCGCCCGAGGTGCTCGTGCAGCAACAGCCTTCTCTACTCGGGCAGTGGACGGTCTTGAAAATTGACTGCTTTGAGCCGGACGAGGTTTCTGAGCTGGCGAGGGGTTACTCGCCGGCCTTGGCGGTCGAGTAATTGTGGCCGGCGAAGACTGTTCCTTGAATGATGAAGGACCGGCGGATGAGGTTGTAGCGGATTGAGCTGTGGGTGCTGAGACGGGTGTGGGTGCTGGCGCTGGCGCGGCAGGAGGGGGTGCAAGAGCTTGAGCAGGTGTAGTAGTGGCTTGCCCAACCCTATCGAGCCTCTTCACTACTTTCCGAGCATCCTTTCTCGATTTAGCTCTGTATCTATTAGCCCTTTCGTCCAATCTACAAGCTATCAAGGGGAGATTGTACGTACCGATCAGTCCATCTTCCTCCCTTTTGTACTGCCTGTCGCTTGACGATAGCTCCTCGATCAGCTGTCGACGAGACAGCAAAATTCAGCTCGAGATCGTCGTCCATATTGCCCTGTAGTATGAACCAGAGAGACTGGTCTGCGCGTAGCTTGACGAGATAGGCTTCAGAGTATGGCAATGGACGATCTCTGGTGTGGGCAACTTTTGCAATTGCGGAGGTGGAGGCAAAAACAAGACGGACCGTGTCACGTGACTTCTCTGTAACACTTCATCCATTCACTGCGAGCAGTTCCCTCGTACGCAATGCTCCAGCATTAGAGCTCAGCTAAGCAGCAGAGGAACAGATCATATGCAAGCAAAGGTGTACAGAAAGAGTCTTAAAAGATACAGCAATATTCCACAGAGCCTACTCCTCGTCCGGCCAATCAGGACTCAACCGATCTTGCCTCATGCTCTCCTCTAGAATATGCCTCTCATCGGTCTGTGTCTCTTCCATGACCTCGTCCCCTTGCGTTTCTTCGTCTTCTCCCTCCGTCTCGGTTGAGGTCATACTGTCCATATGTTTTGGTGGTGGCGGCATGCTCTTTTTCATGCCAAATAGAGTTTGCTGTTTGGCTCCTGAATGACCATTGCTGATCTTTTCCTTCTTCGCCTTTTTGGGAGCAGTGCCTATGGAATCAGACGTCATACTGACTTCGGCCAGTCAAAGCTTACCTTTGACTCCGCTTGATTCGATGTCGTCAACTCGGTCAAAGAAAGATGTGCTCTTGATTGCATCCAGGGGCTTCGCCACGGCAGGCTTGGCGAAGGGATTCGAAGACTGGGGCTTCTTTGCAAATGGATTCTTGGCGCCACCTAAGATCAGCATCCTTGCAGATGAAAAGCACGCTGGACTCACCATTAGACATCGGCAAGTCCTCTACTTGTCTACGCGGCGGCGAGATCGGTTCAGCAGTCGGTGCGTCTCTCTTCCGCTTTATGTCTGGCGAGGCACTCCTATTCCTCGTGTCCTCAAAGTAATCAGGACCAGGCGTTTCCGTGATCCTGGCTTCCGGTTCCGGTGTCTCGGGAATAAACGTCTCCATCGACCTTCCACTCAAAGCGGGTGTAGTATCCCTTCCAGTACCTGGAGCCACTCCACCAAAGCTCCTCCTCGAGGCCTTTGGCGCGAAATCGGAGAAACCTCGACTTGGACCAGCTTCTGCTGGATTCGCATTGGTCTTCTTGGCTGTTCGACGCGAGTGACCTTCCCTCATTCGTCTGAGCTCCACGGCTTGTTTACCACGCACAATTCTTTCTTGCAGACCTGGTAGATGGTAAAAGGCAGCGACTTTGGCGGCGGCGTCTAACGTGGCAGGGTTGTGCATGAGGCGAGTCAGGTCGAGAGCTCGAGCGAGATTGTCGGCCTTGCAGGCTCCTTGTACCAGCTGCAATAGCTCCTTATCCAACGCCACTTCGCGTTGCTTGATTGACATTTCCAGCTCGGAGATGTCATTGGTGATGCCCATGGAGTCATTCATGACATTCAGTTGCAATTGGCCTCGGATGACGCTTTCTGTCAGCCGAGTCCTGGTCCCTCAAGCATTCACATACCTCTCCTCCAGTTTGCCTTGCTGATTGTCCATATTCATCAACGGCATGTGCATGTCTAGTTGCTGTATCAGAGGTCGCGGGAACCACGGTTCCTTTTCCGATCCCTATCTTGTTAGCTGTCTGCAATGTCATACGTGCTCATCGGCTCACCTTGAGGATGACACATGTGAAATGGCTATCTGTAACTCCGACTGGCCAGTACGTCTCGGTACGCTCCTGCTTTCTCGCCAAGAGGTTCGAGTCGAGAACAGGTACCCATCGAGCTTGATTGGGCCGTCTGAATCTATCCAAGACCGATAACAGACCGGTCGAGTCGAAGATTGCAGGAGAACCTTCGCCGGTAAAGCCGATCCAAGACAGGATCGTTTTCTTCGGTAGTGGAATTTTGCCTTCCTGTACCAGCTCGAATGTGTCCAGGTCGATCAAGGTGTATCTCAAGTTCTGACAACCTGAATGTCAGCTTCGGCCGAGATCCCACGATGTTGGAACTGACCATCAAGACTGGTTCCGCCTTCCCGATGGACCACAATGACCATCTCCTTGCTCGCCGCCATCGTCACCGTGTCTTCTCCGAGTCTCCATACGTAACGCTGGATACCGCTCGAGCTGAAGAATCGAAGCAAGCCTTTGTTCGTGCCGACAATGACACTACCCATACTTTCTTCGCCTTCGCCCCCTGCAGCGACAGATTGAGCACTTTCTCCCGGTAGCAGGCTGATCGTCCAGTCAGCTTGAGAGGCCCAAGAATCGTATGGTCGATAGTATATGGTTGACGCCTGACCGTCCACGATTGGAGCTGCGTACACTATACCTTGTTGACCTATATTTAGCAGGTGCTCTAGCATTCGCAGGATCGGGCTCACCTAGGGATGCCATGGTATATTTCGTGTGGTCTTGAAAGTGGTATCCCCGTCTGGTAGACTTGTCGTGAAACTCGACGTTGACTACATTGTGCGTCTCCTGATCTGTGACATCGACCACACCGATCATATTGAATGCTGCCTCTCAGTCAAAGCATCGCCAAGGTGGAAGGACTCACCTAAGTATCGCTTCTTGTTCTTTAAAAGGGTGCTACCGGGCGTGAACGGCTCTTGTGCTTTCGTGACATTTACCGCTGGTCAGCCTAGTGACACGGACCCCACAGCGATACTCACCGACTTCGGTCCGCCCTCCCCTGGTCTTCTCGCCATCTTCCACTCCATATGTCCCGTCATCATCAACAATCCAGTCCCCTCCATCGCCATACAGCTCATCCACGTCATCCCCCTTGTCTTCCATATCCTCGTCGACATCATCTCCAAATTCATCGTCGAGCAGTTTGTCCAGCTTTGCTTCGTCCATCTTCAGGGCATAGCTCCGGATAGGATCCGGCAGTGCAGAAGGGATCGGGTCGGTCCAACGGGTGAAGGATCCCTCGAGTGAGGTAAAGGCGATAAAGTTGGAGGTGGGTGAGAAGGAAAGACCGGTGACATCTCCCTCGGGATTGGTGTACCTGAAAAAATCAGCGTCGCAGTGCGAGGGCAATGGCGGACTGACCCGGAGGCGATGGAACGTGAATCAGTTGACCAGGCAAAGATTTGAGGTCCAGCCGAACCGATCAGATACTTTCCATTCGGCGACCAGGCTAATTCGCTGAAAGCCTGGAATATCAGCGAAACGTAATGCTATAATCGCCGCTCACAGTCTTATGACCATCGGAGACATAGGTATGGCCCTTTGTCCATCCATCTCGGTTCACAATCCCAATATCTGTCATCAGCTTCATCCGGGACCCCGACATCTGAGACGGACCGTTTGTCCTCGTCGGGATGGCAAAGAACGCGCCGGAAGGATGCCAGGCAGCGTAACAAGAAACATTAGAGCTACAATCAGCTCTCTGACTGATTCTTCGGCCGGGAAGCTCACTCCGATTCTGAAGACCCAATGACACCCTCCATGATCTTCAACAGGACGGGCGTTGAACTCTCCATGTCGTATATGCGCAATTTGCCATCGCAGGAAGCCGTGACCAAGTATTTCCCTGTAGGATCCCAAGAAGCCGATCTGACAGATTTCGTGCTGTCCGAAAGCAAAGTGACCCGCTCAGTGTCATTCACATGAACAATCTTGACCAGTAGGTCGCTTTGAATCAGCCAAGTTCATGAGGGGAGATGGATGCTTACTCTCCGCAGACGGCTGCCCTCTCGCCTTTGGGATCGACTGAGACCCATCGAATAGCAACCCCGGGTGATCGAGTGATATATCCCGTAAAGTCATTTTGAGGGTACGAGAATGACCTGGCGATATTGTCTAATGACGCGGTAACGAGATGAGTGTTCTGCGATGAGTTCGTGCGAGGAGGTGAAGTAGAAGCGCACCGAGCATGCAAGGGAAGTAATAGCATCTGTGTGATTGTCGTGAAATCCTGGCTCGCTATCTGGGTCATCCGCTTTATGTATCCTGACCAGGCAATCCGTTCCTCCTGTAAAGATTGTCCTGCGGATCAGTATCGCTCCCCCAGATTTGAGCGTGCAACACATACAAGCCATCAGGAGAGAAGCAGACTTTAGTAAGTCCACTCAGATGGACCGGAAGCGACCTCACGTTTGCTGTCGATGCTTCAGCCATGTTGACTGCAATGTACGCAGAAAGATGAGGTGCTGGTGGACATGAATTCATACGCGACCTGGACGCGTCTCAGCAAAGTCAAGCCACGTGATCTAAGGGGGTCGTGTTGGCCACGTCATGATCCAGCATGGCAAGGTTGTCAACTGATAAGCGAGATTTCGAGCTCACCTGCTGCCATATCATCCATTTCAACATAACCTCCCGATAGCACCTAAAAATGTCACTGCCAACGACAATACTACGATCATGCTCGAGACACGCATGTAGAGCAAACGCAGTGCCGCGACCGATCGCTCGAGCAACCTTCGCCTCCTCTTCCACATCTCGAGCCGATGCCTCTGCCCCTTCCGGTTTCACCAAGAAGACCAGTCAGTCCTGTGCATTCACCTGCTTGACCAGCTGACTCGTGCAGCACTATCATCATGTGCTCCGGGCACAACACTTCACGGACTGTCCATCTTGAAAGACCAAGCCGATCCTGTGGCCAAGGCAGATGACGAGTATCCTGCATGGTTATGGAAGATCTTGCCGACGCAAAAGAACGCAGATTTAGTGGATCAGGTATCATCAGAGGGAGGATTTGATTATGTGACAGAGAAGAAGAAGTTGAGGGCGATGTAAGTTTCACGGTGTGAATTGGCACACGTCGCTGATGACAGAAATCGAGCGAGAATCAAGGCCTCGAACTTTATCAAGGGATCATAGTTTTCGATTTGTATCGACATGTTATAATGCTTGCATACGCTTACACCTTTGTTCCTTGTAGATCAATCTGAGGTCTGATCAAGATAACACTACATTGGAAAACAGAGTGGAGACCACCCAGAAGGCCCGCTCCTGGGTAAATACGATTGGAGCGTGGATAATGGATCCGCGTCACATCGCGAAGCCGAATCTAGGGGTGCACAAGGACGTCGACTCGGTGGAATGTGCGGTCTTCGGGATTATTCAAAGGATTGCGCTGGCGGTATATGGAGACTTACGAGACACTGATTTTTGATCAAGCTAGCTTTCGTCGGTGATCTGTCCTCGACAAAGGTATCTTCACTGGAGGACTGAAGTCAGTATCGCTTCGGCTGCCTGTGCGACTAACCGAGCTCCACATATCAGACCAGGTGCTCCCGATGGAGGAAGGCGTCACAGCAATGATGGTCTGCGCATCGTCATCCTCCTCCTCGGTCTCACAAAATTGGGAGTTCTTCCAAGCGTTCCAAGCCGGCGGCGGGGTGGTGACAGGACTGGAATCAAGACTGAGAGGGCGATTGAACGGATACACCGAGTGACTCCTCGAGAAGGGAACGTGACACGGAGGAAGTGGGAACCTGTCCAGCGTAGTATGGTCAATGTCATCATCCACGGTCAAGCATGCGTTGTACAGTGTACCAGAAGCCGGCTGAGATGGATCGAATTCGAACGATAAAGTTTTCGTCTCGCCAAAGATCGAACCACTCCGGTCCGCTGACTTGGTACGTCCCTCGACAGTGCAGGTGAACGATGGGATAGGCGATCGAGCCTTCATAGCGGACCTCGGTGAGAAGATGTCGACCTCTTGCTCCAAATCAGTGGGACAGGTAGGCGCATAACGTGCGTCTGGAAGAGCGACCGATATGGAAGATACCCTGTTATATGCCGGAGTAGAAGTGATTTTGGTCGTTCGGCGGGCCAAAGGCGGTGGAAAGTGATACTCCTGTTTTGCGAGCAGGAATGCTTGCGCGAGTTCCCCAGGGACCTATGACATTTAGCTCCATTGAGCGTATGAAGGAGACTTACCACCGCTTTAATGCAGTCCAATCTTCTCGTGATCTCCTCCGATGAACGCCCTTTGCGCTGCTTCGATATGATGTATTTGCCCAGAATCTCCACTGCCCGGTCTGTCCCTCCAGGGGAATAAGCCAATACTCGCAATGTCGACGCGATCTTCGGTCAGTCTTACCTTGTTCCTGGACTCTGGACATGATGCATGCTCACCGCTGATGAGCAAGGCGAGTCATTGTTCTTGTTCCTCCGAAGGGACTTTGTGCTGGCCAGCCGTTTCAAAGACCCATACTTCGTGTCGCTCATCACGCTCACTACCCTGGATATCGAGGGGAGAGATACCTTAAGCAATCGAGCTCGTTCAATTTGACGGACCGAGCTGGAAGAAACGAGAGAACTAGAAATGCCAATGAGCCTGTGACCGTGAGATCATCATGGACCAGTAACTTCTTGCATAGCTGCCCGAAGGATGTTCACAAAACACGCACTACCGTTGGTTCCGCATGTTCCACCCGGAGGTGCGTCTTGGAATACCGAAGGAGTTTGTGCGTGTGAAAAGGTGTGCATGTCCTCGGCCGTTCAACATCATTTGTGTTGCGTTGAATCATCGTCAAGGTGGGGCACAAGGGGAGGAAGGACAAAAATCCGACGCGTGTGTCTGAAGGACTGTCCTTCGTGTCCCTGTCGATCATCCAATTGCGAGGCGATTCGTCGGTGAAGATTTCGATGTGCGACAGATGGGTATAAGAGTGTTTCAGTCCGGGTGACTCGACTACATATTTGATATTGCACCGGTGTAATTTGGAGGGTGGACCACCACCTCGGTCTCTGTCCCACTCCCTCAACATGCGAATGATATATGTATATATATATCGTGATGACATTTGACTTCTGATATCATACACTTAAACTCCAGCTATACTGGACCATGCAGCTTTCTCCTCTGCCGAGATGCCCTCTTCTTCGTCCTCCAGTTCCGTGACCCATCGCTCATAGTCCCCCGGCGTCGGCCTCCTATCCTGAGGCAGTCTTTTCATCTTCTCTTCGAGTTCCTTGGCCATAGTCTCGTATTTGAGCACCACACCCTCTTCACCTCCACATGCCCTCGCAGCTATGCCTGTACGTACATGCTGGAACAGGATCGTTCTAGATAGCCACTCGGTGTCCCATCCGGCCGAGTAGGGCGGGACGAATCCCACTGCGGGTTTGATGATACCTCCCCAACCAAGCAGATCAGCGGCTCGAGTAGCATACGTCAGAGCATTGTCGAGGAGTTGAGTAAGGTTCCGTTTGGCAGTGTCATTGACGCTGCTCAATTTCGCTCGCGCCAAACTCGCTTTGCTGAGCTCTAGTAGGACATTCGGTTTGAATGTCTTGGGCGTGTCGGCATGACTTGGTAGATCCAAAGCCTTCCCGAGGAGGGTGACCGCCTGGGAAAAGTTGAACCACGCGCTCTGGGCCAGAGGAGACGGTCCCGGTGGTAGTTGCGGGGCGAGCCGTAGCATCCTGAAAGCAATGGTCGAATGTGTCTCGGCCAAGGTAGTGAGGATCTCCGCTCGGAGTGTTGGCTCGTCTGGCGGATGTGTATCTAGACTAGACAAGAGCGACGTAAGGGCCCCAATAGCTCCTTCGAGCGACTTTTCTATCCCGGTGCCCACTTGAGCTTCCGCTTTGAACGCTTCCCATACAATCTCGTCCATTGCCAGCAAGACTTTGATCTCGGCTAGATCAAGCTCGGCTTGTCGACCCGTCGGAACGAGCTGGCCTGCTCTATCCAGGATGGCTCGCACTGCTGTCTGTTGTGGCTCCGAGGGCGGGGTCGACGGGACGACCGATGTCCATAGACTTAGATGCGTATCAATGAGGAGTAGTGTTGTATCGATGAAAGAAGAGGGAGTCGGAACATGCGATTCAAACGTCGCCTGTTCATCTGGATCGGCGTCCATATCCGTGTCCATCTCTTCTTTGGCTTCTTTTTCCTCGACTATTTCTGAAGCTTCATCCACTTCAAGGTCCTCAGCGGTCGACTTGATGTACTCCTCTTGGCCAGTTAATACTTGATCCAGCATCTCACCCGCCTCCTGGCGTAATGCCCTCACTTGTTCTCTGCGCTCCGGATGCAAATCCTCAAGTACCTCTGCGAGCTCCAGCAAAGCTTGAGCGAGATTGTACCCCGCATCGAGCTGTAATGTCGTGTCTTGCGTCAAGGTGATGGCGTGTCGGTAAATCTCGATAGATGTGGTTAGATACGATACCGATGTAGGGGGCAAGAGGAATGATGTAGATAGTGTGTACAGGACTCTGGCTCTAGTCTGTCAGCAAAGTCCCGTCTGATTAGAGAACGCACTGATTATAAGCGGCATCATAAGTCGGCTCAAAGTCATATGCCTTTTTGTACAGCTCCAACGCTTTTTCGTAAAACCGTTGCGCCTGACTTGAGCGACGGTCGGAAATTAGGCTCAGTCATACTCACCTTATCTCCATCCTTGTACCTTTCACCTTTCTCCTCCATCTCCACTCCGCCTAGTTCGTCAGGTCGTCTTCAGGTGGGCGGCATACCATCTAACGCCTCATCGTACGTATCATACGTGAGGTCCCTCTTGTTCTTGCCTCCCTTTTTGGCCGGACGAGAAGAGGACCCTTCATCCTCTTGCCTCCTTTTGTTGAATTTCTTTGGTCCCATATCCTGCTGGCGGTATTGTGAATGTCGATGGATCCTATGATGTACTCTATTCAGACTCATTACTCGAGTAGTTCCCGGGCAGCGGTGGATCACGTGACTGTTCCGATTTTGTCGGATGTTGCCGATGACCCCCGGTTAGCCAGCTTCTACTGGACCGGCAGACGTTCTTGGACAAAGCTTGACGAGCATACTTTGTTGTCTAGTCGATAACTGATGTCTGGAGAAGCTGCAATTACTCGATATGTCTCGCCTGGAACCTGGTCCCTGGTGAGAATATCTGTGTCGAGGTGAAGCTGACCGTTTCAGGTCGAGCCGCTTTTCTCGCCGGCCGGTAAAAAAGTCTTGATCACCTTGATCGATTTCCTGGAGGTATATCAAGCATCCAGCCGGTAAGTAACCTGCAGCTGACCCTTAGAGCGATGTCCTCCCTAATGAAGAGCTGTTCCATGCTCAGATCTCACCCGACCCGGCCAAGCGATGGCAGTCTACACCGTCCATCTTGGAAACGCTCAAAGATCGAGCCAAAGCGGTTGGTTTGTGGAACTTGTGGCTCAGCGGCGGAGAGTTTCAACACCTTGCGGGAGGAGGTGGTGGTGGATTGACCAATCTTGAGGTGAGGTTGATGCCTGTGATACTGTGAGAAAGCTCATGATAGTATGCAGTGATGGCAGAAGTCATGGGCCATTCGGCAGTCATTGCGCCCCAGGCTACAAATTGTTCCGCTCCGGATACTGGTAATATGGGTGAGTGAGGGCTCGTCGATCACGCAGGTTCTGATGACCAGAGGTCATCGCTCGTTTCGGAACGCAAGCGCAGAAGGACAAATACCTAGGACGGTTGCTGAATGGAGAGATTCGAAGTGCATTCTCCATGACGGAGCGAGGAAGTGAGTTTCCTTCATTGTTGTCACTGAGTGTAGTCGCCTCTTCAGACGCGACAAACCTTAAAAACACTACTGCCACTATCTCAGGCAATGAGGTCACTCTGAATGGACACAAATGGGTATGATGAAGAGATTCGATCGAGCTGAGATATAGTGGATATCCGGCGCAGGAGATCCTCGAACCGCTGTCCACATTGTATTGGCCGTGACGGATCCATCAGATCCTTCGCCTTACAAACGACACTCTTTGGTTCTGGTCGATCCCAAACAGTCCGGTGTCAACGTCGTCCGACCAATGACCATTTTCGGGTATGATGATGCTCCGGAAGGTCACTGTGAGGTGAAGTATCACAATGTCAAAGTCGACGTGGAAAGCGGAATCGTAGGAGGTAAAGCTGGACTCGGACGGGGTTTCGAGATCATCCAGGCTCGTCTAGGGTAGGCTTCGGATCAGCCTGACAAGTATGTGCTGATGACAAGACCAGGACGACTGCACCATTGTATGCGGACGATTGGCGTCGCATCTCGAGCATTGGATCTCCTTCTGCTGCGAGCCACTGATTCGACAAAGAAGACTTTCGGCAAATTATTGCGGGAACATGGCCAGTCAGATTCCTCGAAGACCGACAATTTGTGCTGATGATTCAGGCACTGTGCTTGCCGACATCGCTCATTCTCGAGCCGAGATCGACCAAGCTAGGCTGCTTGTTCTCGCAGCTGCCAGGCAGATAGATAAGCACGGCGCAAAGGGGGCGCTGAAGGATATCGGTATCGCCAAGGTGGGTCGAGGATAGGGAAGGCAGCTCACCGCAGTTCACGGTTCCAAGCATTGCCTTGAAAATCATCGACCGAGCCATGCAGGTATACGGCGCAGAGGGTCTCAGCCAGGATCAGCCATTGGCATACATGTATGCTAGTCTGCGAACTCTTCGCTACGCCGACGTGAGTGACTTGATGCTGTGTGGACTGATCAGCAGGGGCCCGATGAGGTCCATATTCAGCAAATCGGCAAGGCAGAACTCAAGCGGGTCGACGAATTGCGAGATCGTACCAAGCGGATCAAATCACGAGAATCAAAGTTGTAACAAACAAAGCTGTGCACCCCGTGTGTGCATGCATTTCCTGTCAAAGTTTTCCATCTATAGAGTCTTGATCTTTGCCTTGTGCTCCTTCGACATTTTCGGTCCCAGGTTGTAGAATGCCTTGCCGACGAAAGCCACCCAAGTGGCTGCGATGCAAATTACAAGCGCTTCATCTTCGCTCCATCCAAGACCCCAGTTCCATCCTTCAATCGGTCCAATCAAGCCCAAAAAGAGGACCGGGATAAAGACAGGCAACCAGGTATCGGCATAAGCCCACCCACCTGGTCGTAGCTCCAGCGGTGTGGAAAGCTTGGGGGATGGTGAAAAGAGGTTGAAGGTGGAAAATGCGACACTGGCGAATGGAACGGCGATGATGAAGGGAACGAGAAGGAGAGTCGAGCTGGTCACAGGTAGAGCTTTGGCAGATGGCGGAGCATGGAGAAGGGGCGAAATGGAGAATTTGGTCAAGAGGAGAGCACGACCGATGGCATCCGGAAGGGAGAGCAAAAGCTCGAGGCCAAGAGTGGGTTTAGCCGGGAGCAGGTCTCGCAGGGGAGTGCGTGTTTGTAGCGCGTCTGATCGTCAGCCAAATATAGAGAAGAACCTTGACTCACGGGCTCCCGCAAATAAGAGGGCGACTTTCGGGGTGAGCAGCCAAGAAGGTGCTGATCCAGTACACAAAGCTGAAAATCAGCGTCGAGCTGGCAGGGCGAGTTTACCCAGGAATGTTTCTCCGCCGAAAACAACCACCATCAGCCCAAACAGCTCTTGCAGCAACGTCGCTCGCTCCTTTTTGGTGTTGTGAGCACCTTTCTCTTGGTCTTCGGAAGCAGGAGGGTCGAAAACACCCGAGGCGATCCAGTCGATGACGCATGAGAGTCTATGAGCACCGTATAGGTCGAGAAGACCGTATGGGAGATATGGATGCGTTGGCGCGAGGACTGCAGGCACATAGCCGTACAGTCTTTGTAAAGTCGTCATATTGATTTCAGATCGCGATCCCAAGCCGTCAAATGGTTGATGTGAAGCGTGATGCGAGTCTCAACTGCAAGAAGGAAGATGAGGATACTGTCGAGTGTGGAAGCTGGTTCAGTCTTTGGCGGCTGGAAATACAGCAACTCCGACGGTCCAATCCGCCCCGGCGTGTTGCCCGATGCCCCTCCCATGATCCCACCTCTCTTATCCAATAGATGCGGCCTGAGGTAGTGCTGCTAGCAGATCAGACCAATATCCACTGCATGCGATACTTTTGTCTTCTGTCACAATACAGCACAATCTGGCTGTGGTGTGCCGCTCATCGGAGATTGCCGAAGAGGTTGTTGACGGAATGGCAGAATCCGAAGCACCGAGTTTCAGAATTTTGGCCCTTTGCTCCGTCTCTTCTTCTCTCGACATAGACCATTGCATAGATACATAGACATACATAGACTGATAGACCTTTTATCTTCTCTCCCTATACTGTATTCATATAATCAAGACTCGAGATGGCGGCGCAGAACAAGACGTATCCTTTTTGGTGAGTCCATTCTCGTTATCTTTAAATGGCTCAAATCTGACTAGACAGGCTCGGAGGTGAGATTTCGGCCTCGACCAAGATGAGTGCCCAACGCTGACCACGCTTCTTCCCTCTGCCTCCGTCTGATCATGATCAATGTCCACCTTCTACACGCTCTTAACCTTGCGTTCTCGCTATACAGGAGCGGCAGCGTCGAGTAAGTCGAAAAATTCCTCTTGGCCGCGATATTCGAAAATCAAAAACAACCTACATTCGAAAATAACCGTCTACGTCAGAGGAAACCTTGACCTCCTTCTGCGACCGCCTCCCTTCACCTTGCATCAGTACTGACGGGTCGCAGTGGCAGCATGTTGCACGCATCCGCTGGACTACATGAGGGTGTGAGTGATCTGCAACGCTCGAAGCTCCTTATCTAATCTCCACAGGAGGATGCAGACCACCACGGCAAAGACCGGCTTTGTCACCTCGGTCTCAAACGCCATAAAACAAGGAGGTGAGTTGATCCGGTGCTTTGGAATATTGCTAAGTTAAAGGTGTGAGGTCGTTGTACACCGGATTATCGGCTTCAATCTTTCGACAAATGACCTACTCCGTGACGAGACTAGGGGCGTATGACGCTATGAAGCAGACCATGTCGCAAAACGGTACGGGATGCGGCTTGGTCTGGTCGGAGGCTGATGGACAGGCAAGAAGAAGCTTGGGATGGGTAGCATGCTACTCTGTGCGAGTGGAGCCGGTGTCCTAGGTGGAGTCGCGGGCAACCCTGCCGGTGAGCTTTAGAAGAATAGTGACCAGGCTGATATTCAGATGTCGTCCTCGTCCGGTCCGTATCTTCTTGGGAGCCATGGGCTGGTATTGACGCTCAGCATGATTACAGATCCAACAAAACCGCCAGATCAACGGGTGCACTATAGAAATGCGATCCACGGTGTATTCAGGCTAGTCAAGGAAGACGGTCCAGCGGCTCTCTTCCGTGGACTGCTACCGAACACTGCAAGTCACGACTCTCTTTTGGGTCTACTACGCTAATTTCCAGGTCCGAGCAGTGATCATGAACTCGGGTCAGCTCGTCTCCTATGACATTTTCAAATCCCTCCTTCTCAATTCTGCCGGCATGTCAGACGGGATGCCGTTGCATATGCTATCGTCAGCTCTGGCCGGTACAGTAGCGACGACAATATCAGCACCGGCAGATGTTGTCAGGAGTAGAGTGATGAACATGCACGCGGGAGACAGGCAGGGGATTGTGGGAATGATCACGGAGAGTCTGAGGAAAGAGGGCCCAAGATTCCTGTTCAAAGGGTGGTTACCGGCATGGAGTGAGTGGAGCACACAATGATCAAACCATGCTAAGCTTTAGTACGTCTCACGCCAAACACCATCTTCATGTTCGTCTTCCTGGAACAGCTCCGCAATGTGGTCGACTTGGTGCGCGCCAAGCCGGATCTCAAATCACAACCCGGTCAACTTGCCTAAACAATCATCCCCTCACCGTTCACCTTGGCGACCACAGTCACTCTCACACCCGCCGTCCGCTCGCCTACGCAACGCAACACTCTGCACATTACGATCGACTATCATTACCTATCGCCTGTACATGCATTCTATCTGATACCACACTGATCACTCTGCTACAACGACGTCCTGGTCGAAGCTCGGCCATCCACTTTTCTCCAAAAGGCGGACTCCTTGCCTGGTCCTAGCCCAAGGGCGCTTTCCAACCAGCTGGGCTCTCTGCCATACTTGGAGACGACTGAAGACTTGCGTCGAGATGTACGAGCTGACTTGGAAGGTATTGATGAGGCGAGCATGGAGCGGTCCGCAGACTGTTTGCTCCGGCCGAACCAACCCCTTCGGCTGTTCGCCAGAGTAGTCGGTCCGGGGACAGCCGCAGAGGTCGGACTGGCTGAAACTCCGCGGTTGCTCTCTAAGAACAACTCTGAATCGGCTACAGAGGTGGTCGGCGCCTTGGACGACCCAAACTTAGACCAGAGCGACTTCACCCAACCTCCATTTGTCAAATCTGTCCGATGAGAAGGTATACTCGCCACTGCCAAGCCCTTGTCGAGATTGTGCGGATTCAGGATCTCGACGTCTGCAAAGGGGTCGACCGTGGTTTTTACCGATACAGGAGCTGAAATCACAGGTCTAGGCGGCTCGGACAACTCCGAGTCTATTGTCGACGTCGCCTTCTTGAATGCATCGCCTACCCGGCTGGTCCATCTAGAGGCCGTATCCGCTGTGCCGCGATACCAGCCTCCAAGTGTACTTGCAGTGTTGTTGTATCTCCGTTGCAACGCTGCGGTGGTATTGTTGTACCCTGATCGAGCTGCAGCTGATGTCTGCTCACGCATTCGACCGAGGTCCGCCCCAAAGTCTTGTAATTTGCCTTTGAATCGATCACCGAAGGTCGACATCGCTTCTCCCGCCTGCGCGGCTGCCTGAACGGGCTCGTCATCCGATCCCCATGACTCGAAAACAGATTGACTGGGCGAGTCTGTCGGTGACGCCGACGCAGCCTTCTCGATCGGTGAGGCAGTGATCGACCTGTCTCGGTAGGGCGAAACGTCCGGATCGTTGAGGTTCGTATGAGTTGTCAGATTTCGAACTGTGATGGTGGGCTCAGTTGCAGACTCCGCGATGGTCTTGACGGACGATGCTTGGGAGTTGGAGACACCCTTGGCGATCTCAGTGGGCGAAGGTAGAGAGTCGAAGGCTGACCCCATTGATGACTTTGCTTCGTCCGCACCTCTGTGCAGCGTCTCGACACCTCGATCAACAGCGTGCGAGACGTCGTCGAGAGCTGATTGAGCCCTGTCCCTGATGTGATGAGCCAAGTCACTGACAGTCGCAGATACTGCATCAGCGGCGGTGCTTGGATCCGGAATGTGGGATTTGACTTGGTGGGTAGCATCTGTTGCGGTATCGGTGACCGGCTTGATGACATGTACCTTCACGGGTTCCACGAGGTGGTCGTCCATGACTGACCTCGTGTCATCGATCATAGAATCCGCTCTGGACTTAGTAGACTGAGCAGTGTCCTTGGCGTAATCTTCGACGGCGGATGGGGCGTGGGAGATCTGGTCTCCCCAATCGTTGAGCTGTCTTCGATCCGGTAACTGTCCGGCAATGTCGCTCGCCGCCTCACTCGCCGCATCCGACATCTGGTACAGCGCCTCTCGGACATGTGGTCGTGGTAGATCAGTGACCACAGACTGGACGGCGGGTGTCGGTGAGAGGTGAGAGACATCGGGCCGACTTGTCTCGACTGCGAGACCCATCTGCGAGGCGAGGTCCGCCGCTGCAGATGTGCCATTGAGTCCCGCGGCAGTCATTTCACCTCGACCTCTCCGAATCCCCTTGACCGCCTTGTCTAGTGCACTCGAATCGTCCCTTCCATGAGCAAACAGCCCATCAGGGATGAGACTCCTCTCGATGGACCCGTCACTCTCGGGGGTCTGGTACGCCACAGCATCGCTGAACACCTGGTCTGAGCCTGAACCATCGGACCCAAACCCGGCATTGCTTGAAGTGGCGGCGGGCTTGTGCTTTTCAAAGTATTCGGCAGCTTGACTTATCTGTTCCCATGTCATTCCAGCAAGCGGAGATGCTGAGTCCAACGGAAAAGGGGTGATGGAAGAGACGGTCGGAAGGGTCGGAGTGACATTGATGAAATTCGTTGGTGTTTCTGAGGGGGCGAGGGAGGACAGACCGAGCTTGTCAAAGAGGGAGTGGTCAGATGCAGATGACGCCCAGTCCTGCGCCACCGGGACCACGGGGGCGAACGATGGGTGGGAAAGTCCACTCGGGGCGAAAGAAGGGGTATAATCGGACGAGGTGTGAGGGTCACCCACATGGTGCATGTCCAGAGAAGTGAGAGGGTTAGCGAGTACGAGACCTTCGGACGCGGCCAAGGGCTGAAGCACATTTGCAGGCAGCATGATGTCACCGCTAAGCTGCGTGTGGTTATTTCCACCTTGAAGTGTTGTGCTGGCTTATTGCTGTGTTATCAGTGTCCGGGAGTAGGGTTGTGAAAGTTGGGTAGGAGATCAAGATGTTGTTGAGGGTTGAGTGGCGAGGATAACTCGCGAGCCAAGATGGGGTGGCATGTAGGGGATAGAATACGACAGAAATCACTAGTTGTTCTTGCCAATGAAAGGATTTCGACCCCATGGAAAGTCACAGAAACCCAAAGGATGCAAGTGCGATGACTGTGACAGATTGCACTGCATACACTGTCAGTCAATCACTTACAACGAGGGATTTGAACGATTTGAGCGGCCTGAGCGCTGCGGCTTGGTCTCACCTGGTCTTCCTCGCCTAGATTGTGTAGACAAAGATTTCTGAATGTGTCGCTGCTGCTTGCAGTCCAAGCCGCGAACATATTCTCATACTGTCAACCGTAGTACGAGTACTGGAATAAAGGTCGAGATTGTGCGAAACCTCGAGAGAACACGTGATCGCTGAATCGCCACCGCATACTCCAATCGCTCCACCTCCACTGTCCATCTCATCTCTCGCTATTAGCCGACCGATAACATTCACAATGTCCGTCTTACCCAGCTATCGACGAGAAATACAAGACGAAGAATCGGCTCCGCTTTACAATGACAGCAATAAATTCGCGCTGAACGATGATGTGGAAGGCGCAGTCTATCCCCCGAGATCCGGTCAGTCGAGTTCTGGAGAACGAAGCAATGTTAAGTACACATTCGTACCCCGATGGCCCATCAAGGGGGAAACACAGAACGCACTGGGAGTCTTGGGAAGGACCAAAGAGGTGAGCTGCTCTATCGTCAAGCTGTCCCATCTTCTATCGTGAGATGTACCTCGCGGGCAAGAGCAGTGCTAACCCATAGGAAACGATCGATTTTGTCCAACGAGCTTTCGTGACTCTGGCAGCGTTTCCACCTGACCGAGTGGAGTTTCTTGCGCCTATGCAAGAAGTCGCGGACCATGCGAAAGACGATCAGTGGGGATTGGTGATGGATGAAGCTTGGCCGAATTTCCAGACATCTCCACCTACACACCTCAGGGTACAGGTCAGAGACCAGCCGGGAGACGAAGCATTACGTGAGCCCACCTTATACAGAGGATTGAAGCGTGGGACGTTCGGCTGACACATGGTAGGTAAGGCACATATCAGGAACAAACATATCAAGGGCTGGTCCATCGGAGTGTCAGCCGTAGTCCTGGTGTACGCTGGTGTCCTCGCTTTCATCTGGTATTGTGGAGGATTCGAGTGAAACTTCCCTCTCCTCAATTATGTATTTCCCATTGTAAGTCGCCTTGGTCAATCTTGTAACGCAGAATACATGTATCGCATTGGAACCCCGCCCTGTCAGAGGTCAAGCTCCCGGCCAGATTATGATCAGCTTAAAGGCGACGAGGAAGGCGCTAGTCATGGCTGCCCGATGCATGCTAACAGATGAACGCTCTGACCACCATGCTATAGGCTATCACGGACAGATCGCGCAGCCGAAATTCCGTCCAAAATACTCTGTTGATGGTTGACGACTGAAGCGTCCTCGCAGCTACCTGGAATGGTAGATTCGGCTTGGCCTCTAGATACAGCTCCACGCCAGAAACCATTAGCAACGTCGAGGGCGAACATCATGTCCGACGAGTTGTCTTGTTTTGGCGGCACGCTCTGTTGTGCAGTCATGCCTGCAATCGAGCTCGGGGATGGGCCTGAGACTGAGTCAAGGATACTCCCGCCGATTATGGTGAGATCGGCATCAGGGACATGATCACTTTCCGGCGTGTTGGTGGAATGTAAGACTGAGGACGGCTGTCGCGTTGCGGTCTCGTCAGCTTCTTCGACGACGGGCTGCAGACTGCGCTGCGAAACCTGCCGCCCGTAATCACGGTCGCTCCGGTGAGGTTCATCTCTCGACACGGTCGATTGCACACCATCCCGTATTGCTGACTCTGCCGCGTTCGCCATCTCCAAAAACATCTCCGCACCTAGTGTGGACCTCAATGGCGTTGATGTTTCTTCAGTGACGGTGGAACGGCATGTTCTACCAACGCCAGATACGTTACCATGCACGAAGTTCTGGGTGGCATCGTCGTCATCGTTCGTCCTGCCTGATGCTGGATCAATAGGAAGATTGTGAAGAGTCTGATTCGTGCGCGATCGTCCCAATGAGTTGTCTTTCACGACAGGGTATCTTGTCGTGGGTCGACTCTCGGCAAAATCTACTTCGGTAGTCACCAGCACGGCGTTACGTTCTTGTCCCTTCGGTCCGGACCTGCTCCATGGCAAGGACAGACTGCCGAGCCATGATTTGAACGATTTTGCCTTTTCGAGCATAACCGACGGACTCGTCCTCCATGTCGGCTGACCTTTCTTTGTGTTTGTAGTGCACCCACTGCTCCATCGGTACTTGTTGGAAGCTCTCTTGGCGGCATGGCCCCCGATGGCACCGCTCCGTAGACCAGTGTCGACATCTGTGTTTGTCGTGTTCGTTGGGAGGTAAGCTGGCATAGGCACTGCTGTGAGGGCTGACTGACCGCGTGACCATGCGTCAGTCAGAGAACGCCAATTTCGTGGGACCTTGCTGAGAATGGCTCGAGCTCCTGATTTGAGATCGGATGCAGAGGGGAGTCGACTGCGCAGACAAGTGATGCTGAATCCTGGAGGGCTTTCTGACGGGACCACTTCGGTAATCGGGGCTCGAGATCTTCTAGCGTCATCATGAGTGACATGGGTGATCGTTGGTCGGGTTGTCGCAGAGCTGTCGGTGTTGCGGGTCATGCCAGATAGCGTTTGATTCCACCATGCTCCAGTAGCCTTCTTCCGACTGAGTGTCTTTTTTTCCATTGGCTCACCGCCGCCAGCAGCACTGTCAGATCTGCCAACAGACAGCTTGTCTGCCCATTTTCTCCATCCCCGTCCTGCTCGTGAATCCTTCCAGGTTGATCGAAAGGACTTCTTCGACCTCGGTGAAGCGTCATCGGAGGAGGATCGAGGCAGTTCTATCGTTGTCGGAGGCTCGATTGGACTATTGACAGAGGTTGCTTCGGCAAATCGTGCCGTACGAGGTGTTTTTGTCCCGGTGTTAATGGTCAGGCTGGGTTCCTTCCTCAAGGCGTTACTTCATCGTTAGCTTAGTGCAACTCCCCGCACAATGACTTACCTCGCTGTTCGTTTCAGTTGGCTGAGCCTCCGATGTAGTGATGATGAGTGGCGTACTGGAGTCGGAAAGGCCGCTGTGGAGGCTTGATCTTGATCGAGGGATGAGATCTCGCTGAGAGCCAACGATGTCCGTCTGTCGGCCATAGGAGCGAGAGGTGGACTGATGGGAGTGTCGGAAAGGACCGACACCGCATCACTGTCACCATTCCGTGAAATTTGATCTAGTGATGCGTACGAGCTTGTGGCGGCTTCTGCAAATGACCGGGCGATATCTACCGACGATCGGGAGGCGCCTGTAGAGCTTGAGGTATCGGAGAAATCCTCGACCGATTCGGTATAGAACGTGCTGTCAGGATTCGTGACTTGACTGATCCCGCTCAGACGGTAAAGATCGCCAGGGTGGCGGTCCTTGGCAGGATCGTATGATCCTAGGGAGTATCTGGGATCTACGGACGAATCGAGCTCCGGCGGTCCAAGAAATTTGTCTGGAGGTATCAGCACGCCATCCACGACCTGATACGCAGCGGTTCTAGATGGATCGAGCGGGACCATTCCCGTTGTATCAATACCAAGATGTTTGTGTGTGCAAGATCTGAGTGTTTTGTGCTGGGATGAGGGTGTTGATGCGATCGTCCGAGTGGATGGGGTTGTTTTGACGGAATGAGTGTCGAGTGGCAAGCGAGAATGAGCTTTGGCAGTGGGCTAGGAAGAGAGTCTTGCCGATGATCACAGCAGGCCTCCCATACACTCTCAGACAAATGTCATTGAAGGGATGGATCGTTCTCGAAACGGCGAGGTGGGGTCAAGGTATAAAGGACCGCTCAACGAGGCGACAATCAACGCATACATACTGCAGCGGAAAGTGCGTCAGAGTTGAGTGTCAGTCTGTCAACAACAGGGGGATCACTTTACGGTGAGCATTCATGGAATTACTTCATGAGTAGTATGCATTACCCATGTCATCAGTACACCGATTGGGCGTGACTATTTGGGAAAAGGCCAACGTTACCCGTTGCACTCAGTCCGTAGGCGCTATGATCTGGTCGTGTGAAGGGAGGTGGCCAGAGGGCCGGATTCTGAGCTATGGACGAAGGGACGATGCCTTGAGATAAGAGGTGATTGAAGATTTCGGCGTTGTACTGGTCCTCCTGAGTCATTCGAGACATCACCGTCGGCTCGATACGGAAATGGCTGAGATATGCGAGAGTCGAGGGATCGACAGCGTGACTCCGCTGGTAAGGCATTGAATGAGCTGTGGGACTGATTACTGTCGGTCTCGTCTGGAAGGTAGGCTGGCCGTGGACCTGGTCGTACCGCTGCGTAAACGTCATCCCGGGTCTGGACGTTCCAAACAGGATATCCGACGGTATAGCCGTTACATTCGTTTCAGAGGGCTGGAAGAGCGAAGGCAATGTATGAGTAGCAGTCGGGGCAGTCTGGTACGTTTGTGTGACTGACAATGGTCTGAACCCGACTGCTTGCGCCTCTGCCTCGCTCGCCATCCATTTATCGAAACCTGTCGACATTTCATTTTGGACTCTCCGCCGGATGGTTTCTGCTCGACCTCGGGCGTTGACGGCGTTGAAAGACATATCCGTCGGGTCGGCTGGCATGTAAGGTTGACTTTGTTCTAGATCGTATATCCATCGATTGCGAGTCGCCTGGTCCGTCTCAATCTTCGATTTGTAGTATAGACTCCCCAGATCTCTTATCTGGGCCTCTGTCCTGCCTTCTTTCCAAACCGAAGTCTCGGCAGTATCGCGCATCGCCAACTCGAGGTCGGAATACACGTCGTTCTGACTAAACATCTCGGGATACACAGCGCGGACGACCCTCCTGGGTCTTCCATAATCGTCGAGATCGTTCGGATCGGTGGATTCGACAAAGTACTCAGGCGCGAGGAAGTCGCCCTCGTTGTTTTTGTTCGGACGAATCTCGGTGGACATTTTACCGGTAGTCTTGTCCCAGCGCGGATCGACGGTCGGTTCGTAGTCAGACTTGGTGGGTTGAGAGAGGAAATGTATGGGTCGAGGACCTGTGCCAGTCCAAGGGGTGGAAGTATCGACAGTCGTAGGGAACTTGTATACTGACGATGTGCGTTCTTTTGGCAAGTACTCCGGGGAGATGTAATCGGAATCCCGGGAGAAGCGAGCCCATGTATTGTAGGGGATCGATGTGTAATTGGCACTTGACAGACCGGTAAAGTGATCCTTTGGGACCCAATGCGAGACGGGTCCATTCGTGGTAAACCGCTTGATCTCGGTGAAGCCGCCGGAGGGAAGGAGGGAGGATGTGTAGGAGGGGCTACCGATGCCCAGGGACTGTAGGAGTGGTGTTGTGACCATGCAGGGAAGGAGTGATGGTCGAGTGGCGTAGGATGCTGGATGAGTTACGAGTAAGCCTCATCCTGTTGCTAGTGCTTGATGTTGAGGGAGACTTATAGAAAGGACTAGCAGAGTCTGGCTCGACAAAGGATCGTTGGCTTGTCAAATGAGCACATCTCATCAGTGATCCATCAGTACATGGTAGCGATACGCTGCGTTCTTGGCCCCTTCAACGCTATATGGTCTGTCGACGATGCATAGAGCAAGCTCCAGGTTGTACCCTCCTCGCAAACCTTAAAAGCGGTCACCGTTAAGACCAAGTTCTGTGGTTTTGCCACTCAACTCTCAGCTAGGCATTCACGAGAGCTTCAACTTCTGCTCATCCTCATTCTCTCTACAATCACCTTATATCATGTCGTCAGAAGATAGGAAAAGCAGGTGGGGAGATGCTCCGTCCTCATCTTCCTCCGGGGCACCCGACAAAAGCGCCTCCGAGGCGGCAGCTGTAGCAGCCAAAATTGCTGCCTCCATCCGACCAGCCGGAGCCATAGGAACCGAACTCATACGGTTGATGCCTGGAGAAGAGGGGTATATCAAGGATATATCCATCAACGATTTGAAGAACCGTTATGTACTCACCAAGGGATCTACTCAGAAACAGGTGCGTCTCAGCCCCTCCTCGTGACAGTGTACTTATGGTAGATATCAGAGGAGACTGGTGCCTCAGTCACAACAAAAGGAGTATGGGTACCCGACGCATCCCGATTAGGTCCAGGAGAAGTCCCGCTTTACATCCATATCGTCGCCAAGACTCAGGCCGCCATGGAGGCCGCCGCGGCCAAGGTCCAGGAATTGATTGAGCAGGAATTGGGACCGTTGATCGACACGCGTACGCTTATCGCGAGGAATAGAGCTCTGGGATTGCCTCCACCAGCAGGGGTCGACTCACATGGACGAGTCAAGTGGCCCGAGGGAAAGTTGTTCATCGGCTTGGACAGTCTGAGGAATTTCAACGTCAGGGCAAAGACTGTTGGTCCGGGTGTGAGTCTTATTCTTGCGCAAGTCATGTCGCTGACGAGTAGGGTATGTTTGTAAAGTACATTCAGGCGGAAACCGGAGCTCGAGTACAGATCAAAGGGTTGGGATCAGGGTTCATGGAGTCGGACACGGGTAGAGAAGCCGAGGAGCCGATGCACATCAACGTCGCGTGAGTCAGCTGTCCACGCCGAAACGATTATGAGCTGACGGGCAGCGCTCCTACTCAGGAACAAGTGGACCGAGCAAAGGTTTTGGCTGAAGACTTGTTGACGGTCTTGAGGCAAGAGTATGAGAAGGCTCGAACGGGTGGAAATGTCGGTGGTCAAGCAGGAGTGTACCAAGCTGGTTACGGGACATATGCCCCTGCAGCCGGCGGTGCGGATCCTTACGCCGGGTACTATGTGAGCTGCCGGGTCTTCGTTCATCTCAACAGCTGACATGTCAGGGCAACGGGACTCCTGGAGACGCATCTCAGGCAGGAGCAGCTACACCTGCTGCGGCTGCTGCTCCTCCACCTGGACAAATACCACAACAGGGTACCGAGGCGTACACGCAGTATGCAGCATACTGGGCGGCATATGGGTACGATGTCAACGACCCGCAGTGTGAGTTTTCCTCCCTTTCGCAATTCAGCCACGTGCGCCTGTTATGCGTGCTGACAATCCAGTCCAAGCTTGGCAGCAGTCACAACTGCAGCAAGGTGCACAAGCCCCTGCCGCATAGACGAGGTCTCTCATGTAGATATGGTACAACAGCAGGCAGAACGACATGTATTGCTGGAGTTCACAAGATGCATACAGCCCATCACCTGACTACGACAGCAATCGCTCCAGATACATGTGCAATGTTTCTGACAGTATCCCGTCGCCTAGTTATCGGCAACAGGCTAAATCCGTCTAAATCACCCAAACAAGTAGAACTTGTTTGAAGATGAAAGAAACAATCGCGAACAAAGTTCCTCATTGTAGCATCCGTTCCTTTCGCCGAACCCGTGATAGAGTCGTGAACGGCATACACATTGAATGCGAAGTGTCGTGGGAGAGAGGTAGGAGGGGGAGAAGGTTTGCGTCAGCGTAGAAAATGAGATTACTAGTCAGCTGTAGCCTGTGGTAGTTTTGCTCGGTCCTCAGGAGCGTTCCCGTCGTCCTGCATGGTTGATATGCGATCAATGGAGAATGTTTAGAGAACAGCTATCGTAGGAATGGTGATTTTCGCTGAAAGAGTTAGTTGATTGTAGCATGACGTGGCATCTCCACGTGGTGTTGCCGCTTCAAGTGATAAGCCACTCCGAGGTGACGATGGGACCGCTTCGACAGCGTTCACCAACGCGTTCAAATCCCTTGCTCACGTTTCGACATTGTTTGTACATACACCATGGCGGCAGTAGCTACGCAGCAGGCCTCTAAATTGCCTACGACAAAACATGCTCCCAACGGAACGATCAAGGTGAGTCATCCATTCGCTTGTGTTATTGGCATTAGCTAAGATTCTAGACGTATTACCAGAACAAGATTGAAGCTGCCGAATTGGAGATCACCAAGAAGACGCAGAATCTGAGGCGGCTGGAAGCTCAACGTAATGCTTTGAACACTCGAGGTTAGCCGTTGAATTTGATCTGAGGGTCGTGAGCTGACGTATAGTCCGACTATTGAGGGAAGAGTTGCAAGTGTTGCAGGAACCTGGAAGTTATGTAGGAGAGGTGATCAAGGTCATGGGCAAGAAAAAGGTGTTGGTCAAAGTCCAGCCAGAAGGAAAATATGGTAAGTTGTCAACCTTCCGCCTGTGGGAAGCAAGCTGACGAACAGTGGTCGACTTTTCTCCCGATATCCCCGTTGCATCTCTCACTCCAAACCTCCGTGTCTCGCTACGATCCGACTCTTACCTCCTCCACTCTATACTGCCCAACAAGATCGATCCTCTAGTCTCACTCATGATGGTGGAGAAAGTGCCCGATTCGACATACGAGATGGTCGGTGGATTGGACAAGCAGATTAAAGAGATCAAAGAGGTCATCGAGCTTCCGGTCAAACACCCCGAATTGTTTGAAGCGCTGGGTATAGCTCAACCCAAGGGAGTCTTGCTCTACGGACCTCCAGGAACGGGTAAAACGCTGCTGGCTCGAGCTGTGGCACACCACACCGATTGCCGATTCATCAGGGTATCAGGAAGTGAGCTCGTGCAAAAGTACATTGGAGAGGGAAGTCGGATGGTCAGAGAGTTGTTTGTGATGGCGAGGGAACATGCGCCATCGATCATCTTCATGGATGAGATTGATTCAATTGGGTCTTCGAGAGGAGATAAAGGTGGAGGAGGTGATTCAGAGGTGCAGAGGACAATGATGGAATTGCTCAATCAGCTGGATGGTTTCGAGCCGACCAAGAATATCAAGGTGAGTTTGAACTCGATCCGTACTCCAGGAATCTCATGTCTAGGTCATCATGGCGACCAACCGAATAGATATCCTCGACTCGGCCCTGCTGCGTCCGGGTCGAATTGACCGAAAAATCGAGTTCCCCCCACCTAACCCCGAAGCCCGTGTAACCATTCTAAAGATTCACTCGAGAAAGGTCAGCTTTCGCGATGATTTTTCATCGTTCGCACAGTAGCTGACAACTCAGATGTCATTGCAAAGAGGTATCAACTTCCGATCATTGGCCGACAAGATGGGTCACTGTTCAGGTGCAGAGGTCCGAGGTATCTGTACCGAAGCTGGTGAGTACCTTTCTGGTATGAGGATGAGCTGACAATCGCAGGTATGTACGCGCTTCGAGAACGACGACAATACGTGGGTCAGGAAGACTTTGAGATGGCCGTTGCCAAGGTGTTGAAGAAGAACGCAGAGGGCAACACGAGTGTGAACAAGTTGTTCAGTTAGACAACGACACGAAGATATGTAGAAGCGACGAGGACATGTATTACACTTGACACGAAGCCACGAGCGATCAGTCCACTGCAATCGTACCGCATAGCATGGCATACACACGGTGAGTAGCAGACTTTATCTACCGCCACGGCATTCTCTCTACCTCCTGCTGAAGCTCTCCCTTCGTCCTGTTGGCGGGCTCCTTCCCCAACCGCCATTCCTATCCGCGCCATCGCCTCTCTGAGGACTCTGACTTCGCCTCGATCCGCCTCGTCCGCCCATGTGACTGCCACCCCTCCAGCTTCCACCTCCTCTGGGTTCATCATCTCTTCCACCTCTACCTCGCGCACCGAACTCTTGCGGTGGCAGAGGATCTCCTCTGCCCCAGCCGTCATTGTTGGCTCGACCCCCTCTTCCTCCGAAGCCGCCCCGATCATCCCTCGATTCCCTCCTATCTCTCGGTGCATCTCCCCATCCGAAACTCTTCCTCTCCGGTCCGTCCCCTCTACTGCCCGCACCGGCCGCCGCACCAGCAGCCACGGAACCTCGAGGGACTCTAGGCTCGGGGACACCGACCGAGATGGAGATCAAATCTCCCGTCACAAATCCATAATCATCCAAAGTCTTCTCTTCGATCTTTTTGCCTCCTTTAGGCACATCAGGCATATCGTCCAACTCCATATCCATGGCTCCGACTTTTGGTTCGTCCCGGTTTCCCTCGAGGCTAGCGAGGAAATCTCGGCCAGTGAAAGAGATGAGATCCTTGTTTTTGTATAAGCCACGGGAAGAGGCGTCGACGTAGACGTGTCGGAAGTTGAAACGGGCGTGGGGTGAACGGAAAATAGCAGGGAAAGATGGGTACAAGAGCGCTATGAGTGAGGTAGGTGTAGAGTGAGACCTGTGATGTGATGAGCTCCTGAATACGCCATTGAGACATTAAGAAGGGGAACTCACCATGCATAGGCAGAGTACTCTTGGTCGATGGGGAATTGACCTTTATCGAAATCTACCATAGGTGCATGTCGACCTTTCGTGACGAAGACTCGAATGTGGAACGGACATTCATACTCTGACCCCGAAGTTTTCTTGGGTGACCTCGCAGGAGACCTGCTTCTTGATCGGGATCTTGAACGAGAGATTGATCTTGACCTGCTTCGCGACATGATGTGAGGGTTGATTAGGGGAGCAAGCACTTATGGAAGTTGAGGCCTCGAGGAATGACAACGGAGATTACTCAATATCCGCACTCTGCTCCTCCACGTCCATCTTCACCTCTAACCATATCCGACCAACCCACCGATTCTCTCGTCCAGGCCTTGCTTTACAAAATGAGCGTTGTAGCTCTCCTGGCATTGTTGCCAATCTCTCTGGCGGCTACACTTCCCCCGCAGAACTTTGTCAACACTGCCGTAGCGCGAACGGTAGAGCTCGGTGGATCCGTGACGCAAATAACCACCCAGTACAACATCAAAGCCTTGGAAGATGGACCGGGGGACTACCACCTTGCTTTGGGAGGCGAGGCGGACGAGGTACCCGCTTGGTGGGAGGTACAGATCAGCGGATCGAGTCTGAATGGACTCGAGGCAGTCTCAGATGGGTGAGTCCAGTTTATACCGCAGTCAGAGTACCGACTTACCAATAGGGCACCAACCGTCAAAGTCCCCATGGGACATATGAAGAAGGGCGATTCGGTGACATTATCGCTCAACTCGCTCCTTGGTCATGCGTCGGTCCCGCTGCCAAAGGAGATCGCACAGCGTGATCCGCAGTACCTCGTCTGGAACTCCAACTCGACATATGTGGATAGCTGGTATACCTCGGACGTGGAGAGGATAAAGATTAGGTGAGCTGGCCTATTCACCATTGTCATATGCTTATGACAGATCTCCTACCCCGAACATCCTCTCTCACTCTGATGTACCATCAACATACACTCGGGACAACACAGTCACCAAGGCTTCCTCCACTGTCACCCTGGGCCCGTTGCACTCTGTCCCTCCTACTCTCGGAGGAAAGGTCAAACAACAACCATTCTCTGTCCACTTTGAGAGTCAAAACCCTGTTATGGGTTTGAAAAGCCTACGAAGGAGTGCAGAGGTGTCGCACTGGGGAGCGAACCTCAATATCGAGGATCAAATGCATCTGGCCAACTACGGTCCTCAGTGAGTGGACTCTTCCTTACTCAAATGTTTTCTTAGCTGATTCAACAGGCTCAAGGGACACTTCTCTCGTCTTGCACACCAACAATCCAAGTTCCACGCCAACAAACCCGCCCAGATCTTGACCGACCTCACACTTCGTCTCCCACCTACAGCCCACTCGCCCTATTACTACGACACGATCGGGAACGTCTCCACGTCAAACTTCAGACAAGGATCCACTCCGGCACAGAACGCCAAATCGTCAAAGGTCCGAACGAGCTCTCGAACCGTCGAAGGTGTACTCGAGCTTCGACCGAGGTATCCGCTACTTGGCGGATGGAACTATACCTTCACGGTCGGATGGGATATGCCCCTTGGAGATGTGTTGAAGACTCAAGGAGCGAAGAAGGTGCTCGGTGTCCCATTCTTGACGGGATGGAGGGATCTACTCGTCGATGATGCCGAATTGCGCATCGTTCTTCCCGAGGGAGCCCGGTGAGTCAAGACGTCACATACCTGTGTATATACTAATAATTAGTGACGTCGAGGTCTACACCCCCTTCCCCGTGGATAGCATCGCGCACTCGACTCATAAGACTTACCTCGACACGACAGGCCGACATGTCGTCACCATCAAGAAAGCCCTTGCGACGGAGAACCACGCTCAGAATGTCTTTGTGGTGTACTCTTACCCCCTCTCGGCGCAGCTGCAAAAGCCTCTGGCCATCTCAGCCGTTGTTGCTGGGCTGTTTGTACTGGGCGCGGGGTTGAGGAGGGTGGATTTCGGAATAGAAACCAAGAAGAAGCAGACTTAGACGTTGAGAAGACCGCAAAAGCCATGCATGAGATGCTTGACGTGCTTGTCATGCATCTCAAACCTTCTGCCGCCATCCTGAGCGTTCATTCGATCCACTAGAGGAAAAGGCGAGGAGAGAAATCGTCAAAATATGATGAAACCGCTCAGAGCCAGCCGCGGAGAGGACCGCGGGATCACCATGAGCCGCTCGACGTCACCTGTCCCCTATACTTCGGGCATCCTCCATCATCCAGCTATAAAGGTCAAGCTGCGAACAGGAATTTAGAACTTCAGCAACACCTGCTTATTCTCCAACATGGTATTCTCGCCCCAAACGCTCAAACTCCTCAAACTCCTCGCGCCCGTGTCGGCGCTGACGACATCGACCATGATCGCCGGGTTCTCTTACCTCCAATCACCCATCCTCGAGTCTCTCTCTTCTTCCTCACCTTCGTCATCCTTACATCACATCCGGGGATACTTTGAACAGGGGAAATACATTTTCCCCCAAATGGCAATGGTCTCCACGACACTGTTCGGCGCGCTGGCTTACGCTGAACCTGATAAACTCGTGGGGTACTCTATCGCTGCCGCGGGATGTTTTGGTATTTTACCTTTTACGAGCTTGTACATGATTCCAATCACGAACAATCGGATCTTAGAGCTGGACGATAGAGCTTGTCAAGGCGGGAAAGAGGGTGACGAGGTGGAGAAGAAGAAAGGGGAGGAAGTGGCGAGGTTGATTGGTGATTTCAGGAGGGAAAACTGGGTCAGAGCGGGGATGTACTGGTCAGGAGGAGTTGTGGGTCTGTGGACGGTGTTGTCGTGAAGGGTGTCGATGTAATGGGATTGCTTTGGGCGGCGGCGAGGATGGATGAGGTGTACTTGTCATGCGAATGTAGCGATAGTCTTCATCATCACGGTCAGTATCAGTCACCATGATCATTGTCCATACGACTAGAGTTTCCATGAGCACCACCCTCACGATCGTTTCAGCGCAGAAGAAGCGTCACCCATTTCCAAGGTGTACAAGGCTGACTGATACACAGTCGGACCGACATCAGACACCCCAGGTCCCAGATACGAAACCATCCGAAACGTTGGGAACGACCGACCAAGCCCTATACCTCTGCGGGGCACCAGATGCTAATTCTCGAATTCTCATTGGTCCGTGAATGCCATCTGCCAGATCTGAACAGTCATTTTCGAAGCAGACAGAGCCTACATTCGAAAATCTGAAACGTCCGATTCGAAAAGGAAGGGTTTGGTGGAGACACGGGGGTTACGTGTCTGCCAAAGGGTCTTCCTCGTGAGTCCTCCTGTTCCCCCGTGTAAGGGACCCGTGGGTCCAATGAGGGGTTTGTGGCGGGATTATCGGAAGCATGGGTCGAGAGCAGAGAGGGATGTCGGCAATGGCAGGTAAAAGTGGAGGCGGGGGAGAATGACTCCATGCGACTATAAATAGACTTTTTCATCATTCTATTTTCTGCGCTAACTTCACTCGTCCAGCTCGCTCCTCTGGTGAGATGCCTGGGGGTACGAGAGATCTGATGACCTGATTGATTTTCGAATTGATGACGACCTAAAAATATACTCCACCATGCCGAACCGTCACCCTCCCTCTGACCATTTTCGAATGTCCAACCCCCTGTTCATTCCGGCAACGGGGTGTAGGCCAAACCCGATGGGCTCGGGAGGGGTCACCAGCCAGTTGGGAATGTGACCTATAAGAACCCCAGTGGTCATCCCGCATCCCCCCTCTTTCATCCCCACCTATCCAACCCTCGCACCATGGCGACCCACCGAGACTCCATCTACGCAGACACAGTCAACGAGAGCTCGACCCATCCACCAGGGTCTATCAAAGCTCAACTCGCAACATGGCACGCCAATCGAGGGAACCGATCGTTTGTCGCGTCCATCATACCCAGACCTTACCATCCTCCACCGGGTGAAGCGGAAGTGACAAAGAACCCGTTCAAGTTGATCAGGATGGTAGGACCTATGGCTTGGTTGATGTTCTTCTCTGGGTGGTTTGCCTGGACATGTGACGGGTACGACTTTTTTGCCGTCTCCCTCACTGTCAAGCGACTCGCAAAGCAGTTTGATACCAATACCAAGGTGAGTCACCGCTGCGTGGCATACCATTATGGCTGACGAGAAGCACATTACCACTGCCATCACTCTTACGCTTCTCTTCCGATCCCTTGGAGCTCTACTCTTCGGTGTCTTGGCCGATCGATACGGACGTAAATGGACTTTGGTATGCAACTTGATCCTGATCGCGGTTTTCGAGCTCGGATCTGGATTCTGCAACACCTATTCGCAGTTCCTCGCTGTCCGATCGCTGTTCGGTATCGCCATGGGAGGTAAGCCACACCTTTTCACAAATACGAATGGCACTGATCTCAAGGTATCTGGGGTCAAGCGGCCGCTACAGCACTCGAAAATGTCCCTGCTCAGGCTCGAGGTCTATTGTCCGGTATCATGCAACAAGGGTATTCGGTCGGATACCTCCTCGCGGCCGTTATCAACCTGACCGTCGTCCCCAAATCCAAGTACACCTGGCGATCTCTCTACTTTGTAGGCGCGGGATTCTCCCTCGCCGCGGCGATTGTTCGAGCGTGTTTGCCTGAGTCGGAGCAGTATCTTCAAGCGAGGGCAGCTAGCAAGGCGGCAGGTCACACGACCAAGCAGGCTACGCAGATGTTCATCAAGGAGATCAAGATGATGATGAAGACAAATTGTGAGTAGACTTCTGCTTTGCAGTTCCCTGCTTTTGACTGTGACTGACATCTCAGGGCTGCGATGGATCTGGGCCGTTTGCATGATGACCGGTTTCAACTTTTTCAGTCATGGTCAGTATTCCCACGAGTAAAGAGAGTCCCATTGATCCTCCAGGAAGTCAAGACTTGTACCCGACCTACCTTCAAGACTCTAAGGGCTTCACCTCTGCACACGCCACCAAGGCCACCATTATCGGGAACTGCGGTGCAATTGGTGAGTTGAGTACAAATGGCAAAAGCTGACTACCAGCTGGCGGAACGATATTCGGATACGTCTCGCAATACATGGGTCGACGATTGGCCATTCTCCTGTGTCTGTGTTACACTGCCGCCTGGATCCCTCTGTGGATCTTGCCCAAATCTTTCGGTGGTTTGTCCGCCGGTGCATTCTTCGTCCAAAGTGGTGTCCAAGGTGAGTACTCACTACACTTCGTTCTTCTTGATGTGGTGCTAATGGTAGGCGCATGGGGTGTTGTCCCTATTTACCTAGGAGAGGTCGCTCCTCCCGCTTTCCGAGCGACCTTTGGTGGATTGGCATACCAACTCGGTAACATGGCTTCTTCCGGTGCTTCCCAGATCGAAGCCGACGCTGGATCATCCATCAAGCTGCCCAACGGTAAACCCGACTACGCCACGATCCTCGGTATCCTCATTGGAGCCGTCATTGCTTGGATGATGGTCTGCGTCTTTTTGGGACCCGAAGCGGATGGTGCGCACTTTGAGCAAGCTCACGTGGCGTATCAACAGGGAGCTGGGGAGATGGCGGGTAAAGATCTCGTCATGGATCATGGAGACCACGAAGCCAAGGCTGTTGTCGAGCATGCCGAGGTGGCTCAACACACTGAAAAGGGTCGTCAGGGCGTGTAAGATTGGAGAGGATGCGAGGGAATCTAGATATTTCGCAGTACTCAGCAGACTGGATCGTGTAGATTATGTAGTGCCTATCCGACAGGCCGTGCGCAAGGCCATCAAGTGATGTGAAGGAATTTGTCTAGTCCCATGCGTAAATGCCTCGGATATTGCATAAGATATCAAATTGTATCCAACGTACAATATGGAGATGCCGACGAGTCTATGATCCATGCCATCTAAAGTCTACCCGACACAACAATGATTCTTCCCCATCAAACGAATGTCACGCGATTATTCGTGCACTGTTACATCTTTGCCTTGTAATATACAAACCTCGTACGCGAGCATTAAAATGAGTTGACCGATAAAGTCCACGAGGGCAGATTGTATTGGAAGGGTATACGAGCTGCCCGTTAACGTCCCGCCTTGCAGTGCCACGATGACTCACTCTGGGTCTAGGTCTTTGTACCAGAAAAACAGGGTGAGATAGTGAGCCAGCAGTAGCGATATAATCGTCTACTCATCAGTCACTCTCTTACACCAGCGCAAATTCTACGCGGACTCACCGTCAACGCAAACGAGACCCAACCGGTCCATCCCAAACTCAGGTCGATCCATCCTGCCCAACTGACAAAGACCACAAAACAACCTTGACATGGGAACGCGAGCAAAAATAGCGTCAGAGCGCTTTGCAAGCTGGACAATCCCAATCCCAGTCCACCACTTGGGCCTCCATCTATCGGATGAGGTGATTGGAGGGCAGTGTGGAGTTGGGTAGATAGCCGATTAGCGTGTATACCGCCTATCGCTCCCGTCAGGCCCGTCATGGAGATTGCCAGGAGAGCAAATCCGCGATATTTGCCTACTCCCGCATCGAGCGCCATACCCGTTCCGCTTGAAATGAGCATCGCTCCAATCTGCCATGAGCGATTGGAAAAGGGACCCATAGGATGGTGTTCTTACCAAAGGTGCCCAACCGCCCTTGGCGATTTCTTTGACCCATCGATTCCGCATGACTCGTCGGGTGAACCATCCCGCGGCGATCGACATGAGGATGACGCAGATGAGTGGGAGGGGAGAGTCCATGGCTCCTACTAGCGCAGTCCCCAACAAGGCGAGGATAAACAGCGTAATCAGGTCGCCTAGGCATGCAGCGACGGGTGGAGTGATGTTATCTGGCAAGTCAGCCCGACTTGACGAAGAGAACAAGACAGTCTACTCACCTGGATCCACGTTGAACCATCTCGACAGCACAATGAGGGAGCTCATAAATGTGCCCAAGACTGCACTGCTCAATCCGGCAGAACCCATACCGGTAGCCAAAACCATGACCAGCTGACTCCATCCAGGTCTCGTGTACCCTTCGTGCCAGTCTTGCTCCCCGATCGCCAAGCCAGGGTCAATACCACCCTCTATCAATGTCGTATTTCCCATTCCTACCGCTCCACCAGGCGCATCTCCAAGTCGATGTTGTGTGAATAAACCCAGGGCGAACGATAAGACCGCAGCGAGACAAGAAATGAGGAGGGCTTGTAGACCCAACAATGTCATATTCGCCGTAAGAAGCGCCCGGCGAGTCCGACGATGGTCCAGTTCACCTATATTGGCGGACGTACCTAATCTCGCGGAGAGACACATTTCGAGGTTCCCTTTGAGATTACCGATCATAGGGAAGAGGATGAACAGTTCGTCTACACGACGAAAAACTCTCCATCGGGCGAGATGTTCGAGCAGTTCTCCAGTGAAGACTAGTCCGACGAGGGAGAGGAGGAGCGATGGGGTGGTCTAGCAATCAGTACCGTTGCCAGGTAGCCATGTCATAGGATAGGCATCGCCGGGTGCTCGGCAGATAGGATCGCCAGATGATACTGTCCATCGCCGATGAGAAGGGATGAAGTGGACTCACCCCGAAGAGCAAACTCCTCAAGTCTCGCCATTGCCCAGGACCCATCTTGAACACCCCTCTGACGCTGTCCCACTTATCCACCCGTCCGCTCAATCCATCTTCATACTCCATCCCACCCAATCGTCCACGTTCCACAGGCGAAACAACTCCACTCCTATCCGGCGTAGAGATCATCCTGTCCCTCTCATCCACACCTTCACCTTCGTCCTGCCCATTCCCAAATCTGGCATAATGAAGTCCCTTCTCATCTCCCCCACCCCCCTGTACCTCCTCTACATCCCCTTCTTCCTCTTCCTCTTTATGCCGATGAGGAGCCGTATGTGTAGTAGGACCCCAACCTACATCTCCATTCTCTATGCCCACACCTCTTCTTCTATCTGCTCCACTACTAAACACCCTCTCTAGCTGAACCGGCCGATGGTCTTCTATAGACGTAGATTTTCGAGACGAGGCTCCATAGTCCTGATAATCTTCATACTCGTCGTAAGTACTCCCAGTAGCTGCAGAAGCAAATCGACGAGCTTGGCGGACAGTCTCGGAAATGTCACGTTTGAGGATAGGTGACATGGAATGTTGGACGGCCTTTCCAGATTTCTACTTCTGTGATTTGGCTCTTCTTTGAATCGTATAGGGTCCAGCGATATGTATGTAAGCTCGTCGAGGCTTCGTGTCGTGTTATATACAATGCAAGTGAGTGATGGTCAAGAGATACCAAGCCAAAAGACGACCTGAGCGATACTCGACCTGACCCGAAGCTAAAGTCGCGACTTGCTCTGGTCGTTTCCGTCGGATTTGGTCGGTCTACATGGATCATCTCGGACTATACCCATGGAAGCGCACTCGAGTATGCAATCGTCATTTCCAGGCATATGTATATACAATAGATCAGTGAGTCCCTGATCATAGCGTCATCTAGATACAAGCGATCAGGCGAATCTTGTCGATGAATGTGATTGTTCGAACCATTTGGCCCCTTCCTTGCCCGCCTTCCTCTAATGTACCCTCCGGCGCCTCTCCACGAGCGTCTCAAGTCCGAATCCAAGTCACGGCCTTTATGAGAGATCAAAGCCCGCACCCGAAGTGATAGCTTGAAGCAGTTTGCGCTTGAGCGATACCTCGTCTTTGTACCCGGGACTGATCGTCAGCCACGCGTACTTCCTCACGGCTCACAGTTTCAATAGGTTGAAGCAAGCAGATGCTGAGGGTAGTCGATCGGTGTCTGTTCCATTGAATTTGATCCCAAACTTTGGATTGAGATGCGCAAATCCGAGTCTGAATGGTAAGCTTTCGATCATATCCGAAAAAGCTCACAAGGGGGGTCGTGAACAACTGGTGACGAAACGGAGCAGGGCCCGTTGTTGTTCCTGATTGAAACTCTTCACGACCTTCCAAAACATCCTCATCGTATCATCAGTCGGGAACCCATTCACTTCACAATGTGCCTTGAGGTCTTCCAAATCTATAGGAGTCTCCTCTCCCCCGATGATTTGGCGGAGTTCCTGTTGATCAAACATTCGAAGCCATTTCGAATCGATGACATCGCTCAGTCCACTGAAAAACGCCCTGGATTGCGCAGCGATTTGTCTGTCGAGCTTGTGTCTGCAGACCAGCTGGATATCTGGTAACATCAGGGACGTCTCTCTTGCTGTGCTCTTGTGCTCACATTCATGTCTGTTCGACACTGTCACTGGGATCTCTGACCCACCGGGGATCAGATCTATCGTCTTCGTCACCCCAAAATCTGTCTGTCAGTTACGTTCCAAGGTTCGTGCTTCCAGTAGTTCACCCTCTTCTGTGATGGTAAAGTTCAGAGCTAGCTCTTCGGGTCTGGGATAGTTCTTGAGCACTGCATTGATTAGCCGACCAGAACAACTCTGTTACATAGTCTACTCACTGATGAGACCTTTGTACAGGTCTCTATCAAGGGTGTTCAGGTCATCCAGGTACGATTGTTTGCCAAGCCATTTGGCCACTACTATCAGCCTTTCTCCTAGGGCCAGTCTGTGGCGCACTCACAGAAGAATCCCGCAAATGAGACGTCTACCAAGATACCCTCGTACAGAGCTTTACCCAGGATTCGACCGATGAACGCATACCAATTTAGCTGATGACCTGTCAAGTTAGCATCACACTGCTGTGACAACTTGCACCGCACTTTCGGACGCATAAGAATGTGGATTAGGGTACAGCTGGTTCTCGTTGGTCGATAACCACAATCCTCGATTGGTATCAAACACCTCTTTGGACAAGCTGTCTCGTGAGTCATGAGCCCCGTTGCTCTTGGCTCACCTCGTCAGAAACTCCTTGAAGAGTCCACCTCCATCAATTCCAGCTTCTCGCTCGCCGAATCTGCAGATCAGCTTGAGACGCTTGACCCGACGACTCCACCCACTGATCGTAGAATTTGATATACACGGAACCCTTCAAAGCGGGTCCTGCATCTGCGAGGGCATCAAATCCATCCTCTGCCAAACGATTCCTTCTGATTTTGGCTTTCAATCGATGTCCTTCCCCTCCGGTCGCATTAAACCTATCTCTATCCATCTCGATCGAGTTTCTGAAAATTTCCAAGCGCGTCGTAAAGGGCACAGTCATCGGCAAGTTGTTGAGTAGTCCCAATCGGGGTGAGATATATGCCAACTGTCGTTTTGAGAATCTCTGTCGTGCCCTGGCCCACGATGGGAGCCTGGCAGTAGCGTCTTCTACTTCTTCCTCCGGGTTGGTGAGCTCTGCGTCTTCGTATACGGCCGCTTGAACAAAGCCCTTCAAATCGTCGTGGACCATGACCCAAAAGTCGTCGGGTATGAATTTGCGACGAGCGCTATCTATCAGCGCTGAGATTGCTCATCCAGCATGACTCACTTTCGCTCGGCGACACGCGTGACAGCTCGCGTCAACATGGAGCGCTCTTCTTCGGTCCCGAAACCCTTGACAGGCTTCTTGCCTCGAGGGACGACTCCATTTAGATACGCATGATACGCTAGATCTCGCCAGATCCCGGCAAGCTCCATCACCTCGTCGAGCGAGAATGGATTGCTGGTCTTGGTGTCGAAGAACTCGTCGTCCGGTGTGATAAGCAGGTAGTGGTTGTAAAGCTGGGTTAAGAATAGCAAGCACGGCGTGGAAGGATCTATCATCAGCCACGATAGTGAGAGAACCGCTTGACTCACTCTCGCTAAAATGATCCCAACCGCTTCGATCCCCGCTGTCTGCCCACTTGCCACGCACCCCCTCTCGCCATATCCTCTTCTCCAAACCTTTCCCTCTTGAACCGAGAAGGACCGCCTCCAAGATTGATTCCCACTTTGGCGACCCTTTGAATGCACCCAGCAAAGCCAAGGCGAATCGGCAGAAGTCATTCAAGCCAGAACTTGGCGCGGATGGTGCGAGCAGCAACTCTGAGAGACTGTTGACATGTGCGGCGGAAGCGAGTAGGACGACCTTTTTCTGCACAGCTGGCTGTATTGGTGGTCTTCGAGTGATTGCTCGAATGCGGGATGGTCCTGCGACTGGTGCTGCCTCTTCATCCGAATCGTCTACAGGGGCGGAGATCTGGGGCATGATCTCTTCCTCTTCCACTAACCCATCCGCCCATTTGCCCCATCCTTCTTTGGTATTGACCAGTACGGTGCCGATGACTTTGATCCAGTCCGAAGCCCCTTTAGCACCATAACGAGCTAGCATCCCACCCGTGATTCCGAATGTAGCGAGGTTGGCCAGGAAATACGTCTTACCCTGCTCGGTGGAAAGTCTGCCTCGATCGAGTAATTCGGGTCTCGATGCTCCAAGAGGGATCAAGGTGGGGAATAGAGGGAGATTTGCGGAAAGATGGGATAGTGAAGGGAGTGGGAGAGAGGTCGGCAGCGCGGGAACAGCGAGTAAAGTGTGTAGTGACTGTTCATGGAGTGATTCTGGAATCCGAGGTCCAAAACGATAAGGCGCCGTCAGAAGCCGCGTGAGGGGAACGAGATGGGGATGTTTCTTCTTGGGGAGCTAGGTGGATGAGCTGGGACTAGACGTAACAGAGAGTACATACACTGGCCGCGATGAGCTTGTCGAGGATCTCCACTAGCGTCACAATATATCCAGACTCAGCAAGAGAGTGGACCAAGGTAGTCTGAGCCGAAGTGCGACTCTGTTCATCGATATGGGACCAGGACTGTGGGTTCAAGATCGACTCGAGTGTGTCTAGTAGTACCAAGGTATCGGGCGATCTAATCTATTAGCTTCTGTCTCGCATTGTCCAGCAAGAAGGCATACAAAGGGTCAGACTTGATCGTCCTCAATATTTGCACAAATATAACACTTAGAACGAAACCCCACGAAGGGTCAGTCTTGAGCGGGTCCGTGAGCTGTCCCTGCTGATCTGCCTCGTCAGCCAAACCACGCATCTGCAGATCACGTTTACTCACTCAAGCCAGCTCTACAACATCTGACCAATACCTCTCGCTTTCGCCTATTCAGCGTCGCCTCCTCCGATCCGCCTCCATTGGACAATATCACCAGACCACTAGCTTGTCGCCTCCAGTCACCCAACCCTCCACTTTCCATCTCCTCCAATACCCACAATCGGATCTTTGCAGCTTGGCTCCTTCCCCGCCAGACCCTTTGAATCTTCCTTGCAGCATGATCGTACCTCCTTTTCTCTTCTCTGGCCTGTCGTTCGGCCCGGACGGAGGACAAGAGGGCGGTGGATGATGTGGCGGTAGAGGTTGATAAGTTGACGTTGCTACTCTCAAAGGGGTCATTGAAGGACATAATGACGAGAGGTAGCCCCACGAAGGGACGGGTCTACTTGAGCCGCGCGAAGTCCCCTCTGTGTTGTTAGAGCAAGTGTGCGGGTCAAATCGCTGGGCTGGATGAGTAAGTGATTCGCGATTACCTTCTTGACGCTGATGGCAACAGTCGGGCGGCGCGGCCATCACCGAAGCGAAGGGGAGGAAAAGTCATGACGTGGAACTTTTGTTTACATGAGGATTGCATTCAAGCTGTGTCGTGTAATTCTACGCAATCTACCAAAGAGCGTGTAAAGAGTATATGCGAAGGTATTTAAAAGAGAATGTGGTAGTGATTGTGATGCCAGTTTAAACATGTCATTGTCGTTTCTTCTTCGTCAAGCCCAGAACCCAGACCCCTACACCCTTAAGCCGCAGCACCGATCAAGGTGTTGACCTCCCCATTGGCATCTGCCAAAGACTCGCTCTCCGGTCGAGTAGTACGTAACCGTCGAATGATTCCAGGTCTGATCTCTGGAACAGTCGAGGTGATTCTGTACTTCTCCGAAGGGGGCACCGACAAGGTCCACTTGTCGGCGACTTGTGCTTGGGGTTGCCAGACGGGTGCTTTCGGGTTGGGTCCTTGCGAGTTGAGCTGAGTCTGTTCCAGCAGCTCGGCCTCGCTGGGGACATCCGAAGCAAGGGACTGCAGGTCGTCCGAGGAAGAACCGGCTGATGAGAGGGAAGGAGTAGAGGCATGAGAAGCGACCGAGTCGGCTCGTCGTTTCAAATGCTCAACCTCCATTCCACCATCAAGAACACCTACTCGCATCATAGCAAGCATGTTGTGAGCAGCGTTCGAGTGGTCATAGACACCACCAAAGAAGGCAGTGGTCGCATCGGTACCGATAGCCTTCTTGATCAGGTGTGCTCCTCCAGGGTGATCCTCGGTGAACGAAGAGCAGTCGTGAATGAAACCGTGGATAGCGACGAGCGATCGTTCCTTGGCCTCGGCTTGGAAGTCTTCCCACGAGATGACCGGGAGCTCGTTGCTCGACTTGGGCCACTCAATGTTGGCGCTCTTCTCCTGGAGTTGCAACAGCTTCATGGTGTACTGTCCCTTTCGGATCTCGTTGTCGGGGAATCGCTTCAAGTGAGAGGCAAGACCAAGAGACGACATGGTCCAGATGAACCACTTGGTAGGGTCGTACTGGAACCACTTGATGGCGTTTCGGAAATCCATCGGGAACTGGTGGTGGAAGTTGTGGTAACCCTCACCGATGGTGCAGAGAGCGGTGATAAAGTGGTCGCAGGGAGTGTGCTTGTTGTCGAACGGCTTGTCACCGAGCCAATGAGCGAGCGAGTTGACGCAGAAGGTCGAGTGGTGGACAAAGACGAGTCGAGCAGCACCGGCAAAGAAGAAACCACCTCGCCAGTCTCCCCATCCGAAACCGGCGACCATGGTAGGGAAGATGAAACCCATGAACAAGAGGAGAGCGAGGTAGTTTTTGTGTTGCCATTTGACAACTCGGTTTCGGGTCAAGTCAGAGATATCGGCGACTCCAATCTTTCCTCGTGGCTTAACGATCATCCATCCGACGTGTGCCCACCAGAAACCCTCGTGAGCAGAGTACGGGTCGAGCTTGGTGTCGGTGTATCGGTGGTGGGCTCGGTGACCTCGCGACCACCATTTGATCGAACCTTGGACGGCACCGGCACCAGCGATCGAGAGCGCATATTGAAGCGGGACAGAGGCGTTGTAAGCTCGGTGAGCCCAGAGTCGGTGGTAACCGGCGGTGATACCAAGACCGGTAATGTAGTAGTAAATCACACTCCAGATGGCAGTCTTTTGGTTGAATGCAGTGGTGCACATTCCGTAGATGGCCAAGGAGGGGGTGATGGTGATGGCGAGGAAAGAGATCCACTGAATGTTCCATAGCAAGTTCTTCCAAGTGACTGGAGGAAGATACTTTTGCTTTTGGATGGTGGCGGTGACATAGTTGTCCGGGATATCGGCATCAGAGGGGATAAAAGTGGGTTGAATGGGTTTGATACCTGCCGCAGCACTGAGACCTGGGAGATGAGCTGGATTCACTTCTGAAGTACAACAAGTCGACTCACCATTTGGCTCCACAATTGTCTTGTCGGCGGAGAAAGCAGGGTCTTTTCGATCGGCGACGGTGGCGGCAGTGTCAAAAGCGTATTCTCGCTCTTGGGCAGGAGTTTGAGGCATAGACGACATGGCTAGAATGGAATCGATGAGGGGTAAAGACTGATGTAGGTGAGAGAGATTGTCGGGTGGCGTAAAAGCCTAGTTTTGCAGAGCTGAAAGGTAGAGCTCGTAGCAAGTGGAGCGGGTTTGGGATCGCTGCCACTGGTGTTGTCGTGAGGGTGTTTGGAGAGTTCGTCGACCTGTTAGAGAGTGTAGGTCGAAGTGAGGATGAAAGGGGAGAACAAGAAAAGAGGGAAGAAGGGGATGAGGTGAGATGGGATATGAGGTGAGTAGGATAGGGTGATAGCCCATGGACCGTCCATGGGCGCCGAAACAATGCTCGACTTTTGGGGCAGATTAGGGGAAAAACCCATAATCGGACATCGCCGCTTCGACCCCCTAAAGCCGACGCGTGGAAAGGCAGAAGGGGGTCAGTCACCGGGTAAGTCACCCCCTGTCCCATGCATGGGTCCTTCGACGTGGAGACCCACCATGGAGGATCTGCACATCGAGTCACTCGAGTGGGTGGCCAAATTGTCATCCACGAGGCCATCTCGCTGAAATCCATTCAAGAGGCGTTGGGGGGCTGCTCTTCGTGGATTCTCCCTCGATCATGTCACCCAAGTCTGACCTCCACGCCGAGATCATCACAAGGTCTCGATCTCGACACATGTCATCCATGCAGAACGATGCGTCATATCCAGAAGGTTGTTGCAGAAGAGTCTTCCCCTCTCAAACGAGGCTTGACCAGCCATTCCGTTTCAGCCCATGCATATATCTGTAACACCACCTTATCAGTTCACCTCTTGGGATAGCCATGCACTCGGCTGAATGACTGACTCTATACGCAGCTCGATTTTATAATGACCAAAGTCTAGGCCTGCATGTACGAGAACACCCTCAACCTGCGTCTTTGGACCGTCAACACCCGCTTACACGATGCGAGGGAAAGAAGGGTGGAATCCGAAACGAGAACAAGAGGGGATCAGGAACAGAGGGGTCGACCTCGAAAAAGCTGCGAAATGCTGGTTTTCACCTCGCTCTCGACCTTGCCATTTGAGAGGTCACATACAGTCGAATGCATGTATCCCATTCCTGCATCTACATATTCTTTTGATTCACTGCATGGCAGTCTCATCGCGTTGATCGCTGAACCATCGTTCAATACGGTAATCCCCCCCCCCCCCCCCTTCGCGACTTCGTTCCCCTATTGCGCGTTTCAAAGGCCTCCCCTGACCTCATCCCAGCACCCCATCCTCGATCCGGATACAAACAACCTCGACAGCCTTCATTATTCTCGACAATCATCCATAAGCAAGGACCAAGACTGCCGGTCAGTCCCATCTTGGCGGTAAACCTAAACTTCGTACGTACACGCGCGGAACGGTCTAGCTGTGCACAAAGTCTCACCTACAGTCACCTTCGCGCTTTCCATCGGGCATCGCTTCTGATCACATCACCTCTCCTACACGTTGCATTTTGACCCGGACACCTTCCTTTGTCTTGTCGACTCCTTCTCTTTCAACGTCTTTGACGTTTACACTCCGCAAAATCTCGACCGGCCTCATCGTGGACGATTGACACGCCAAGATGCGGACGGGGATGACATCTGCACCGCTCCTACCACTGCTTCTGATGTGGGGGCATCTGTGGACACTAGTCTATGGACAGAGCTCTGCTACGCCTACGACCTCTCGAGCAGTAGCTGCTTCTGCGTCCGCCTCATCGAACGCTACGGCAACATCATCCCGACCGGCAGCCACGGCTACCCTTTCCTTCTCGCCCATCCCTACCCTGACAGCTTGCCAGACCTACACGTGAGATCCTTCGACGATCGTAGTTTGATGCTGACTCGCAGCGTACAATGGGCTCTCACGGGAAACAGCGTATCCCAATACAACATCTCCATCTATGCCCTCGGAAACACCGGCAACTCTTCCACAATCACCTCTTCCTCTCCCGCATCTACCGCTTCATCTTCGGTCGCTTCCTCAGCTCAAGCTTCGGCCCGTGCAGCCTTTGTGGACATTTCCAAACGAGATGCGATAAACATGCAAGTGACAAATCAATCTGCCTCTACAACAAGCACCCCTTTTATCGTCAACCTTCCGTTTGGAAAGTATTACCTCCATGGAAGGGTCAACGATCCGACCGGCACATCGGCCAATTCGGGCTTGTTCTGGGTGATGGAAGGGGCTGATATGGCTTGTTTGTCGGGCGGAGCGACCAACACCTCTCTTCCCGTGTCTTCCGCTGGGTCGTCCTCTGTTACTGGCAGTGAGACCGGTGCGACTGGATCTGCAAGTGCTGCAGCGGGGAACTCAAGCACGGGCGACAAGAGCGGTGTATCCGGAGGAGCCATTGCGGGAATAGTCATCGGCGCCATCGCAGGACTTGTCGCTGTCGCCCTAGCTCTGTTCTACTTCTGCTACCGCAAGAAACGATCGACTGGCCCAGAGATCTCTGGACCTCAGATGGCTTCAAGGACAGGACCGCATTTCGGTGATCGATTCCCTGGCGCTACAGCAATGGTGAGCGGCCGACATAGAGACTCGCAGCACCGAACGGGGAATACCACCTCGAGTCACGGTCATATCGCCCTTACATCGATGAGTGACAGTTCGGAAGGACACGAGAAGGATGAAGGACCATTTGTGGGCAGTTTTGGATCAGAAGTCAACACTCCCGTCTTCTTGGCTGGTTATGGCCAAACACCTTCTTCCGACTCACCGACAACTCCAAGAAGGGACCCATTCGCGACGGCCCCGAACACACCCATGGATGGAGGAAACGTCTCGGAGTTTGGAAGGGACGCTACGACGAGAGAAGAAAGGCGGCAGAGTCAACCTGCCACTTCACCGATTATGACCACGGACCGAACGAGGCCCAACTCTCAACCATCAGAAGGTCAATCGGGCAAGATCGTTCGAGGGGGTTCGACGGGTGGAGTGAAAAGAGTCCCAAGTGCAAGGCGTAAACCTGTACCGTCGCTTGGAGCAGAGTTGAGGACCCAGCTGAAGAATGAGAGCTCGCAGCAGGGTCTGAGGGAAACGAGCAGAGCACAAGGGGGTCAAGCGGGTGGTATGTCATCGGACAAGAAGGAGACGTTGAGGAGTAGTTTTTCGTTGATACCTGATCCGCCTAGACCTGTCGACGGGTAGGTGTGTGTAGTGATTAGTCGTGATGTGTATATCCGGGATCTACCTTATCTCAAGCGATCGACACTCGTGTCCAGCCAAACGTTGCCTAATGGCCACGTACATCCGTGAAGCCGCTGCATCCTGTCATGACGATGGGAGCAGATCTGAGTACCACCGAGAGTCTACCCCTTGATCTCTTCACCCGATCCGGCACCTTTACCGTCCCCTCTGAGCTCTATACCCTTGACATTCCCGCTGTTTGCTATCCTCCTTTGTTCCGCCAGCTCTTCGTCTGAAAGTTGAGGCAGAGAAGGGTCAAAAGTAGATATGGTCTGTAGGACCAGGTCGAGGGAAGATAGGAGAGAATTCGTGGTGAGACGTAGTATTCTGACTGTTGATGCTCGATAAGTCCTGGAAGTCAATATCAGCTCCCTCAGCACGAGATGTAGGTAGCAGTGAAGTTCAATATCCCTATCGTCCATGGCAAAGGTGAAGTCTGTGTCCAGAGGTGATGAGTCGGACCCCATCTTGCACCGGCGGACGCTCAGGTGGACGATGAGGGTACCAGCAGCGCACTTACACGGTGAGAAACTCCCCCTCGACCGTCAACGTCCTCTCGACGAATTGTGCATTCTGTTCCTTGTCCACATCCAACGCTCTTCTCGCTATCAAAGCGTGTTCATTGGATTTAAAAGGGACTTTGATTGATCTGGAAATTTAGCCCGTAGCAATTAACCGTTGAACATGAAGAACTTGCGCAGTGTGCCATTCATCTCGAGTACTTGACGGTCCTGCTTCTGCCATATCGATTGAATCAGCGTCTGATGCGTGAGTCTGAAGAGTACAAATCCAAGTTGATGTAGGGGAGGACGTTGAGAGGTTGAGATATGTGGCATGGTCGAAAGAGTGGATGGATTTGGACGGGGTTGACGTGTGGAGGTCTATTCGTACTCTACTCGTTCTTGTCGTTCAACCATTTCTCAAGTATACCTTCAAGCCTGGCACCTCGCATAGACAGAGCAGATAGACGTGGGCATCATGATCAAGGTGCGAACATCACATCTCCTCAGTGTCTTATAGCTTACCTTGTGTTCTCACCTGCTATCTTACCTCGACCCGGCGATTACACCATCACCCATCCCTCGCTGCTCGACCACGTCTCTGCATGACCACCTGCCTTACCGCACTTCTCGTCGTTCTACTCTCACATCTCGGCTTACACTTCCACTTCTTCCTGATGATCATGCTTTGGTCCGAATTTGCGCTTGCCAATCCCCTTCGATCAACAGCTATGGTCAGTGAAGAAGAATGAAGAGGCAGCAGCAAAGAAGAAGCCTAAAATGTCTGCTGCTCAATTACGAGTCCAAAAAGGTACGTACATCCTTTCCTTGCCTATCGACCTACACACCCGATCTGATGTTGTCATCTTAGTGCGCTAACTGTGTAGACTTGACAGAGTTGGAATTGCCAGATACGATGAAGACCGAGTTTCCAGACCCGACAGATGTGTTGAACTTCAACCTCACCATTATCCCCGACGAGGGTGAGTATCAAACTCCTTCTCCACGACATTCTCATCCTCCGCATCCACAACAAGTGGAGAAGGAAGGCTAACGCGTATGTGTAGGAATCTACAAAGGGGGTAAATTCAACTTTACATTCGCCATCAACCCGAATTACCCACACGAACCTCCAAAAGTCAGATGCACGCAAAAGATCTATCATCCAAATTTGGATCTCGAGGGGAATGTCTGTCTGTGAGTTGCTGCATCCCAACTCGTCTTCACCTCGGACGGGTAGCTGGGTTTGGTGCTCATGGTAGGAACATCCTGAGAGAAGATTGGAAACCCGTTCTCAACTTGTCTAGCGTCATGGTCGGTCTGCAGTACCTCTTCCTCGAGCCGTGAGCGATTTCCTATATCATATGAATCTCAGCTGACGGCAAGTAACCCAGATGACCCGTTGAACAAAGGTGAGCTTTGCGGAACCTCATCTATAGAGAGCTAACATTGCACAGAAGCGGCAGAGGACCTTCGAAAAAACCGATCGGGATTCATCGCCAACGTCAAGAGGTCGATGCAAGGTGGAGACGTCCGAGGGGAGGTCTTTGACCGAGTGTTAGTGTAGCTCGACTCTGGCTGGGTCGGTCCATCGGGTAGATTTGTATATTAGACGAATATATGGATACATCAAGTTCAACGGTTGCTTGCCTTTTGACCACGCTGGTCGTCATTCTATGGGTATCTCTGTGCTGGATATATGCGCATCTTTCCCGTGCCCTTCTCTGCAACACCCGCGTCGAGTGAGAGCCTACACCGCCGGCCACTGTTCGGGCCGGAGCGATGTCTCGGAATAGAGGGGCGGCTGCCCCCTGATTGACCTCATCGCCTTGACTTGCAACTGGTCAGGAGAGTCCTCCTCACTTTTTGGCACTCCTTGCTGCGAGCCACTTGCGGAACTTTGCCAAGCTGTACTGAACAGATTTTGTCGCTCCTGCCGTGACGAGGCCTTTGACAGATTGAGTCAAAGCTGGACGATGGATGATTTGGCGTAGTTCTGAAGTATGAGCATCTACCATTCCACGCAACGTGGCTTCCGGTCGACTCACGATCAAGTAAAAGTTTTCGGAAATCAGGATGATCCAGTACCTTCGCGGCAAGCTGGCTGTCCAACGAAGTATTGGTTGGGTCATTCGAACCCAGGATCGCCCTGGTCAACTTGTGCTGGACTCCGAGAGGTAGAGATCCAAGCAACCTCGTCCGGTACTCCAAGCTGTCCGATTGCTACACTCAGCACAAAATTCACACGACTCCATCTCAACGCACCCGCATCATCCTCTCCCCTTCTGCTCCTCCTTGACCCATGGTCTCTTTCTCAAACCGCAACTCATCATTCCCAGCCAAAAGATCCCCGTAGAGATCCCTGAAGCCTTGTAAATTCCCAGGACCTCTGACTATATTCTTCACCTTGTCGGGGTTCTCCGCACCGGGGACTGACATTCTGGGATCTCCAGAGTAACTTATCCCTGCTATTTGTTCCCATAGTTCCATTTCGGTGAATCCGGTGGGAGGGAGCACAAGGAGTGCAATGGACAATGCGGAGTTGAGGTTTGTGCGTTGGGCTATGTCTATTTCGGAAGATGATTTCAGCGTCAAGACCTTTATATCAGCTGATCACAAGTCTGGACGAGACTGAAAGAGGCAGGGTGGACTGACAGGTTTGTGTAGTCTCCCTGCGACATAGAGGGTCTCCCAATCTGTCAGATCCCGTTGAAGACGTGAAGACGATATGATCCCATACTTCACTTCCTATACGTCAGCTCGTATCATTTCTATTCAGACAAAGACGAGAGTGAAGAGACGACACGCACAATTCCACGCATGTTGACCATGGTGACGTACCATACCCCAGCACCATATTCCTCTTGCACCGACGCAACAGTCTTTGCACCTGCCACTCTGGCCCAAAAAGGATAATGCGAAGGGTTGATCTTCAAGTTGTCCTTGTGGAATTCTATCGGATCAGGGGACGAGATCAAAAAGTCGGTCATGGGTTGTACCTGGAGTCAGTGATCCTTTGCTTGAATGTCAACGCGTGAATCTACCCCTGTTTTAGACGCATTGGCTTGGTGGATCACCCCACTTCCATAAGCTACAGCCCAATCTATGGACGGCGGTAGGTCATCCAGGATAGGTCGGAGACGGTTGTATGATTCGCTTTTCGATGTTTTGGGAGTCGAGCCAAAGGTAGAGGTCGATAAGCTCGAAGCGTTTCTTGGGGGGAAGATTGGCGTCGTTCCAGTCAGAAGAGCTCTACTCCTCGTTACGCCCTTGAGCATTCTTTCCTCGTGGTCGACGCAGTATGCTTGGGGCACAATGGTCAGACGAGCAGAGGTGTAGACTCGTTGCAAGTTCCGTTCGGTCACGAGAGCTCGGTCGTCGTGTATTTGAAGGGGGAGACCGACGGCCCCGTGACTTACGGCACTCGTCTTTGATCCGCTTATCATCTCGACCCCCGTCGGTCGGTGGAGGTCTCGCTCGCTTTGTAATGCTCAGAGCCAAGCACATACATACAAGGGGACACTCGGAGTGAGTCTCCCCAGCGGTACTCGCCCCCCCTCTCGAACAAGATCTCCATACGCTCTACCACAAGACAGCCAGATTCATCCTCATCATGTCGTCAGCCGAAGAACAGGGAATCACCTTCTCCATACCCAGTTTCCTCTGGGGACATCTCACAGCTCGACTCCCCGTGAAGAGCACAAATTTGTCAGGTCGTACTGCGCTCGTGACAGGAGGCAACGCCGGGTAAGCTCCAGGTATCTCTGGCTTGCGGTCGAGCAAAATTGCTGAGACTTCAGAATCGGGTACGAGACTGTCCTTCATCTGGCCCGCAACAACCCATCCAAAATCATCATTGCCAGTCGAAACGTCGCCAAGTCTCAAGAAGCAGCGGAAAAAGTATACAAAGCCGTCCCCTCCTTCCGAGGAAAGATCGATGTCCTCTCCCTCGACCTGACCAGTCTTTCCAGCGTCAAGGCTTTGGCCGATACCGTCAACAAGGAGCCCCGATTAGACGTGGTAGTTGCCAATGCCGGGATGATGTCTTCGAAGCATAAGCTCACGGCGGACGGACATGAACAGGTCCTTCAGGTCAATGCGTACTCTACGGGCTTCTTGGCGTTGTTGTTGCTTCCCATCCTGGCGAAAACGGCGGTTATGCCAGTCCCACCAGGAGGGGCGGTGTTCAAACCTCGAATGGTCATTGTGGCTAGTGAAGGTGAGTCAATCCCGCAGCAGGCTAGGGGTGACGATGGGCTAACTTGTGCAGTTCATTATTGGACCAAAACACCCTTTGTCGACCTATCCCAACCCATCATCCCTTACTTGGACGAGGAGAAGCACTTCGCCGGCTTACAAGAGCAATACAACATTTCAAAATTGTTCGACGTGATGATAGCTCGTCAGCTGGCAAAGTTGCCTATAGTGCAATCTGGCAAAATTACAGTCTGCACCGCCAATCCTGGTGCGTTCACGCATTCTTCCCTCGTGACTGACGGCTGATGATAGGTCTTTGTAAATCGGGCTTCAGGGATGATATGGGTTATATCGCTGCTGTTATTACCAACCTCATCGCTTGGAGAGCAGAGTTCGGCGCAAGATCGGTACTTTACGCTGCGGCTACTGAAGATGTGACTCCAGGAGCGTATATTTCATACTGCAGGGAAGACCCTCCTTATACGTACCTCTACACGGCAGAGGGTCGGGAGGTGCAGGACAAGATGTGGCGGGAATGTTTGGACTTGTGGGCTCAAGTCGACTCGAGCGTTTCAGAAATCGGGCAAAAGGATTGATGCGTTTAGAGCGTTCCTTTTTTCCCTATATATGTAGCCTAGAAAATGGTCAGAGATACACGCTCAATGATGGACTTTCCAGATTGAAACGCTGTCCTTATGACCGATCTTCAGGTGATCGACAAATCAGTCGCGTGGCGTCGCCACTATTGCTGCGCTACCGGTGCATGCTTTGTTCTTCCGCGCAGTAATATCTATGCCCAACTCTGCCCGAAATACAACTCCAGCGCATGCCGAGCGATATTGAACCCTAGCAAGCTCAACAACCACCCGACGAAAATCGGCAGCATGGGGGAAATGAGCAATTCACTTCTCGCCACAAAGGGCAGCGCGGCATATCCGAGGTACATGACATACCAATATTGCACGCCGGCAATGAGGAACAGAGTACTGGTCGTAAGTTGTTTGTTGACTGCTTCAAGATGACAACAACTCACTTGCCAAAGAACAGGCAGACCCAGTTGTTGCGTACGACCACCGGGGCGAGGGGGAGTAACGCGCCGTAGAGCGTAAGGAAAGGAGGGAAGAAAGAGTTGACAGCTACGTCGAAAGCGTAGGCAAATTCTACCCTGTTGTCTACTGAAGAGGCGGAGGATGGGGCGAGGAGGAGTCGATTCGAAATTACGTATAGCAAGGCGGCTGCTACGAGGGATAAAAGGAGAAAGTCACCTATATGTCAGCCTAAGGCGCTTGTTTCGGATGGGTGAACGGGGCCGGAACGAGCGGTGTGAAGGGCGTCGAATTGCGAGACGCTTCGCAAGCTGGGAGATATATCTTAGGATGGCAGATTGAGAGTTTCAAGTGACAAGAGGAAGCAAGACTCACGGAAGATCATCCGTGCTATTATGTACAGTGTCCCCAGTGCTGATTGTCGATAGACCAAAGACCACGCCAGTCCAGCGACTACAATGTCAGCTGGCATTTCCAATGAATCTGTGAGCTCACCTGACAGACAAGCAGCTATCAGAACAATCATTGCAGGGCTGAAGATGAGCTCTATACAAGAAGGCATACGCTGCGGTGAACTCACTCGTCCCTCGCCCAGACATTTTTGGTTTGTTTGCTGTCTCATAAGCTTTGATGCCAACTCAACTGAACAATGAGCTCACTGATGGTATGTCTGCTTGTACACTCTCCTAGGCGCAATGACCAGATATGTCAACTGAAAGAAAGCCAACTCGAAATCCTCCTCCATCAGCCCTCCTCTCTGTTCGTTCTGGGTAGGAGGAACTCACCATCGATCTGAACTTCAACAACCTCCTCAGAGAAACAGGTATACCCCTATCTCCCCTCGGTGCCATGCCTCCACCATAGTCGTACCTCCCTCCATTGGGGTATGCCGGCGCGCCGACGATAGATGATCCAGCGACAGAAGAGGCAGAGGAGAGGGGTAGAATGGGGTTGGCCATGGTGCGTGGACGAAGACGGATCGACAGCTTGGCGGAATATACGCTGGATCACCGAGTATATCGGATGAGCCTATGGTGATGTGGACACAATGGAGTGGAGGACTGTATGTAGGATGCAGAGATCAAGATGTGGTCAATGGAGGTGACGGGGACTTTTGATCCCGCAAGGTTAGTACCAGCTTCAATGGTGCTTCTGCCAAATCACATGCATCTCATACACCATGACTGTTCATGCGCGTGCAGTATTCACAATATTCACTCTACACGCATGACTGTTGCTCTGTTTACTTGATGCGGTGTCGAGTTGGCTTGTGGGAGAGGTGGGTGGTGGTGGTACGCCACGACGCCTGCGCCGCCAGGGAAAGAAAGAAAGAAAGGCAGAGGTCGCGTCACAGCACCATCCATCCAACCTTCCATCCCACAACCGACAAAGTTGAAAAGTCTCCCCAAGACATCTACTCCTCGCTGATCAAGATCTTTTCCTTTGCATACTTCAAGCTTATGACCATATAAAAGCAACGATCACTACTCCCCTCCTCCAGAATGGACATCGATTCCCCTCCGACCCTTCCCGACTCGAATGAACCCCCTTCATCCCATTCTCACCTAAACCTACCCACATTCTCATCCTCCTTTCCTCTCCCATTCCGAGTCCTCTTCCTCGTTGGATTGGCGCAACTCTTATGGGCTTTGAATCTGCATATCTTGCATCTATTAGGCCTCGATACTGCTTGGATATTAGATTTCAGAGATACTTCTCACGAAACCACAGAGATCAATCTCAACGATGAGAGACGATTACCGAGTCCATCTGGTCGACCGGAAAGTGGGAAATTATATCAACCGGTGTATAAACTCTTTCTGGTCTATACTGCGTGGGTAGGCTCAGGATGGGTATTGTTTAGGTGGATCACAGAGGGCGAGGCGGAGAGCATGGAAGAATGGAGGTGGTTTGTCGGGATAATCGCTATAGGAGCTGCGGTTGGGGCTCTCGCTCCTTGGGAAGGAGTTGGAGAGAAGGAGAGGAAAGCGCTGAGAGTGTACGTCCTCTTGCGTATGATCAACACCGGTTGTATGGACTAACCTCTAGTGCGCTGAAGCGGATCCTTTGGCCCCCTTCCGACCAACCCATATTCTTTTGCGATGTCATCCTGGCGGATATCTTCACTTCCTTTGCCAAGGTACTCGGAGACTTGTGGATCTCGTCGTGTCAGATCTGGAACGGGGGGATCACACTTGGCCGGAAATCGCAAAGCGGCTGGGCTCACTATATCACTCTGGCCATGGTCTGGTAAGTGCACACATCAGTCTATAACCTTCTTGCTAAACCCCAGTCTCCCCTACCTCGTTCGGTTCCGCCAATGCATGTTGGAAGCGCACCAATCAGGCTGGACATCCGGTCGACCCGTCGCCAACGCCCTGAAATACTTCTCTGCCTTCCCCGTTATTCTCCTCTCTGCGGCTCAGAAATCAGTCGTCAAAGAAATCGCACAAAGTAAAGGCGTTTCCGTACAAGAAATCGCAGAATCAGGGGACAGATGGTTTGGTGAACACCGGTTGTTCAGATTATGGTTACTTGCCGTGGTGGTCAATTCGATGTTTTCCTTTTGGTGGGATATCGAGATGGATTGGGGATTGGCATTGTGTGAGCCGGACACTTGGTTTGGAGCGACGAGTACTTCCCCCGATACACCTTCTCATCGACGACGACCGTCCGACCTGACTCTTGTGGGTAGAGTGAAAAAGCTCATTAGGCGAAGAAACTCCATTTCACACCAACGCTCACCTTGTCCTTCCCCTTCTCCAGTCCTGGGTGCTGCCTCGAACTCGCCAACCTCTCAATCCCACGGTTTCTTCGCTTTCGGTCTGCGACCCATACTTCTCTTGCCCGATCCACTCGTCTATCACCTGTTCGCAGCTATCGACCTCGTCCTCCGATTCACCTGGTCGCTCAAGTTGTCCTCCCACCTGCATACCATATCCGAGATCGAATCAGGGGTCTTCATGATGGAAGCGTTGGAGCTGTTCAGAAGATGGATGTGGGTGTTTGTCAGGGTAGAATGGGAGGCAGTCAAGATGAGCGAAGCGAAGGGATGGCCTAAACAGCGTGGACAGGTGATTTGGCAAGGAGAGGAAAAGGAAGATTTATAGATTTGCATCCATGCTAGATTCGAGGGAGATTCTATACCATGCTATTATCATATACAACGTTTAATGTCACGATCATGCCAGAGTGCACGGGTACGGGAATTGAGGTGGTGTCTACCATTTTCGACCGAATGCTTTCTGCTCGTGTCAGCTGGTAAACGGACAGGGCCAACGTCAGCTCACTTGTACACATTGCTTGAACGCTTGAAACTCTGCTTGACACATATCTTTCGAGACTTCTTGGTATGATTTACCGATACATTTCCCATATGCCAGTGACTGGATCATCAGCGTTGATCGTGACTTTGACACTGGACAAGTGTGACTTGCCTGAGTTGCACATGACTGCGATGCTTTGGCGAGTGTTTTCAGAGGCTGAGTATCCTTGAAGTTTGTGACTCGGGCTGACATTTTGACCCTATGCACCCTGCTCCTGTCTATAGGCAGGTCGAGGTGGACAAGACAGGCTCGATTCGGGAGACCATCGATGAGGTTTGTCACGTGACATGACCCTCAGCTCGCCGCTCACTTCGACCCCCCTGTTGATGCACGTCGACCTCATGTCACTTTGACCATCTCTGCTACATTCCACCATGCCTCCAAAGGGAGCACCCATCGTCACTCCCTTCTTATCCTCCCTCATCTCCTCGTCGACATACCAGTCCGTCCCTACAGCCAACGAACTCGAGTCCATCCGAGGCATTTTATATGCCAAACAACAGAGCGTCGCCAACGAGCTCGAACGATCTATAAAGCGTCAGAAGAAGAATAACAAGATTGGAAATGGGTCAGGAGGGAGTATAGGAGGAGAAGATGAGGCTGCTGCCTTGGCGGCCAATGCTCAAAGTGGGGCTAGGCTGGAAGCTATCGAGAGAGCACGGAATGAGGGGAATGCAGCTAGGAAAGGGAGTCCAAGTCAGAAGGTCAAAAGGGAGCGTTTATCCGGTGAGCTTGCACTCTTTAGCATGGCCAATGTCGCACTCGGGCTCATCTCAGCTTCACCGGCACCAAGTCATGCGTCTTCGACAGGTTTCAAACCCCCTGCGCCCGTCGTCACGTATGGTCAATCTCAGAACAAGAAGAAGAACAAGCACAAGGTGTTGGAGAGTGACGATGAGAGGCGTAGGTCTTTGTGTGGGTAGTTGAATAAGGCTGACGACAAGATCGAGATAGATCAACAACCATCCCCTCCCCGCCTCATACTCAATCCACATCCGGGTTGAAGCTCAAACTATCTTCTCACCCCAAATCCCGCCCGGTCGACCCATCCCCTGCTCCTTCTACAGCCCCCTCCACGTCAGGCGCCATCGACTTTTCTCTACCCGCTCAGCCATCACGGCCTCTTGTACCTCATAGACCTGGAGTTCAAAAACCTCCCAAACCTGGACCGAAGAAACAAGCAGATGTCGATGAAGATTTCAGCAATACAAAGGCGCCCAACCAGGTCCTTTTCACCACGTTTTGGAGCAGTATTGAGCCGTACCTCCGGGAGATCCGAGAAGATGATCTGGCAATGCTCGGTTTCAAAGCGGACGCTCCAGAGTCGTACGATATTCCAGCAAAGGGAAGGCATTACACCGAGATATGGGACGAAGAGGATGGTAATCCTCCAGGGACAACACCGAGGATCAGTGTGCCCAATATGCGTCCTCCGCCCGGGACTTCACACTTTGTCCCGGCGGCAGAGATGAATGAGGATGCGTTGTGGGAAGAAGGCAAGGGGCTGGGTCATCTGACAGAGAGAATCGTGGCTGCTGTGGTGAGCGACCAAGAGGCTGCCAGGTTGCATCAAGAGCAAGTAGCGGGTAAACCAGCAGAAGAGGGACAGAGAGAAGCTGTCAAGTTGGACATTGTCGATTTAGAGGAGAGGATGAAACGGGAGCTCAGATCAGTCATGTTGCTTGGAGAGCACGAAGAGGTCAGTTTTAAAGTGCCCTCAGGGCGTTTACAGCTGACAAGACAGTTTGACCCGACAAAGAAGGACGATGACGAGATTACGTCTTCCCTGCGTCAATGTCAACGACTGTTGTTACAGCAGACATCACTCAATGACGCTCGAAAGGCGCGCTTGGCCGAAGTCGCCAAAGGCAGACTAGCCGTTGCAGAATACAACTCTATCCTCGAGGGGATTGAGAAGAGCCTCGAGGCGAGTTGGGCCAAACGAATCAAGAAACATGGTCTTACGCCGAAAAAGTCGTCGGCTGGAGGATCAACTCGACCCCCCGTTCCGGAAAACATGAAGAAGCTCGTTTCCATCCGACAAAGATGGTTGGATCAAGTTGGACATGCGGTCGTGCAAGGTCAATCGAAGGGTTTGCCCACTCGCAGCATATATGAAGGAGTGGGAGACGACGAAGAGCACGATGAGAAGATTGTCGAGGATGCGATAGAGGTTGAGAGCGGGGACGAGGATATGCCCTAGCTGCAACGCTGGTCTGGGGGTTCTTTCAAGGTTGTATATTGTCAGTGAGGGGTGTTCTGTAGCATAGTCTGTGTTGTACACATGTCACTTGGTCCATCTGGGCTCTTTCAGCTGCTCATGAGTCATTGATCTCAGGGAAGAATCCGTTTGCTTCTCGCTTGAGGATTCCAAGATGTCAGGGGTGCAACTGCCGCACCCGAAAAAAAAAAACCCCTCGCATTTCGGCGACGTCACTAATTATTTTAGATGCCGCCTTTGGTTCCACCACCTCGACCCCTTCCGAAGCACCGAGAGATATATCCCCAAACCACAGCGTACATCTCTTTTCACTGTTGCAAACCCGACAGCTCAGAGACACCATGGACTCGCCAAAATCAAGCACTGTCCCCATCGCAAAAGACCTCGAAGGGATCGATGAGGCTTTCAAGGCTATCCCCAACAAACCTTCCCATGGGAAAAGGCAAAAGAAGATTGCCGTCCTCACCTCGGGTGGTGACTCGGCGGGTATGAATGCAGCGGGTAAGTGAATGACTCGGGTTGGCATTTCAAGGGCTTTCCCATTTCACTACTATGGTGTGAGTTCGGAAGGCTAATTTGCAGTCCGAGCAGTCGTCAGACAAGGTATCGCTCGAGGTTGCCAAGCCTATATCATTCGAGAAGGATGGGAAGGTCTAGTCCGAGGAAACACCACCGAACCCACCCCTGCAGCCTCTACCCTCGCATCACCCACACTCGCCCCCAAGCGCTCAGTCTCATTCTCTGCTCTTCCACCATCTCAACAAATCGCCCTGGACGCTCAACCAGAAGAGACTGTCAATACCGACTATTCAGACCCTGACGCCGTGGCGCCGTTATCTGAGGCACCGCTAGGATTCGGTTTTGGAGAATTGTTGAAAGATGGGGCTGGGGAAGGAGACGTGGATGAGTACGGAAGTATGGTAGTTGCGGATAGGAAGGATGAGCTAGGGAGAAGTTTGAGAGGGAGATATATTGTCAGAGTGGGTTGGGACGATGTCAGGGGTTGGTTGGGTGAAGGAGGAACGTTGATCGGATCTTCTAGGTGTCCTTCGTGTGAGTGGACAATCTTAGCTCGAAATGGGATGAGATGCTGATGCTCAGTCCGAGAGAGGGAGGGACGACTACAAGCCGCCCAGAACTTGATCAAGTTTGGAATCGACTGTTTGGCAGTTTGCGGTGGAGATGGATCTCTCACTGGAGCAGACAAGCTCAGAGGCGAATGGCCAAGCTTGATCGAGGAGCTCCATGATAAAGGTGGGCTGTTGTGCTATCGCTCTTTCAAGCCAGGAACTAACGGAGCAGAGCGAATCACCACGGAAGAGCTCGAGGCATACAGGCATCTCAACATTGTCGGTCTAGTTGGTTCAATCGAGTGGGTCTGCTATGTTGTTTTTCTCTGCTGTTAGCTGACATGCAGCAACGACATGGCCAAGACGGATCTCACCATCGGAGCGCTCACTGCCCTTCACCGAATCTGCGAGTCTATCGATTCCATCTCGTCCACCGCTTCTTCCCATTCTCGAGCTTTCGTCATTGAAGTCATGGGAAGACACTGTGGTTGGCTCGCCTTGCTGGCTGGTATCGCCACGGGAGCAGATTTCATCTTCATCCCTGAGCAACCGCCAAGCTCAGATGATTGGGAGAGCGAGATGTGTGACTTGCTTCGATCCGTAAGTCGGTTCCGCATGACGGAGGTTAGCAAGACTGACGTCCAGCACCGAGCGGTCGGAAAGCGAAAGTCGATTGTGATTGTTGCCGAGGGTGCCATCGACAAGAATCTCCAGCCCATCAAGCCAGACTATGTCAAAAAGATTTTGGTGGACCGACTAGGTCTAGACACTCGAGTCACGACTTTGGGTCACACGCAAAGAGGAGGAAAGCCATGCGCTTACGACCGAATCTTGGTGCGTATCCATCCATCCACCTGACATTGGCTGACATTTAGCCCACTCTGCAAGGTGTTCAGGCCGTCCAAGCACTGCTCGACGCTACGCCTGAAACTCCCTCATACATGATTGGAACCCAGGAGAACAAGATCACCCAGGTCCCGCTTCTCGAGGCTGTCGCCGAAACACAGGCAGTAGCTGAGGCTATCGAGAATAAGGATTTCGCCAGAGCCATGTCGTACCGAGACAGCGAGTTCCAAGACATGCTCCAAGCCTTCCAAATCAGCTCGTCTCTGGACGAAAAGTCCCATGCACCCGCCAACGAGCGCCTCCGGATCGGTATCATCCATGTCGGTGCTCCGGCTGGTGGAATGAACGCTGCGACTCGACAAGCTGTGCGATTCTGTCACAATCGAGGACATACCCCTGTGGCCATTTACAACGGTTTCGAGGGTCTGCTCGATGACAATGTCTCCGAGCTGTCTTGGTTGCGAGTCGATACTTGGACAACTCGAGGTGGATCCGAATTGGGTACCAACCGAACCCTTCCCGGAACCGATATCGGCCAAGTTGCCGCCGCTTTCCAAAGACACTCTATCGATGCACTACTGGTCATTGGAGGTTTCGAGGCTTTCCACGCGGTCATGGAGCTCGAGGCGAACCGAGTCAACTACCCCTCGTTCCAGATCCCTATTGTTCACCTCCCTGCCACCCTGTCGAACAACGTCCCTCTCACCGACTTCTCGCTCGGTAGTGACACTTCGCTGAATGCGCTTGTTGAGGCATGCGACGCCATCAGGCAGTCTGCTTCCGCTTCGAGGAACCGAGTGTTCGTCGTCGAGACACAAGGAGGCATGAGCGGCTACATTGCTACCCTTGGGGCTTTGGCCGTCGGTGCGGTGCTGGTCTACACGCCAGAGACTGGTATCTCGCTCAAGCTTTTGTCCGAGGATGTAGAGTTTTTGAAGAAGCGATACGAGTTGGACACCAAGGGCAAGAGTGAAGGTCGACTGGTCATAAAGTGAGTCATACTATCGATAGACCTATCTTCAGTGCTGATCATCTAGATCGGAGAAATCGAGCAGCATCTACAACACTGACACTCTCACCAAGATCTTCAAGGAGGAGGGCAAAGACCTCTTTGACGCTCGATCCGCGTCTCTGGGTCACACTCTCCAAGGAGGAGTTCCATCGCCTCTTGACCGAACTCGAGCCGCCCGACTCTCTCTGCGATGTATGCAGTTCCTCGAGAAAAATGGTGTACCAAACGCCCAAGCGCAAAAGGGTAAACGAAAGTACTCGAAAGAGACGGCAGCCATGATTGCGATTCGAGGAAGCAAGATTGAGTTTGCGACCATGGACGAGGTTGTCAGTCACGGAGATATGAAGTTGAGAAGGGGCAAGGATGTCTGGTGGTCTCATATCAAGCAATTGGCAGAGGTCATGGGTGGACGAGCGGGTCTGGCGGCTAGTTTGGAAAAGCAAAATGCGGCGTAGGTGAGGGAGCGAGACTGGACCGACCCGTCGAAACACACTCTACAGAGAAGTGATAGTCGAGAAGAAGCAGAACAAGAAGAAGACAATGTCAGATGTACGCGCAATAAAATCAAAATGCATAGATGAGATTGAAGCATTACTTCTCTTTTGCCTTTTCCTCCGCGTCCAGTTTGGTCAGTTCCTCGATGAGATGTTTGTCCAGTCCCTTCGGCAGGACCATGGGTCCGTTGGATGTCACTAGCCTGTATGAAGGCAACGGCTCATATGTCGAGGGCACGACCTGGGGTCAGTTGTCTACGCAGGAGGCTGCCCAGATAAGGGCCAAGCGGGTCGGGTGATGCAGTTGGGCACAACAGCGGGAATCGTCCTCAACATACCTTTCCATCCTGCACAAACACACTCCCTATCAGATCTTCAGTCTCCCCAATACGCCCAGCAGGAGGGACAGCCCGTTCGTCCGTAATGTGGATATAGCCATCACCTGGTCTAGTGGCAGCTTCGAACTGGACCGTCTCCGCTTTGTTCTGTTCCAAGCCGGATCGGATGGATTGATGGACCACTTTTCTGATCGTCAGCTTGACCAACTCGATTTTGGACTGAATTTTCAATTCGAACTCAATCGTTACTTACAGGAATCTCGTCTCTTCCCTGAAATCATTCAGACCGGAAGCTGAATCTGCAGGGAGATACCCTAGTACTGTTGTAGAGCCATATATCGGCGCGTGGGGTAAGAATGACAGTGCTATACGAGGTGGAACGGTGGGTAAGGTGTGATACCATAAATTGGGATGGGATGGGTCTTTTGAGGAGGACGATGGAGATGATTGGGACGAGGAAGAGGGGTCGGGGTGGAGATAGGGACGAGATGTGGTGAAGTGTCGTCCTGAGCTGCCCAACCGACAAGTCGATCGGGACGAGCTCGATGCCCATTTGAGAAGAGTCGTCCTGGACGCCATGGTAGTCAGGCAGGTGCTGTGGACTCGAACGAGCTGGAGCTGAACAATGCACTGGTGAGAGATTTGTGGGACAGGTGTGATGAGCACAAATCCAATCGAGAGTATGAAATGATACGGTAGATTTCCCGATCAACCGATGACCTCAACTTTATCCCTTCTACATGTCTTCCGAGAACAAAAGGGTTGATATAAAACGGGCTTCGAGCATGTTTCGAATCCACGTCCTTCCTGGAGGCCGCAAACCTGGCGGTACCTCCAAGGCAAGTATCAAGTACACCCTTCGCGGGATCGTCTCTCGTCTCACGCCTTGTCGGCGGGTTGTTTCGGTAGCTGTGTTCCCAAAGGGAGTAGATGTATTAGGCCGTTAAGCCATAGTGTAGACTAGTAGTAATAATGTAGTAGTATTGGCACAACGCCGGGGATCATACTGCATCCTGGGTATATGTACCTCTCGAGGTGTATAGCAATTGCTCGTTGTTTGCAGCCAGCGCAAGAATCTCTGGATACAGCTGAGTTGATTGTGAGCTGCTCCTAGCGATGAGCCTTGCCGTACTATCCTTTCACCATTACCCAAATGCGAGCGCTCTTCTCTTCGACAGAGCCAAAAGAGACACTGAATACGGTGCAAAACGGATTTCGAGCATGTTTCGTCCTCACGTTCTTCCCAGAGGCCACATCTAGCGGACACTCTGAGGCTTTGCTGGATCGCCCCGTTTCCGGCGGCGCCTGCGAATAACTTGGTTCTTTATTGTCTGTCTCACCGGCCGAGCCGGTACGTTGTGTGCGACTATGCGCGTGTAATCGCATGAATTGCTTGCACAACCAGAGGCGAGTGAAAACTCTTGGGCCGTTAAGCCAGAGTGCATGTTGTCAACTGAATGATTTCCACATGAGCCCGAAGGCCGATCAAGAGGATCTTTCGAGGTATATGTACTCGACCTGATCATATCACTTATGATGCTGCACTACTTTCATGGTTCACGCAGGGTGTGTGTTGGGCTACCTGCGAGGTGCGGTCGACTACAAGACATCACGAGAGACTTCGCCTGACAGCACTGGACGGTTGTAGCAACTCCAATGACACATATACCGCTCACGGCAATGATAACCCTCAATTCAGCGAACCATCAGCGACCATGGCACGTATTGACTATCGAGTACTGCACAAAAGTCTGATCGTGATGCAAAACGGATTTCGAGCCCTGGCTCGAAATCACGTTCTCCTCGAATGGCCGCACCGGGCACCTCCAATCGATTCTAGGTAGACATTTCGGCCTCCCCACGGGCGGGAGTGCCTGGAGCCAACATACGCGCGTCCGCGTTTACTGCGCAGTCACTCGAGGTCTCTGTGGGAATAGCTCCTCCTCACGTTGAAACTCAAGAGCTTTGACCGTTGGGCGATTCGTTCCACAAAGGGTGGACTTTCCCCGGTGAGAGAGAAGTTGTTTCAGGCGTATATGTATCGGAATGGCTCTGTCGCGATGACCGCATTCAAATCCCTATGTAGTTCATCTTGAGCCTGAGACTAAAGCTTGGGTACTCCTGCACTCGAAGGTCTCGGCAAGGATATGTATATACAAGATCGCAGAGAAAGTCATTATGAGAAGAGGTTTGGGTAGAAATGGTTCTCGCGTTTCAGCTTCGACAATCGAAGTAACTCTCGTACGTTCCAACATCAACTTCCGCTCATCCCTCATTCGACGTTCAGAGATCTCCCTTTGCGCATAAGAGTGGAGGGGTTCACACGAGTCTCTTCACATTCAATCAGATTGTTGAGATCACTGCTCAAATTTCGACCTAGACAGGGTCGCGAATCGCATCCCCAACAAAATGATCATCAGGTATCTCAATTCAGCAACGTCAGTCTCACAAAACTCCAGCCCGTCGCATGCTGAGCTTATAGCATCGTATTGAGTCTAATCCTCCTCACCTCGTCTACGCTAGCCCTCGAGGAATTGCCGGACCTTGGCGCTCGAGTATACACTTCCCAACCTCATCTTTCCGCTCGACAAAAGCCGGAATATGTAGCGCATCCAGCTACAGATCTCCTCTGTCGTCCTTTTGGCGAATGCGAACCGTGCCCTTCTGACGAGGTGAGTCACTTCCATCCCATCTCTCAAACCCCTCCAGATAGCTACATAGTCCGAGGCAAAGGGCTTGTGTTGATGGTAGCTGGACCAACCTTTTTGCCTACCATTCGGTAATCGGCGTTTACTACATTGTCTACCTGCGTCAAAGTTGCATCCAGGAGGAGAAGGTGGGGATAATAGACAACCAGCAGGTGAAGTTCCAGCTTGGGAGAGTTGCGGCAAAGTTGTCAGGAAAGAAAGGCAAGAATTCTGGGAGTTTGTCGTGAGTCCCGCAGATCCTTATCCAACTTTACCCTGTGCCGTTGAACGAGCTGGGTCTCAGTAGAGTAATCTACGTGGCCAAGCTGGATATCTGTAATGGTCGCAATAGCTGACTCTCAGACGGCAAACCTGTTGTTCCTCATTGTGGCCTTAGCAATTTTGTGGGGAAGATCGTCTGCTCTGGCCGCCGCACAGTATAGGCAACTAGCAGCGAGAATAGGTATCCCCGGCGGTGGATGGAGAACCTGATCGGGGCAGCGGTCGAACGGTCGGTCGCGACGAGGGGATTGTATGGTTAGGTGCTAGCATTTGAATAATTACACTATGGATGGCATGTTTCACTGTTCCACTGTACGGGCAATTCTATTTCGTCTCTTTGTCGCATCACATGTGCATGGTGAGTTCGTCGCTGTCATTACCGGCCGAGCTCCTTGAGCCCTCGATCTAAAACGTCTACATCAAACGCATTCTCGTCTACCAAATTCCTCAGCTTGTCCAGGGCGTCCTGGTGTTGGCTCAAAATCTAAACGTCAACAACATTCAAGCAGACACAGTCACGCTGAACTCACCTGTGCAACCTGTTCCAGAGCCTTTTCGTCCGCTAGCCAAGTATCTCCACTCTGGACACCACTGGCCTTTCTCCTCCTCCTAATCTCCTCAATCAAGCCCCACAACTCGTTCACCTGCCCGCTCATTCGACCCTCATTGCCATTTTTCCTCCTTCCGGGCGTGCCTTGTCCCTGAGGAAGACCATACCCCGACCCTCGCGAGCCAGAGGTGGACAACTTGACGTTCCCATCCAGCTCGCTCTTGACGTTGAGAAGCTTCGCCTTCGTTTGTGCTTCTTCCGGCTTATACGAGGTGGACGCGAAGTGTGGGTTGAGCGAAAGTGAGTCACTGGCGAGACGGATAAGGCGTTGGTGCAGTTGTGTGAGACGACGTTGCAGCTCTTGCAATCGATGAATAGACTCGTGGGCGCTTTGTCGGGAGATGGTCTGGAGGGCAGTAGAACATTCCTACATGTCAGCTTTGACGACTCGACTACTTGTAAGGATTTTTGGGTCTTACATTCATCTTTTCTTGGTGCGACGCTGCGAGCTGTTCTTGCAGGTTACTCCTCTTCTTGATGTCGTCCCAGCCTGTTGCCAAGGCAGGTACCATGCTAAATGTCAGGACGTACTCTGAACCCGATAGAGCTATGTAACTCACTTTTGCGGATCGGGATTCTCCCTCTCTGCTCGCGCGTATTTCTCGGCCAGGGAACCATATTGCGGTCTAGCGTACTGTCCCGCTGTTCCTAGTGCAACAACGTTGTAGAAGTAGTACTATACATAAGCTGAAGGCTCCCTCCACGCTGAAGCTCTAACTCACCTTGAACTGGCAATCCGGGTTAGACGGGTCCCAAGCATTCTTGACCGCTACCATCCGTTCTTCCATCGTCTTCTCATTCTTCACCTCAAACAGCGTTCTAGGCTGTGACTGGGACTCGAACAAAGTCGATCTAACAGCTGGTTGCTGAGAAGCTTGTGCGGATGCACCGAGATTTTGCTGTTGAGGCTGAGTGGTCGATCCAAACAGACCAGTGGAGGGTTGAGCTCCTCCTCCAAACAGACTTGTTGTAGGTTGTTGGGCAGGTTGTGTCTGCGTTTGACCGAACAACCCTCCACCAGTATTGGTACTTCCAAACAGTCCGCCAGGTTTGGCAGCTGTGGAACCGAAAAGCGAAGTAGACTGAGCGGGTTGACCAGCGGTGGTGGACGTGTTGCCGAACAGACTGCTTGTTTGCTGTGGTTGCTGTTGTTGCTGGTTGTTTTGGGTAGTCTGGGCGGTTTGGCCGAACAAGCCGCCCTGTTGAGCGGGTTGAGCGGTGTTCTGTCCCAGGGATCCAAAGAGACCTCCGGTCGAAGCGGCAGGTTGAGTGGTGTTGTTGGTGGTTGAGCCGAACAAACCGCCCGCTGCGGGTGCGGCAGTGCTCGTAGCAGTGTTGGCAGCATTGCCGAAGAGAGATGTCGTGGGCTGGTTGTTCGTCGCGGGATTCGTCGAGGTGTTACCAAAGCTGAATGGTTTCGCTGCGGTAGTGTTGGCAGTGTCTATGAAGTCAGAAAAGGGCTGAAGCGACATGCTCAACTTACTGCCAAACAGTGAACCGCCTGCAGCGGGTTGCTGCTGAGTAGCGGTATTTCCTATACATCAGCGCGCCTTCCACGAGTGTGCCATGGCTCTACATACCAAAGCTAAAGGTGGACATGGTGCTGAGGAGCAGTAAAGCACCAGCTGAAGGAAGTTGATCACCTCTAGGTCGTCGAATGGGTGCAAGTGTGCCACGTCATGACGATTGAGGAGGGGATGGATTGATAACGTAGGGGGTGGGGTGCGCCTGCGGTTTCCCCTCGGGGATCAGCCCATGAACTATCCCTCCAGCATCTCACACCCTTCGCGACCACCATTGACACCTCTGGACACCCCTCCAACCTGTTCAATATGTCGTGGAAATTAGGAAAGAGTAAGCTATACCCCTATCCATCATGCTGACCCTGTAGAAATCAAAGAATCATCCTCCTCACTTCTCTCGTCACGTCATTCCAATACCCCCACGCCCTCTGGATCAGGTCTGGGATCTCGCTCAACAACCCCTACACCCGGCAACCCTCGTCCAGATGAATCATCCCCGCCAGTGGCCAGGAGTGGTATGCTCAAGATCAGAGTGACGGCAGGTAAAGGGTTCGCTCTGCCTCCGGGAGGTATGTCACATTACCACCAAGGACTTAGTCATCAGTCATCTAACGCTCAGTCAATGTTCCAGAACCCATCCAACGAGCACTCAACGCCCATCCGACCTCATCACTCTCCGCCTCATTATCTTCCTCTCCTCGGGTATCCATGGGAATGCCCAACAGGAATCGGGACTCGCTGCAGAGGAAACAACTCTGGTGGTTGCCATATGTCGTCTTGGAATTCGACAAGAATGAAGTCTTGGTCGATGCTCTCGGAGGAGACTTGTCATCGCCTGTATGGATGTACTCTGCGACGTTCGATGTGTCCCGAATCAGCGATATTGCAGTGACAACGTACTTGAGAACGGCACCGCCAACAGCTGGACAGGGGGACGACAAGTCTGGGGAGATGGGCAATTCGGATCTGTGTCTAGGTGGGATCAGGTTCACACCTGATCTCGAGACTGGCGTGAGTGACATATGGATGGCCTGGACCGGCTGACCATTAGCGGTTGATGGATGAGTGGGTGCCGATACAAGGAGGTGCTGGAGCGGTCAACATTCAGGTCTCGTTCAAGCCCGCACAGGTGAGTTCCCCTACATATCGTGATATCGAGCTCACTTGCAGGCTCCCTTGACAATAGACAGCTTTGAACTGTTGAAAGTCATCGGAAAAGGCAGTTTTGGAAAGGCAAGTCTATACTGTAGGCTCGTGGCTTATCTCTAGGTCATGCAAGTGAGAAAACGAGATACGCTTCGGATCTACGCTCTAAAAACCATCCGGAAAGCCCATATCGTATCCCGATCTGAGGTGACACACACTCTGGCAGAACGAACAGTCCTGGCTCAAGTCAATTGCCCCTTCATCGTCCCTCTTAAATTCTCTTTCCAATCGAAAGAAAAGCTATACCTCGTCTTGGCATTCGTCAACGGAGGAGAGCTGTTTCACCATTTGCAGAGGGAAGGGAAGTTCAATGAGACAAGGTCAAGATACTACGCAGCGGAGCTTCTGTTGGCGCTGGAGCATTTGCACGGATTCAACGTTGTCTACCGGGACCTGAAACCGGAAAATATCTTGCTGGACTACACCGGACATATCGCACTGTGCGATTTCGGCTTGTGCAAGCTGAACATGTCGGCCTCTGATACCACAAACAGTCAGCTACCCCCGCCCGCGTCCGATTTATGCAGCTGACGAACAGCATTCTGCGGAACTCCTGAATAGTGGGTGGACGCCAGGCGCAAGAAGGTTGAGCTAACATATAGTCTGGCGCCCGAACTACTGTCTGGTCATGGTTATACAAAATGCGTGGACTGGTGGACACTGGGTGTTCTGCTCTACGAGATGGTAAGCTTCTGCCTTGATCCTCTGGAAAGACCAAGCTCACTCTCAGCTCACTGGGTTGCCGCCATTTTACGACGAGAATACAAACGAGATGTACAGAAAGATTCTTTCGGACCCTCTTCGATTCCCCGAGGAGTGTGGATCTGAAGCGAGGTCACTTTTGACTGCGCTGCTGGATCGAGATCCGTCGAGACGTTTGGGAGTCAAGGGAGCGCAAGAAATCAAGGATCACCCGTTCTTCTCTAGGCATATCGACTTCAAGAAGCTCTGGCAGAAGAAGATTCAGCCGCCTTTCAAGCCTGCTGTGGTGTGTTGATCCTCATTCCACCATCATGATTGTGGTATGCTAATCATGTAGGCGAGCGCTATCGACACATCCAACTTTGACGAGGAGTTTACGTCCGAGGTACCTCTGGATTCCGTCGTGGATGATTCGCATCTCTCGCAGACTGTTCAACAACAATTGTAAGCTCCACCACGCAGCGCTACAAGCGTGTCCAGCTGACAATCAGTGCTGGCTTCAGTTGGAGCGTGTCCCCGCTTGGAGAATCGGTCGGGCGATATTAGATCCCATCGCGGAGATAACCGTGGTAGACTCGCGGCGATCCTCCTGTTTTCGTAGTATTCGTGGAGTTCTTGTTTTTGGTTTAGTTGTCGATGCTTGATCTTCTATATACCCAGTCTCACCATGGTACATGCACCTTGACCTCATCTCATCAGCTGCAAGCCGCGAGATCCCGTTGATGCATGCATCTCAAGCCAAGATTAGGGGGGTAAGAGAGTGCCCCGCGATGACCCGGTCTGAGCCGTACCGGTGAATCGGACCGGTACTTCCGTATACATTTCACCGCGGGAAAAGGAGGCTCACCATAGACCCATATTTCCTTGACGCATCTCCTCGCTTCTCTCTTCTTCATACTATCTCTCGACGAGCGCAGAACCAGTATTCAGATACAAACACTCATCATGGCTTCAACATCTTCTGCTGCGAATGGCAAGACTACCCAGGTTGCCGTGGTGTGTCACGGTGGACTCGATCTCCGACTCGTGAGTGCCCGTGACAACAGCCCTGGCATGATGCCCATAGCGTCGTGTACAGTGAGCAATCGATGCTGATATGGTCAGGAAGAGAGGGATATCCCAATTCCCGGTGATGGAGAGGTTCAGATCCAAGTTGGTGTCTCTGGTCTTTGCGGTTCAGACGGTACGTCCACACTCCTATCCCTCTCACCTCTCACAGCGCTCCTCGTACAATCTGCTGAAGAATTCACTTGATGAGTGGTAGCTTATTACAGCCCACTACTACAACCACGGAGCCAACGGAATCTTCAAAATCCGAGAACCTCTCGTTTTGGGCCACGAAGCTGGAGGGGTCATCACTGCTCTAGGACCCAACCAGCCCGCTGCATCCACTCTCAAGGTCGGTGATCGGGTAGCGATGGAGGTCGGAGTCGCTTGCAAGGATTGTAGGGAATGTAAAGGTGGACGATATAACCTGTGTCCTCAGATGAGGTTTAGGTCTAGTGCGAAGACTTTCCCTCATTTGGATGGGACTATGAGGGAGTATATGGTCAACCCCGCCAGTCTGTGTTACAAGTGAGTACCGCATAACTCCTCCTCTTCAAAAGCTGTGCGGTAAATTGTGACTCGGAATGGCGCCTGACTATAGACTCCCCGATACTGTCACTATGGACGTTGCAGCTCTCGCGGAACCCCTCTCTGTCGTTCTCCACGCATACCGACGAGCTCAGCTTAAGCCCGGAGCGAAAGTCCTCATTCTCGGTGCTGGAGCCGTCGGTCTCCTCGCATGTACCCTCGCCAAAGCAAGCGGAGCCACCTCAGTCGTAGCCGTCGATATCGAACAGGCCAAACTCGATTTCGCTTCGCAAATGGGTTGGGTCACCGGTACATACGCCTTGCCCAAGGGTCCTCGAGTGAGCGGTTTCGAGGCGCTGGACGTGGCAAAGTCGGGTTGGGAAGGATTGAAAGCTAGCGAGGCGGTTACCAGCGTCGAAGGATTGTCGGAGGGTTTCGATGCAGTCTTCGAGTGCACCGGTGTGGAATCATGTATGCAACTTGCTCCAATGGTGAGTTCTCCCATCGCTCTCACTACCGTGGAGTCAAAGCTGACGATCCAGGCCGCGGCACCAGGGTCAAAAGTCCTCTACGTTGGCATGGGAACTGCCAATCTTGTTCTACCCACCGGAGTCTCTCTTCTTCGAGAAGTCGACCTCATCGGTGTCTTCCGATACTGCAACACTTACCCTGAAGCTATCGCTCTGCTGGGTTCAGGCCAATTGGGAGATGTTGGAAAGATGGTCTCGCAGAGGTATCCGCTGCAAAAGGCACACGAGGCGTTTGAGGATATGAAGAGGGGTAGGGATAAGGAGGGACGACCGGTTATCAAGCCAATGGTTGGAAACTTGGAAGTCAAATAGGTGCTGAGTGCTTTATTGAGTGGTAAAGGGTCTTGAGTAGATGTGGGTAGGGGTTGAGTCTGGCCATGGAGTCTTGTCGTCCGCTACAGTACGAGTATGAATATGTCATTTGCTTCTTGCCGTCAGCTCAAATCGGTGTCAGTCCGCCGAGACAATTTCCAGCCTTGGCCTTGCCTCTGATTTGGCCTCATGCAACAGTTTCATGAGAGCATTGTTCTCTATTCAACAGTCCCTCTTCGACATTTTTCGGTGTCAAGACAGTTCATACAGGGATCTCGTGATACTGCCCCCGCCCGTCGGTCCTCCATTTGTTGACACTCTCCTGGATGTAGTGTCGCATCTGCAATATTGGCCACAACACCATCTCCATCTGGATCTCATTCACCTGCCCACCGGTGATTCTGTATGTCCCAGCGCCAAGCAGAGTGAGAATGTAGCCTGGGGCCGTGAGCACGCACACTACAGGAGGCAGATCGTATGACTCACCGAACCACTGCAACGAGCTGATATGAGACCCTAACAGCATTACTGACAGTGAGATAATCACCACGTCCTGCCATATCAACTATCTCGCTGGAATATGAGAGAGAGGCAGGAGCTCACCTTGACGTATCCAAACAGAGACAGAGCTAAGCTTCCTACAGTCTGTATGACGTTCATACTGCCCATGTTCAACGCCCAAGCGATCAACGCATCAGTGGCGAGTAACAACGCTCCGACTTTGTGAAAGTTCCGTATGGGGGCGAGACCCTCGGTGAGGGGTACCATGCATGCAATGAGTACCGCGCATACCTATCGTCAGCCACATGGGTCTGAACATGTCGAAGGGATGGGCAGTAGGCGCGTGAGGGGTCGAAACTTACCGGGGCGTACATCTTGATACACCTTGAAGGGGTGAGAGAATGGTTGGCAAGTGTGACTTGCGCGACTATCATCCTTCCTGCTTCTGTCTGAGATCGTCAGCAGGCACCATATCCTATTGAAGGACTAACGCAGACAGCACCGAGCTGGCATAACAGACCGAAAGTGGAGAAGGTATTTTGGGCTTGAGAAGCGATAATCCCTCCCATGGTGGGCAAGAGGATACAAGCGAGCAATACATGGTTGTACTCTACACTTCAGTGGACATCAAATTCACTGGGAGTGGTGCAGATTGTAGGTGGACTTGCCCTTGAGACCGACTGCTAGTTGAATGATCAGAGTGACGATAGGCGTTAGAGCCTTGATCATTTGGATGATGCTTACGTCCAGGTGGACGTAAGCCATGTTAGATAGTATGAGCGAGGCGGAGAAGAGGATGGAGATGGGTAAGATTGTACGGGACCACGATTTCCACCGCTGATCAGCTCGACCTAGAAGATGGAACAAGAGAAGCGCACTGAGATGTCCTCGGTCAGTGTCATTTCGTCTTCATCTTTTGACTGAAAGTTGAAATTCACTATCCGCGTTCCGATAGTCTGTCCTGAGCTCGGTCCATCGACTAGTCGCGGCGTGAAGACGTACAATGACGACCATATGGACAGAAGTCAGGAAGATTGGCTGTAAGGGTGTCAGCCAGGATCCTCAAGCTAGGACGTGCAAACGTACATAGGGAAAGTCTAGAGTCGTCAAGATGTACTTGTTGAAGAAGGTGAGTATCACGCTCAACCCGATCTACCACTGTCAGCGGTGTTCCATGAGCGGGGACTCTTCTGACCCAGGTTCCTGAAAGTCAGCTGATGTGAGAAGGAACGAGGCTTAGACGCACCGACGATCAAGCTGACATGGCCTTCATCCTCTTTCTCCTCTTTGACAGTCTTTTCCGAGAGCTCGATCTCGGGTGAACCTCCATCCATCACTTCAGACTCGCCCAGCATCGGGATGTCTGCTTTTTTTTCACCCATGGCAATCCTATTGTTGGTGATTGTTGAGTGTATGATGTTTCCATTGCTCGAGGAATGAGCTACGAGACACCTAGATGAGTACATCAGACACATGAAAGGAAACTCGTCTCAAAGGATGATGATCATCGCTTGAGCTTGTAAGCCATTGCAAGGGGTAAATAGCTAGGTCTCTCGGGAGTTCCTTTCCTAAGAGCGAAGGGGGACAAGGCGATCCTTTGGACCTTGCGACGTGACGGCACATCCCATTGATATTAGATCTGCTCCATGAATGGATGCGAATTGAGAACTGTGTCGCAGAGTTGCCAGACTGAGGGGAGTGGATGTCGCTGAACGTAGTAGGTATACCATTCATGCATGTGTGGGGCTAAAGCGATAAGCTAGTCCCGAGAACGTACCCTACAGTAAAACATGGCATTGAACGAACGCAAGCTGCGAAGTCTTCAACCACAAGAGCGGCGATATGTAACCGATCCCTTCGTCATCGAGATGATTTGAGTATTTGTTGAAACGAGATGCTAGTAGTCGGACTCGCCCGAGTCTTCCATCTCTTGATCCTGATCAACGAGATGGGCAAATTCCATATCTTCATCTTCATCTTTCATGTCACCGTGAGTCCACTTGTTTGGCTCCTGTTCATCAGCGTCAACTAGATCCTGGCTCAACTAGTTACTCACCTCGGCTCGATCGGGATCGACTATATCGAGGAAGATCTTTCTAGCTTCTTTTGCATCCCTCGCTTTCCCCGCTTCGTACAAGCCCCTCTGATATGACGGCGACAACATTTGCATCATCTCCGGTGCCACGTTTTCGTAGACAAACCTCCCATCACCTCTCAATTGAGCCCATTCGTACCTCGATCCCTGATAGTCGTCCGGATCGTAAGTGTCACTGAATGCTTCAGCTACATCTCCGCCCGCGTCCCTGTGCCATCCGTTCTGACATGCAATCACAAAGCCTTCCGCAAGATTGGCTTTGAGATTCGTCGAGGGGGTCGAGCTGGGTTTGATCAAGAGTTTCTTGTCGTCGTAGAGGCATCCATATTCGTAAGTCATCCGTTGATAATGGGCGAGATCGGTGCAGTGTTCGGGAGATTTGGTATATAGGTAGGCATCGTGAGGCTGAAGTCGGTATACCCCTGGTAGTCGGAGTCGTCTAGAGTTGAGCTGATATCGAAAGGCGTATTTGTATAAGAGGATACGCAAGGCGTTGGCAGTGGCAAAGACTTCGTTGAATCGATATTCCGTGGTATTGGGGCCGGTGTTCTGTCTGAAGAATCGACTAAACGTGAGCTGTTTCCCATCACAGAGAGAGAAAAGGAGCTCACCTATCATATCGAAGAAGCTCGAGGGGGAAATAGAATCGGACATTGTCGCACGAGATCAAGCTGAAGCCAAGTTCCTCGTCATTCCACAGGTGATCCGTGCGAGGCGGCTTTCGAGATCCCTTCTTCTGGGTGAGCCTATACTTGATGGGCGACATGATATCCTTGTGGGCGATGAGTTGTCAATTGCGGGTTGATGCAATAGTGGGTAGTGAGATGAGAGAGGAAACAAGGAGCGAGTCAAGCAAAATCATCAGATGGGAAATTATATACCCGTCAAGCCGAAGGGGCGAACACGAGGACGAGGATTTGAAAGGGTTCCTCGATGATCTGGTTGATCGGGGTCTGATGGCTTCACAGGGTAGTTTGGACACCGCATTTTACCCCTTGGGCCATGAAGAAGTCGATTAATATCATTCTGAGTAGCCTTCATCGCTGCTGAACAATCCTGACAAAAGCGTAGAATGGTGAATGTTTCGAGGAGGTGTTTGAAGAGGTGATCGAGGTGGAGCGTTTGTTGTCAACGGCAAATCTGAAACGCGTCGGGGGGAGTTGAAGGGCTCAGTGGCCAACCACTTACTTTCACGACCCAACGACCCATTGACATAGTTCCGCGTGTATGATCAGCAATAAGGGTATCAATTGTATCAGAGGTGCACCCGACATGGACACCAGCAGTCTTTTGTATGAGACACCGTACGAGGTGGACGCTTGAAACGAGTTCTCACGAATCCACAGCGGGGCACCATTCTTTGGTAATGTTTTAAACATCACAACAACAAGCTGTCAGAGGCGTTCAGGAACCCGTCCAACCGTTCTCACCGAGTTTTCTTCGACCCCGTTCTTCCCGACTCGTTTGTCGACATAGATCCAGCAGATTTCACCTACAAGTTGTAGCCGTACTTGAACATCGTCTCTGTCTTGTATCCATCGAGGGCGCTGCATCGTCTCTGTAATTGCATCGCCAAAAGCAAAAAGTGAATTTGTATTCAATCTCGGTGAAACCTTCTTCCCCGACCGACACAAACAACCACTGGAGAACGCGTCCTTCTACGACCAGCGCATCGACGACCAACTCTGAAGGTTATTCACCATCTTCTTGTATTTCTACGCGCGATATTGCATCGATTGCTGTGCCAATACGTCTCTGCGACAATCACGGACATCCTGCCCCCACTCTCAACACATCCTTGGCATCTTGTGCAGAAGAACGGAGAATTCATCAACAGTCTTTCGTATCTCAACACATCTCCCAGCGTTGTAGGAAGGCTATCGCTTGGGACAGTCGAGATAGCGTCGTTAGCATACATCGTGAGTGAATGGACGGCGATTCAATGGGAATAATGAGACGCTGATGGGAAGGACATCCCCCCAGGGTTGAATTAAGGGCCATTCCCCCCTTCCTTTCATCACGTTCCATCTCTCACCACTCACAACATCCTTCTTCGACCCTTTATCAAATTCTCCGTGTGGACTGCTCGCACCATAAGCCATTTGGATCTCAACAAGAGCATCGCTTCTAACAAAGGCGACATCAACATAACCTCTTACCGACAGCTCGACAGAGGAGTGGAAGAGCTTGGTGGATGAGGTGATACAAGGAGGTTTCGGCAGCCATTGGGGGTGCTCTTGTTGTTGTTGTATCACATTGCAGTGTGAGGGGTCGTATAGGTGAGTAGTCGACCCATGTGACTACCACTCTGTCCTCTCTTTCACCGGTCAAGAGGCATCCCCACCTTATCGTTCTTCTCTGGCATCGTGCGAGTATGTACGGACACCGCTGATCATTCCCTTTGTATAGACGCCCCCGACCGCTCATCGCATCACACGATCTCACTCGGGTATTCATAATCACCGACCTCTACTTCGTCGTCCAACTCGGCGCAAGAATTGGCCATCAATCAAGTGCCATCTCCCACCTATATCTCCTCTTCCCCCTCCGACTTCCTCGCCTGGTGCAGGATCGAGGCTAACGACTGCAAGAGAATCGCTCAACACGGGACGACTCACCACACCGCCCTGATCTACCCTAGGTGCACAAGCGATCCCTTCATACGCACGGTGACACTTTGGGACCTCGAACCCTCACTCAACCCTAAGCCACCGAAAGCCTCCCCACTCGACATTTTCCGGTCGCTCGTCGTCGAGCTCGGCGACGTATCAATCGCGAGCAATGAGCATCGTGATCTCCCCTCCTCCTCTTGTTCATCAACCATTTTCAGAAAACGACTTGTACCCTTCATCCTCGTCGTCCGGGTCGACCCCTCCGTCTGATGCCGTAGCTACGCCCTCTTCACGCGATACCCTAATCCCCTTCCCCGTCTTTCAACATCGCCATTCTTCCCCCTATCCGACAACCCACAGTTTCTCAGCTCTAGGGCCACCACCGGCGGTCTCGCCTCCCAAGCCCACTATAGTGCTGGGAACGATCCCTCCACCGGCGGCACCGAAAAGTCAACAATTGGATCTGCCGGGTCTGACGCCCGAGGGATCTACCATGCAACAAACACTACCTCCTACTCCGGACCCTTCACCTCCGAACAGCAAAGTACTCTTCCCCGATGTAATGGTCAAGCTCGCACCTCCTGCAGACGATTCACACGCGCTAGGTCTGGATGTACGCAGTTCGGATGATATACCGCGCAGAATGCCATTGGTCTCGGTTGACCAAATCACCAGCGCACCGACCTCTCCCGAATCGACCTTGAGGAAGAAATCGCATTCTCACCTGAGAAGAGGAAAGGGAGATGTCCTGAGTCCTCGACCTAAATCAATGGGCCCGCCTGCGAGACCCATGAGACGGAGTCAAACTGCCATACATCCATCTTCGATCCGCATGGCGGAATCGAGCAGTGCAGACTCGAGAGCAAGAGAGCGGTCCTCCAACCGTGCACCCTCGGGACAGCTCTTGGCGTATAGCTCGAGATCAAATTCGCCGGGTCTACCTAGAGCTCTGACAGCCCCCATTCCCGATGCCTCGAGTGCCGCCATACGCGCGACATCTATTGATTCTACCGCAAATGATATGGGAGGGTTGGACGGTTTGGAGGCAAAGGTGGTCTTGCTTGGCTCGCAGGGTGTCGGTAAAACCTCCCTCATCTTGCGGTACACCACACGACTATTCTCCCCACATCCCGCTGCGGCCACCATCGGATCTTCTTTACACACGCGGAAACTGGTCCAGGATGGAGTGCGAGTCAAGCTGCAAATTTGGGACACTGCAGGACAAGAGAGATTCAGGTCGATGGCGCCGATATATTACCGAGGAGCGCATGTTTGCGTGTTGGTCTACGATGTCAGTGACAGACAAAGCTTTGAGGATGTGAGATCTTGGTTGGAGGAGCTGGGAAGAACGGTTCCAAAGGAGACGGTCATCTATGTGGTTGGAAGCAAGATTGACTTGGAATCTCAGCGAGTCATAACGTGAGTCATGGCTTCCCCCTGGGCCTATGTTTAGCTCATGGCAGGCAACAAGAAGCCCACTTTACCATACGTCAATGGCTCAAGCCGCCTACTCCACCTCGACCCGAATTACTCTCTCCCGCCAGCACACGAAGCATCTTCCGCTCTTCCTCCATGGCGTCACGCACAGAGACACCTACAGCTCCCGCATCTATCCTCACCAGTCCAGCACCCACCCGGTCACACTCACATACTGCTCTTACCACGCTGTCCTCCATCACTCCAACTATACCTCCGCCAAAGCCTGCTCAGTCGGTCAACGCGAAGAAAGGAAAGCCGTTCCCTGTTTCCCCCGCAGCCAAAAAGGCGGCATTGCAGATCACAACTCTACCTCAGGACCCTAGAGATGTCGGTTCTCCAAGGTCCCGCCGAATCTCTTTCCCCGCTCTGCAGTCGCCCACACTGCCCACCTCTGTCACGTTTTTGGAACCGGTCAAACCGTCGATCACCCCTGCCTCGCCCTCTTCGCGACACGGCGCTTCTGGTGGCCGCTTCTCCATTAGCGGGATGATGGGATACAATCAGCGAACAAGCATCGGAGGGGCCGCTTCTGAGCTCGCTCGACTTGCCGAAGACTTTCCTGCTTCTCCCCGGCAACCTGTATCTGCCCATACATCTATCCGATCGCAATCCTTCGGCTCCGAAACGCCCACTCGCATGCGCACAGAGTCAAGCCCAACGTTGGACAACAGGCGAAAGAGCGAAGACTGGTCGTCTCGCTCGTGGCGGATGGGCGAAGGGCCGGGGGCAGCAGAAGCTCTGGGAGAATTTGGCGCCGGGGTCAAGAAGAAGCAATCGGGCGAACTGCTGGCTGGTAAGATGGCTACGGTACCCCTAGCCAGTGGTCCTAGCGGAAGCAAGAAAGGCCGAGCAAGAGGAGGGAGTCTGGGACGAGATTCCGGGCTGTATGGCGGAGATGGAAGTGACGCTAGTGATGAAGAATTTGCTTGGGGTGTAGAAGTGGAGGGTATGAGGGTTGGCGATGTCAGCGCTTTGACTGGAGAAGGTGAGCTGATATCATGTGAGACAGATCAAGCTGACGCTGTAGGCGTTGAAGCCTTGTTCAGAAGCATTTCAGCTCTCCTAGTCGATAAGCGCGAAAATATCGAACGAGAACGAACCTTGCGACGTAAAGACAGCGTCATGCTTACCGATCCGGCGAAAGACGCAAAAGAGGCCAAAGGTAGAACACGAGGCTGCTGCGCGTGACGATCCGAATCTACGAGTACCATCGACTACAAAACACGTATAATCATAGCAACCCCAATGGGACCGACCTCGATGACGACCTAATAATACCAATATGACCATTACGACCGGCTTTATTACGAAAGACAGCTTGCATTTTGCGACTCCCCTTGACGACATATCTTATCTCTTAACATCGACCATGTCCTTCCGTGTATCTTCCCCGCGAGGTGTTACCCCTCATTGTCGGATTTTTCTCTCGGTATCGACTGTCATGCCCGCTCAAGCCGTCTGATGAAGTTGTATATATCGGCAGGCCGATCTTATGCATCTCGTTTCGTCTCGCGGGAGATCAGCTCAGGCTCAAGCAGCACAACCACTGCATGATACAGACTTCAACTACGAGGTGGGCAAATGTGGCCATCCTTTCTTCTTGAACTCCATTCATACCTTGCATGTTTGGATGGGGCATGTCTCTGACGATGAGAAAGGCCAAAGAGCACTTACTCGGGTCGTGCCAGCTGATTCGTAGTTCTCACTACTGACATTCCATCCATCACCTCTCTTCCCATTGATCATCCACTCGACCATGCTCTTCACCAACCTCTCCCTCATCTTTCTGCTGACTCGAGTTTCGACTCTTGCTCTGCCCATTGCGAACGACGGTACCGATCTCCCCGACTGTGGCGATGACGATCTTGGAATGGAGGACGGAACGGCCTTCTACGATGAGGGGCGATCACCACAACATGTCGACTTGCGGGCCGGTGAGCTGGTGAAAGCGCTCTATGGAGCTTTTGACACTCAAGAAGCCTTCTTCGTACCCGCCTCCACGCCAGAACTGTACGGGACCAGATGCGTAACGCTCGCACCGGGATGGTGTCTCCGTAAGTGCCCCTCTCACTCTTTGTCAGTGGCGGAGTGTGGGCAAGTGGCAGAAGAAGCTGATAAGGTAGGGTGTGAAGATACCGAGAACGAAGTGTGTTGTCCGATCGGCTCACCTGAAGATTGCAGTAAGTCCGAATGACTCTCGCTTGGAAGGGTCGACGGGAAACTGATGAAGAGATTTGTGTTGTGCCCATACTCATCTAGACTAACAGATCTCATTCGCCCATCTCACGACTCGGTCTGGGCGTGAAAACCTTATGGCCTGACTGTACTTCGGGATTCTTCAATGTGACGACTCTCAGCTCACGTTTCTATGACTCGTTTCAGCACTTCGTCTTCTTCTCACATCCCCCTTCTTGCGCCTTGTCGCGATCTCTCCCCCCCTTCACACATAATCAAGACGGATCCTTTGAAATGCTCTCCCGTATAAAGCTTCTTGTATCGTACTCATACTGTATAAACCTCCTTCTTGACGTCGTCTCATGCCAAACGATGAGATCCTCATGTCATCTCACAAACCATCCTGACGTCTCCTAACCCCACCTCGCTTCGCTCACTATCAGATGTTATTCCATCTCCACCTCTTCCTGTCTCACCTCTTCATCATGTCTTCACTCGGCATACCACTGATGCAGGATGCTAGAGTCTTTCAACGGATCTTCCAGGCTCCAGTTCTACATCGTCCGATATTATCACAAGGCCAATGGCGATTCATTCCCCCCAACGGATGTATTCGTCAGTCTTCGTTTGGTCTGCTGTGGCTCAAACCAGCATGCGGAATGTACGGCTGATGATAGGTTGTGGGGTCTATCAGCACGAAAGATGCTGTACCCCGACTTCTGCTGATTCATGTCGTAAGCCATCTCAGGCTTTTGCATTTACAAGTCCCTGACCCATAACAGACCTTTGCTGTCCTCGTATCTGGTCGCTAGATGACAGCTAAGATTACAACTAATGCATAAGCATCTGAAGCCTGAGCCTTCACTTAGGCCGTTCTTCACTCGCACTTCCCTAACTATTCTACACTCGTCTCATGGCAGCAAAATCCTTCGCGAGCCCGCGCAGTCTCGTATCTCACAGATCGACCAGATCGCCACCCTTCTTACCAGGGTTGGCACCCACAGGTTCAGCCTTCAGCAAGTCTTCTCATCAGCTTGTTGTCATCTGGTGCAGACAGGAGCTCACCCGCTGCGACCTTCTTCTGTTCTCCCTTCAATCCCTCGTCATCGTCCCCGTGAGCCTTCAAAAACGCCTCGACCTCATCCATGACCGCATCGTCTCCTCCACCTTCCTCCTCTTCGCCATCGGAATCTCCTATAGCGTCGATGGCAAAGTTTGGTCGGTTCATCACAGCCTCTTGAGCCTTGATCACCATCTCGCTCTCTTCCCTGTATCGAGCCTCAACCTCCGCCAAACTTCGGTGTTCGGGTGTACCAGACGATGAAGTCGTTTTGACCGATGATTGAGAGGCCGCAGACTGCGATCTGTTTCGCTGAGCCGATATAGATGGAGTGAGAAGTGATTCTCGGGTGCCCAGCTCGGCCGTCTGAGGAGTTTGAGACGGGAGCGTCTTGGCCAAAGCGGGTTTTCGCCATTCTGCGTGCTTGCCCAATGCAGCACCGAATCCATCGGCAAACCTGTTGAACCTGTTCTTGTTTCTGCCGGTCAGCTACCAAGCCTTCCTCAGCAGAAACCATACATACTCGTTGGTGACAACCAGGTTCATCAGACCTCCAAGCAATCCCTCGGGCTTTTGGTGAGCTTGGTGGTAGTCCTCGTCTTCCGTTTTAGAAAGCTGGAAAGAAGCAGCCAAATCATGCCCGAAGAAACCCTCGAGTAGTTCGTCCGCCAAGACCACCATGCGGAAAGTTGCCAAGTCTGTCACGTCAGTTTTACCAGAAAGCGGTCGAAAAAGCCGTACTGAGGTAAGGTTGATTATGCGGCCCGGCGACAGAGTTTGAACGCTCTCGAGCGGTTGTAGCAGAATCTCCGTCACCGTTGATGGGTGGAGGAGAATCATTCGGTGAGGTGGCATCGGCAAACTCGTAGGCGTTCAAGATGAATTTGGAGACCGCTGCCAAGTAGACGTCTCCGGGCTCATTGCGGAAGATGAACTGCTGGTCAGCTGAAGTTCGCGGATTTGAGTGAGAGGATCGTACAAGTAGCGACTCGGATAGCTGTATAACCTCATCCTTCGTCAGATACCCATCCTTGTTCTTATCGTGCTGCCGGATCAGCTCAATGACCGTCCAGCAATTATGCACTGACCAAGTTGAAGAACCACTCGATACTCTCCATCAGACCCGCAGACATGACCCTATTGAGACCTAGTACCACATCCTGCAGTGACAGCGTGCCTTGAGATTGCGTGTCCCAGCTGTAGAATAGTCTGTCGCGTTAGCTTGATCCGCAATCAGGAATCAGATAGGAGAGCTCACCGGTCGATCATGTCATGATCCGCTACTCGTCTCTCACTCCTCTGAATGAATGCGTTTGTAGTCACCGTCTCCTCTCGCGCCCAGGTAGCGATTTCCGCCAAAAAGACCTTGAACGTCCTCAGATCTATCCTCGTTTCTACTCGACCCTGCGCGTCGACCTGTATCCTAGGCGGATCGAATTGGTCGCCTGGTTTCGGAGTGGCAGTCCCGTTCACGTGGCCGCTACCTGCTTCTGGATGGCAAACAGCCGCAAAGTAGTGATCATATATGATTCCCACTTGCTCCTTGTCGAAAGATCCCACAGCTTTGAGATTTCGGACGGCGGCCCTCTTCGAGAACTTTTCAATCTCGTCTGAGATGATGGCTCGCAACCTCTTTCGTTCACCTTGTATTGTCTCATCGGTAATGACGTTGAACTCTCGGAAAGCAACGACAAGGAGTTCTTGGAAATTTGTGATGGCTCGCACTCGAGGGTCAGGGTGATTTGGGTGAGCCGAATCGCCAATTGTTGCAAAATAGCCTCGCATGAGGTTGATGAACATTCCGTCGTCGGAAACCTCGAGCAACGCCTCGCCATTGATCTTCAGTACAGCTGTTGTCAGTGAACGAAATGGCAGTATATCACTACACCAACCTAGACCAATTTGGAACAGCACCTTGACACCCATGGCGAGGACGCAATCGACGATTCGGAAGGCAAAGATGAGCGGCATGGAATTGATGTACAGACTCAAGAACCATCTACGATCAGCTTCTCCTTGTTAAATAACGCTGACACGCACGGGAGTGAAGCTACCGAGAGCTGTACATCGACCGAGACGAAATGCTCCTTGATCATGGGAAGACACCTTTGGACCAGTGACTCGAACACCCGCTGGTCAAGCAGCGTCCCTTCCATAGACGGACTGTAGTATCCGGGCAAGATTCTATCGCACAATACCTCGAGCAGCCAGAATGCCTGTTCTTCAGACATGTATCTGACATCAGCAAGTGTCTTGGCGAGATAACTCACATAAGGAGACCCGCAACGACCTAGTCTGTCAATACTTATTCAGATGCAGAGTGTATGAATGGCTCACGATATTCAAGGCTTGGCAGTACCTAAAAATTAGCCAATGATACCTTAGAGCAGCCTTTCCTAACTCACCCAAGCTCCGGATTCCTGAAACTATAGGCTACAAGCACCCGTCGCAGTCTCGCGAGACCCTCTTCGGTCTGATATGCCTTGTACTCGGGGAGCGACCTATTGAGATCCTTTTCAATCTCATCGGTCGACTGGGATGATTTCCCCTCATTTGTTTTGAGCAGCAGTTGATATGTTTGCGGGTTCGAGAATCGTAAATACACCGAACCCGACATGACCTCCCACAGCTCTCCTCGAAGTCTTGAGGGCAGACCGACCTGCAGTAGCCGTTGGAAGGGAGGATATCGCAGCACTATTCATCAATCCCAAAATTGACCTGGACGTCATGCTCCTCACGTGTTAGATTCCGACCATGGACTGTTGGATCAGCTCAGATCCGAACTTCCTATCTAGCTCACCTAAGAAGTACTCTCTCCACAACTTCATTTTACTCCTCTCTCTCATCTTCCTTGCGTCTCCCGGGAAACCGAAAATCTCTCCCAGTCCCCGTTCGTACGCCCCCTTGCCTTCCCCACCTGGACCTCGAAGATCCCCTTCACCCTCATGTGCTGCCTTCTCGCCTAGTTCGGTGCCGAGGAGAAGGTGATCCGTCTGTTGTCCCGTCGCTGTTGCCGGCGCTGTGAGAAGGTATTCAGAATACAAAGACGGTAGAAAGGGTTTAAGAGATTTCATGGATTGGAGCTGAGTCTGTTAGCGTACTTATTGCTGATGGTCTGATGCCTACCTGCGATTTGAGAGCGTCTCGCAGCAGAATAGCAAAATGCTCTGCTGTTGGAAGCAGAGATGTGAGTTGTAAAATCTATCAGGTCAGCGACTCCCAGTCCACTTGTACCTCACAATTCGCATGCCGTGCCATGTCGCCAGCGACAAAGCGAATACTCCGGCACGAGAGTTCAATCTGATCATCAGCTGTGCTCTGTGCAGCGGGTAGGTCAATTGACCTTTCTACCCTGCGTATGGTGTACAGCGGCAGTGTACATCGACATGACCTCCTATCGAGCGATATGAAGCACAGAAACGGCGGCAAGAGCGATAGTCTTCCAGCCTAATTATGAGCAACGGTCGTCTGCGGACCAGCTCGACAACCGGCCTAAACTCACATAGACCTCCTCTTTACCTTCTACACTGAGTACAGCATTGATCTCACCACCTTGCATACACGCCCCCACTCCTGAACCTTCCTTGTGCCGAACCTTGACAATGCTAGGCGGGTCTGATGGGATGGGAACCGATTCTTGGAGCGGAACGTTGAACATGTCCCTAGTGATCTCATCTTTCGACTTTTCGCGATAGCTCCGCAAGTGCATGGGGAGCGACATGGTAGCTCTATCGAACTCTTGTACGACCCGCTTGAAGATGGGATGGGATGAGATGGGTTTGTATGCTATGTGCTTGGGAAATTGGCTGTCCTGTATGCCCAGACCTCTTTGGTTGAGGTCGCAGCCCATTCCACAGACGCGTGTTAGCCGGATCCGCTGAGAAGTAGAAAGCGGAGGAAGCCGCCGTCAAGGGAGATACCGCTTGATCTCCTGCGTCCCCTGGTGACTGCCATCACAGCGATCGACGTCTGAGTACAACCAGCCCCGCGCAAAGCACCAGCAATAGTCCAGTCTACTGAGACGCGTATTACGGTGCAATGAATCATCAACGACGATGACGATGAGCGCGTGCATACCTCCGGCGAAACGATATGTGCCCGAGTTGAGGATGAGGGGGGGGGGGGGGGGGGGGGGGGGGGGGTAGGTATATGACGGGTGAGAAGGCTTCGATGAGCAGCGAAGGAACCGCGACGGATGAGAGTGAAAGGATGTAG